>OZ008357.1:2875639-3475639 GCA_963931975.1 Cataclysta lemnata
ACAAAGACGCAACGACTCGATCGAACGAAATAAACTTCTAGAGTAGCGCCTCAGACTTGATAATTTTTTATTTTCTTTTTGTGGGTTAATATGAGGGTTAATATGTGATCTGAGGCTTTCCTTTTTACCACCCGAGGTTAAGTAAAAGCACCTCATAGACTTAACATCAAAGATATATATCTTTTTTTTTATTTGTAGGGAGGGCCTATGACATCAACCCACAAAAATGCTAAAGTTGAACTTTCATCGTTTTAAAATGAGTAAGTTTTGAAATTTAAAATTTAAATATGTATCCCCGATGGGGTACAATTATGCGTAATTTATGTATTTTTGTGTATTCTTTTCATGTTTAACGACACAACAATATATACTTGGACTACCCCCTTTTAACGACACTATAATTTATTTGGACTACCCCCTTTTGTGTATTGTAATCATACCAGAAATTAATAAACTAATTTTGTTGACTTTTGACAATCACTTACATCTTTGCCGTGGTGGGAGTGGAAAGACCTTGTGTCAGCCAACAACTGGAGCGCCCGGCTGGCGGCACAGGAAGGAGAGAGCCGGTTCGCGTGCAACCACCCCAGGGAAAGCAGCTGAATGTGCTTCACTTCCAAACGCTGGTATATGGTGTCCGCCGCTAGCGCATTACCTTAATTTTTAAAAACAATAAAGTATTATTATGATTTTGTTTCAACATTATATAAATGTTAGAAAAATTTAAAAATTAAAAATTATACAAAGAATATTGTGCTTAGAGCTTGGCCGAGCGGTTTAGGCACCTGCCCAGATTGCAGTGGACGCGGGTTCGATTTCCATAATTTTTCTAACCATAATATTCTTTGAACCAAAAAATTTGGTCAGATAGCATAGCTTTCATCTCTTCTCATAACATAATGATGACAACTTACCTAACAAATGGTACAACATGACTAGAAGTAGCTTGGCATGGAAGTTGGCCGGTGAGTGGTGCAGCACCAGCTCCAGCAAGCAGAGGGCTTCGAACACAGGCTTGGAGCTCTGTTGCTGCATAGCTGAGGAACGGACACTTGAATGTAACTCAAGGATGTTTTCAGAAAGAAGGTTTTCTAATATCAAAATCGCCAAGGGCGATTGATTGTCAGATCATTAGAAAAAGGATAAGCTATTGTCAATCAAATTATTATGAAATAGACATTTAGAACTTGTGACCTAAATGTGTGCCATGCAATTGTGATCCTTCAGGTGGTAAACATTTTCTGTCCCCGACTGTACATTGTTGAACACTTAAAATTACTGTGATCAACTGCTGGCGTTGTTATATGGGACATTAACAAACTACATTTACATATGTATATACATAAGACTAACCAGCATAGAAATAATGATGTGCAGCGAGTATTCCATATCCGTCTGTGCCACAGAATTCGGTGATGGTGGCCGTAACGAGACCTTTGCTGAGGCACCGTAAGTAGTGTCCTCTAAGCGTATGGGCCAAAGCCAACGCATCCGGACCAGATAAGGGTGCCGCTGCCAAACGCCACGCGGACATGCACGAAATGTGCCGTTGTATGTCATCAGCCTGCACAAAATCAGTAAAAAAATACTCAATGTTAACATTGCATTTTTTGATGGTAGACTATTCACAATTCGATCAAATAGTTTAATAATGATTAAAATAATTATTGCAATGATAAATGATACAGACATTGAAAGAAAAAGGTATGTTACTAGAGAAAATACTGAACAGTGATTTATGTAAGATATTTAAATACCTTAGATAAAATACCACATTAAGTTTACTTTAAAAGTGACTTAGTTGCTGCTTACATTGACTCAATACTTACATTATCAGGCTCGCTCTTCTCATCAAACCCTAAACACGTAAGAAATTCCCTAGCTTGTTCTTCGCGTTCCTTTTGAGGCAGCATTTTAAAGAACGGCCGTAAATCAGGCACTGCACATGGCTTGTTAGCGAACACCCTTAAATACTCCACACACAATTGAACTCCACTACCCAATAATACTGTAGGGTCACCTTCTGTCGATAGTCGCTTCCATAGTTCAAGCCTGGCCAAATAAGGTCCTCGCAATGTTTTACTAGTAATACTTTCCATAATTTGGCATAAAAATTCATGACACTTCTCAGCAGTGTCATCTACAGCGCTTTCACTATTATCTGCACTACTTGCTTTCATTAATTGGAAGACAGAATCAAAATAAGGCATATAGTAGTCCCATCTGTCCTGGTTATCCCATAACAGCTCTTTGGAGACTTGGTTGAGTTTTTTCCAATGACCTAGTTTCTTTAAATATGGTATGCTGGCTTGGTTAGCGGATCCAGGCATAAGTTGAGAGTATATAGGGCTCTCAATGAAATTGACTATCTCTCCCCATTTTTCTTGCAGTTCTAAGATCATAATGTACAGACGTGCTTCCTGTTCCGCTTCCATTTTGTTCTCATTTATAAAGTTTTCTACCATTCGTTGCGCTAAACACAATAGGATACCCTTTTTTGTGTCATCCTTTTGTTGTTTGCCCTATAAAACAATATTAATTATAGACAAGTAATATTCAACTAACATAAAATGTTTTCATTTATGTCTTATGTCCTTGAAGCTATTGACAGAGCGTTACTGGCCTACACAGTATATTTAGAGCATGTCCACCAACATAAAAACTGATTTCTATACACTGCCTTTTAAACATAGTACTATAAAACACACAAAAGTATAACACAAGAAAAATACCTGCAAAACAATGCTCATTACCGCCCAGAAGTAATAAGGGTTCTTAGGTGCAACCTTATACAGTGCAACGGCAGCTCGCTGCTGGGACCGGAAGTCCCCGACTCGCACATAGGACATAAACAGGTGTGAATGGAGCTCTTCACTTTTTGGTTCTAATTTGACAGCCGCTTCATACAATGCACATACTTTGCCAACTGTAATAATTTATACATTTCTAAGAATATTTGAAGGAATACTTAAAAAAAGAGACATAATAGCAGCCTTGGTTTAATTATACAGTGTGTTTGGTATCGGACTTCCGATACTTTATCCACGTATTGTTTGTATAATGTTATCGACAAAAACCATACAAACAGGGGTCGCAATCCTAATCCCTATGGGAGCCATTTTAAAATCTAATTCTTCATATTTTCATGAGTTCATTGAAAGTCATTTTTTTATCATTTTATGTTACCCACATACATGAAAGTGGCTTTATTTTAAAGGTGATGAAATGAATTATCACTTAAAACAACATTTGTTAAGAAGTTACAGAAAATAATAATCAAAAACCCTGGATTTAGATGAAAAAATTTGGTAAAATTTTGTATTTTTTTTAGTTATTGTAGTCTACTTTAAAAACCAGGCTATTTGAATGGTTTTTTGTTGATAAAATTATACATACAAGATGTGGATAAAGTATCTGAAATCCGATGCCAAACACACTGTGTAAGCTATGGTGTATGTTTTTATGAAGCTGAACAGTTACATTTATAATATATTGTTTTAAGCTTACATGGTCACTTTCATCTTTAAATTGAGTTAAAACGGGATTTATACCAAGTACCTGGATTTGGTTACAATTTGAAATTAGAAAACACAAAAACTTCAATAGTGAGGATGGGTTTATATTGTTGAGTGTCTGGAATCCAGTGATAAATCTGTGTGAAACCGTTGCAAATAAAGGTAGTGTGGCGCCGCGTCCCGATACGGTTAGTGTCTTATGCAGGGATCGAGTTTCAGTGAGTAGTGCGAGCGATGACAATAGTACTGGTTTCGGGCGTGTTAAAAGAGTCAGAAGGAGGGTAGACAGATATGTCTGCCCGTAATAATGTATATCAACCCACAAGGCTTCAGTCATCTGTGATCATGGCGCATGTAACTGTGCCGAAATATCTGAATTGTAACAAAATCCAGGTACGTGGTATAAATCCCGTTTTAACTCAAATTAAAGTTACATTTATATTTTGTATAAAACCTGTCATCTGAGACATTTTGAAACTTAGGGGATTTTCATAATACTGTACACACCAAGCTTCCAATTACCCTTTGATTGTTGTAAATAACTCAAAATGTATCAGATAATTGTATGGTCACCAGTTGGGGGGGTATGGTGTATTTTTACAATACTAATAGTGTCAGTATACTAAAAGACGCAAAGACATGGATGGAATGAATGGATGGATGAACAAAACTTGGACTGTTATTCTGAATTCATATACAGGTCAGCCTGGAGATACTTACGCTGTTGGGATTCCCGATACGATATCGTCATCGCCTGCAGTGTGGTGTCATCGCTTAGTTTTTCTGCGGCCAATTCATCCAGTAAAGCATGAGCTTGAGTACTTTTACCTAACCTAAAAAGTGCTAAAGCTTTCAATGCCCGCGCCGCTTGCAAAGTCGGACTTTTCTTGAGCACTTTCTCTGCCTCTTGAAGGGCTTTTTTATTATTTCCAATATCTAACCAGTCTGAAAAACGCATACATTATTTTATTTCAACCGCTTTCTGGTTTTTCTCCTCAGGACTCGGGGAAAGGAAATAGCACATTATTGTCTCAAGAGTTTTACCGTAAATAGGGCGAAGTCGTCGTTCCACGATACCTCCATCATGCATGTGCACTGGGCGCACGGCCATTGTTCATTTATAAATATAAATCGCTATTTTCCGGAAAATTTTGTACGATTTTATGGCTATTGGATTTTTTTACCCCACGTTTGTTTTGCGAAATTTGTCTTTGGTCATGTAGGTTTAATGACATTGACATTTATTGTATTTTGTGTTGCAAGCTATAAAATACATAGACAATTAATAGTGGTTGACAATTAATTATTCCAAATTGTAGATGATCAACGCAATGATTTAAAATAAATTATGAATTTAAATATTTTTTCTAATTCAAAAATATATCGGTTTGAATTTATTTTCGACAGTTGGAATTTTATATCGATACATCGGTTTGATAAATTGAATTTTCTAAGTCATATCCAGTTAAAAATCGAATGCATTTTTTTTTATTTCATACCTATATTGTTACGTTTTGACTGTATTTTTCTCATATAATCGCTAGAGTGCGGGCCAGATAAGGCTGCGCGCGAGGGGTAGCGCTGCTCGCTAACATTGACACTTGTAGACAAACAAAATAGCAGACGAATTTTTAGTTCCAATTTTGACCGCGCGCAAAGTTATCTGACCCGCAGTCTATCATTGCATGCCGCATAATAGCGGCGCATAATAAACCCGGGATCACTAATGTAGGTGTCGATTATGGCAACTAAGGGTGCTGAATATAACAAGTCATGGGCAGCAGCGTTTCTTTAGCATGTCCCGGAACTCGATAGCGCACTGGATTACCGCGCTCGGCCTGTGTGTGATTGCTGAAACTAAGCAATGTTCGCTAAGGCCAGTCATTGGATGGGTGACCAAAAATTTATTATCTCGAGTTCCGTCGTACTTCAAAAACCACGTTAAGCCATTGGTCTCGGGTGCATCTGCGGTCGTTAACACACACCAATCGCATTCTCCGTAAGTAAATTCTTCCATCCATATGGAAAAGCTTGTGCCCCAGCAGTGGGGACATTAAAATGGCTGTTGGTGATGTAGCATCTCCGCAATGTGCCTGGTAGATATCTATAGACTCAACCCCCATTACCTACGTAGGACCTAACATAGCCTGGCAAAATGTGGTGCTAATACACCTCTACACCTTCGGGCTAAGCAAGTATCTATGTATCTATCTTTATTATATAAAGTAGGTTGTTCGATCGATGATCTTCTTCTCCCTGCCCTATTCCCAGACGGGGGTCGGCGCAGTATGTTTCCTCTTCCATTCATATTGGTCAGGCGTCATCAAGCCACCACTCCCTTTTGATATCAAATCATCCATCACACGGTAAAGGTGCTCGTGATGAATGAATATATAGAAAAGAGACCGAACGGACCATTCGAGAGACCGAACGGAGAGAGTGATTGGAATGAAAACATTCCAATCCATACCGCTCAAGATTTTGACTTAGGTTTTACAGCCGGCCGCCTGCCTGAAAACCAACCCTCTTCGGGTACCTATGCTGTTGTTGGTGATTTGCCCTCCACCATTCGGGCGCCCAAAGGTGCCAACCAACTCCGGGCAATCTCACTTAGTATAGTAGATTTTTACGACACCCATGGGATGAGTCGGGACCGGGACAGGCTAATTCTACGTTATTTTTTCGGTCCTAGGCCAGCATGAAAGACTAGCAGGCAGGTGGTTTGATGATATTAGCACACTATTTAATGTGACTATGGTTAGATACAATGAAATAAAGTTATAACATGTTGTAAATATTTATTAAAAATAAATAAAATTTACAATTACAAAAACTTTACTTATCTACTTACGTTAAATTAAATAAAGACGCACGTCAGATCACACAATTACAATAACTAAAAGTTAAGTGACCATTAAAACTTACACAGGTTGAATATTTTTGAAAAAAGACAAGACAAGAAAAATTTGTTCAATTCGCAAAAAATCGTACCAAAAAGCAAAATGGCCGACCGACAACTTATACCAAACTAATAAACCAGCCATTTAAGAAATTGGACATTGAGAATGAATCTTTATTTCGAAGTACAAATTAACCTCATCGCACACTCACTCAACCTAGCTTCTTCACAAAATATCACTATTAAGGCAGTGGTAGGTAGTGGACTTAACTAAACAATAGCCTCTAGATAAAACGACTCCGGAGTAGCGTCTGAGACACAGTAATACTCATAAGCCTGTTTTCACCAACGACTGTTAACTCTGAGGGTTTCTTAGTTAAAATATTAAGTATATCTCTGTATCTCGTAAGATTTTTTAATGCTAGACAAGGTAGCTCTTCACCTTCATCTCACCTGATGGTAAGTGACGATAAGGGCTACAGATGCTTCACGTGGAACCCTCAACCACAGAGGTACGGACTGGCTATCTTATCATAAATTAACGGAGCACATAATGCTGTTAAAATGATTTGTAATTGAAAATAGACAATTAATTAATTTGTAAAATATTTGCACGTTGATATAATCAACAAAATAAGTCGGTACATAAGTTAAAATAATATAAAAGTATAATATAAAGTTAAAATAATATAAGTTAAAATATAACATCTCTGTAACCATATTTTTGCAAATAAATGATTATAATTATTATTATAGCGACAGATTTAGATAAGATGGGGAGATCCTCTAGATCTAATCTCGGTGGAAGAACCTCTAAACCACGAAGGAAGTCCTTCGGGTTGAACAAAAGGTGAAGGTTAAATAAAATCTCCTAGGTACACGACATAAATGATATCTTGATTTCTTTGTTTTTTTATTTCTTTCTTTATGCTTTAAAACAGGGTAGCTAAGCTACTGAATTATTACAATTTAATTGACATAACCAACAAAGTGCTTTAAATACGGTTACCTTTAAAAGTTAGTTGTTGTTGGTGTAAACGGGCATTAGACTAATCTGTCCAGAATTACGCGTATGCGCAACGCACTTTGTTACACATCGCCCGTCAATAAGCAACCTCAGTAAAAAGTTTCAGCGAACCACCAGCAATGTACTCGCACTCTTAGTCAGTACCTACTCGCCAGTATACCACCCCACTTGGACAAGATCCCCAGGCGACTACTTATTGGAACGGAGATCCACAGTCTCAAATCCTGGCTCTGGTAAGTAATCAGGTTTGGAAGGCACCAACTCCGGTAGGTGTTCCCTCGAGAGGGAGGCCCTTTTATGCCTCGGAGGCGGCACCGGAGCCGGCTGATTGACTTTCGCTTTCAGCAAACTCTTGATCCTCATGCCTCCCCGGTAGTAATACAGGTACAAGCCCGCCAAGACACCGACTGCGACGAATAACGCCACAATTGTGATGACAATGCCGTACCAGACAGTTCCTGTGGATTCCTCTGGGGTGGGTACTGTCGGGCGTCTATTCGGCGGCACGTATGAAGGACGCGGCCTTCTCGTGGTGGTGGCGAACCGGTCCCCTATCGCTATGTCCGCGCAAGCCCTAAACTCCTCCTGGGGACCACACCCCACAGCTTCCGTCCCGTTCTCGCACTTCCCCCAGTTGTTACCAGCTATGTACCGCCATTGCAGCACGCAGTGTGCACATTCGAAGTCCTCAGGCAGTCGGTACTTCATCTCGTAGATTTTGTTGCCGTTGCGCGGATAGAAATGGGACTCGTCTCTCCCGTTCAGCTGCAGCACGTTCCGATCTAAGCACTCCTGTGTAGTTTCTCTGTACTCATCGCAGACCCTGAACTCGAAGTAACCGTTGTGGCTGGCGGTCAGCTCGATTTTGATTGTGATGACGTCTTTGGGGGCGTACTTGCGTACGATGACGCCCTTGTAGAATCTGCCCCCGTACTCGTGGGCGCGGGGCAACTGGGCGTCCCAGGCGTCTCCGCAGACCCCGCACTTGCCCCCGTTCTTGTTCCACTGCCTGGAGAACCCGCCGCAGTAGAGTTCGTGGTCGTTGTAGTTGTGGGGCGTGTCGAAGCCGTACCGCCAAGCGGACGCGCGCGAAGGCGGCTCTATCAGCCTCCCGTGGCCGCTGACACCGCTGCAGGTCACAGTCAGTACAGCCAGCCAACACCATAGTGTCTGGAACAAGGGAAAACTCAAGTCAGATACGAAGTTGTCATCTAATATGAATTTCTGTGCGTTTGACTCGCTAGAACACGAGAACGGCTGGGCCGATTAAGCTGACTTTGGTTTTGAAATGATTGTCTTGGGCCAGGCAAGCCGGAAAAGGTGAGAAAACATGGAAAAATTGCGAGAAAAAAAAATAAAAATTTAAATTTGATTTTCCCTTTTCTGTCGAACATTTGACCTAACCATGGCAAATCATACCCATAGTATATGGCATAACAACGTATGCTGGGTCAGCTAGTTTGAAATAAAATTAACGGATTGATTAGACTCGCGTATATTTAGGTGTTTGGAATAGTTATTATTTAACCAACCGTCTCGCTTTACAGTAGGAGTAAAAGTTGTAGTGCTCGTGCAAAAAAAATATAACATTACGAAGTTGTCAGTAATAACAAATGTGAATAAACGTTGCTATCGGGATCCACGTTCGTCAGTTTCTTTGATCAAAGATAAGTTGTTAAATCTTGTTACAGGTTTAGTTAATGGAATAGTGAGCATCGTTACACCGTCCCAAGTGACACTAAAATACCTGATTTAAAAAAAAGCTACTTTGTAGCGTGAAAGCTATTTTCTAAAAAAAATCTTTCAAGCAAAATGATACTGACTCGGAATAAAAAGATTTCATCAACAATGACCAACATCGTAAAATATTTCAGCTGTTGTAACGATTGAGACTATTTGCTACTGGCATAACCCTTTACATAAAAAAGTATTGCAAATGTTCCAAAACCGAATTATTTAATATGCGAAACGATTGGAACTAAACGCAAATATTGGGTCAATTTAATTTGTCTCGTTCTTAATCTGATGGCGTTTAAATACCGAATGATATAACGATCGTCAACGAACGATCAGAACTCAGGCTGTAATGTATGTACTGTAATGTAAGTGCATTTTTAAATTCAATTTTACAACGAATTCTAAGGTCTGGTTTTTTTAAGGTATCTTCCCTCCGACTCCCAGTAAAAGGCTTACGATTTTTTTTTCAATTAAGCAATTATGAATAACGGCCCCCCGCCACTACTTACGTCGCGTTGACATTGTAGCCGACTTTTTTACTCCAACTCTCTTACGTAGTATTGTAAGATAAATATAGAGTAATACTTTATTAATTTCTCAAAAAAAAAATTGTTTCTATGAAAATGACTATCGAAAAAAATCAAATTGTTTTTGTGTAATCCAATCTTTAAAGAAAAATTTGACAAAATTTTACATTAATACACAATGTGAGTGTATTCTATTGAAGAAACATGCTTGAAATCGCCTCATATTTTGAGGGCCGCTTCTCAACACAAAAGCAGGTCATTTGGCGTTCAACTGACCATTCATTCATTCATTTTTTACAAATGGAGACAGCAATTAACGTCTAACAGGTATTGAATCACTTGTTTGTTTGAATATTATATCAGCTGACTTAATCGGAGTTAATCGTCTTCGCTAAGGTCGATGACTCGCTTACATCATTAAAATCTCATAACGGCTCAAAAAATACACAGATCTCAGTTTATGCGCTGTCACGGTTAAGTCTACATCATTGTTGTACGCAAAACAGGTATTCCGTGCAAACGTTATGATAATTATCACTAATGGTAACATCGCCGATTCGAACATATCGTGAGTGAGGAACTGATTTCTGGTTTGGGTGAATTAATTTCCTTTTACGATCGCATTTAAGCAACGGATTTGTGTTCAGTCAATTGTTTTTGTCGCTACAATTAAAATTGTTTCATTCGAAGTACCTTTCGCTTGATTCGCTAGAGGCCTTGTACGATACCCACATGTCCCCTGCATCGTATACATGACATGCCTGAGCCGAGGTCCGCGCCTTTAGAGACACTCCAATCCCAGCTCCGTAACATGGGATGTGGACAAAATCTCCTCGGGGAAAAGAAAATATTTTCCTCTCGCTCTTACTCACACTAAATCCCGAGACAAAACACTGTCAAGTGGTGGAGAGAGATTTTGTCCACATCTCGTGCTAGGCCTGCAGACCTGTGGCACTCCCTCGGTAGATGCCTGCCGTGGAGATAATCCACTCAGGGAGTGCTCGATTGAAAGGTTTGAGGACCATTCAAGGTTTTCGCCTTCCCCAAAAAGCTCGGTAGATGCTGTAAAGATCCCGCGGCCAACAGCCTGTCCCTAAACGCCACTCAAAGTATGAGTTCTGCTTAACTTAAGTATTGTCAAAATTGACGTTATTCCATACAAATTCTGACTTAACTTTCGTAAGTTGACTTGCATGTGCCAATCCAAACCATCGAATCATTTTTGTTTCTATAAATTCGATAGGTACTTTATAATTTTATAAGACACGTTCATACGCGTGTCAAATCCATCTGTCTAATAGTTCGTTTTTCAACTTACCTTTAAAGCAATGACCTAAAAAAAGTGATTACCGATTTTTCTCACAGAAGATAATGTGCTTGCTAAACGCCATGATGCAACTCGATCAGATGGGACTGTGAGAAAGTTCTGAGAGGTAATAAGTGACTGGAGATCTGAGATAAACTGTAACCATTGAAAATAAGTTTTGTCTGAATATAGATTTGTAATCTCTTGTCAAATTTCGAATTCTAGTCAGTATTTCTAGTTTGTAGCATTTGAACAATAATTACGTTGGTTTAATTGTGTCGAACGTCTTCCATGTCCTGGGAGCGAAAAATTAACGTAAGTAGAATGTGCCAGCCTCGACTCATCCCATGGGTGTCGTAAAAGTTGACTTAGGGAGATTGCCCGGTGTAGACCAATAAGCATCTTGAGGGCACCCGAATAGTGGTTGGTGGTTTGCCTTCCACCATTCGGGTGCCCCAAGGCTTATTTGGTCTATACCGGGCAATCTCCCAGACTGCAGTTAAGACGCGAAAAATTTCTTGCGGTCGCCACGCGGCGACCGCGCGGTAGGCGCGTACTAACTGTTCAGTCACAGCAAATTTATGTTTTGATAACTAGGACATAACGTTGAAATTATTTGTGAGTAACTAACTGCGCGGCCACCTCGCTCGAATCACTCGAATTTATCATAATGGATGAATGAAGTTTATCAAATGCCTTAACATCCATTCGGAAATATTCTGAGAATTCTTTTTCATCTTCTTCTCGCCGTGCTACAATAGGATGAATCCAAAATCTTCTATATTTCTTTTTTGCTTTGCCGGTAAGTACAAGTAATATGCAATGAAAATTTTCTTCTTCTTAGTCAAATAGCACGTGTGAATTTTAAGAAAGACTAAGCTCAATCAACTGGACATAAATCGGGTTCGTAGTGGCGGGGCCACCACTCTGTGTCAGTTGCCCTCGACTTTTACACCATCTCTAGGGTGAGTTGGGGCACATTCTGCGTAATGTTTTCGCTCCCAGGCCAACAGGGAAGCAGACTAGGTGTATGGAAACCATTTATTACACAAGAGTAGCTGGCAAGAGATCACCTTCCACTATATATTTTGGCTTACTAAACTCCTAACCAGGAAATTGGTCTCTTCTCAGGAAACATTGTATGACAGTTTTTTTGTAGTGTGTTATATGACATGCATGAATGTCACTACCGGTCGATCACAATACCTACTTACTGGAAAAGAATAAATCGGTTTCGCAACAGAAAACCGCTGAGCATTAAGCACGCTTATTATTTTTCAACACCAAGTGTGACTGATGCATCGTGATTATTCATGTAATTTATAATCTCAATAAAATATTAACTAGAGGCACTGGCTTGCATTTAATTTGATCTCTATATTAATATAACCTTAGCAACAAAAAAATACTTTTGGTCACCAAAACAGGCTAAATGCTCACGAAATTAACATTTTGGTAAAAATATTAGATTTTTCATCATCATCATCGTCATCATCATCACCAGCCTTTTTAATGACCCCTCTGCTGGGGCACAGGCCTTCCATATAAATGGAAATATTTTAAGATACATTCTATGTTATTATGTCAGCTTATGCCTTGCGCCGTATACCTTGGTTGTGAGAATCCGTGTGATCTCGCATCATTGTTATCATCAATTTTTTGCATCGTTTCTAAAGATTTCGAATAAAAAGTTCGTCTAAGAGAGTTAATATTGGGGCACAGTTACTTCGTGCTAAACGTACATGCTTTGGATTATGAAGTGTGAAATTGTGTCTGTGACATCATATTTTTAATCTCTCTGTGAAGGCAGTAAGTAATACATTCGAGTTTTGCCAGTTCTAATAATTCTAATAATTCAGTGTGGTACGCGAGAAATGTAGAATTCTTCGCCATGGATGGACGAATACAGGAAGTTTAGGTCATAAACAACTGCCAACTGCCATCATCACCACTGTTGGGGCACAGGCCTTTCCTATGGATGGAAGAAAATATTGGCCCAGTGCGGGTTGGTGGGTATAACGACTGCAGATGATGCACGGAAGAACTCGAGATAATCAATTTTTGCTCACCCATCCAATGACCGGTCTTAGCGAACATTGCTTAGTTTACGCAATCGCAGGCCGAATGCACTATACTACTGTGCTAGCGAGCTCCTCAGACCTACCAAACCGCATATTTATAATAATTCAAATTGTTAACGTTCTATTTTTATTTTCTTCAAAAGTTACACTTTCATTTGCTTGAATAATTTTACATTAAAATATGGGTATCACATATTTTAACTTATCTATCGAGTTCTTGGCGCGAATCGAGTGGTAACAGAGTTCATGATTGCGACTGAGGCGGTGAAGACCATTATAAAATTCTCATCGTCAAACACATCAAACACTTTTATTTCAATGATTCCTCATAATTGAACGTCAACACGGATCCATAAGCATCAAAATAATACCACTTTCACTATCTAAAGTCCACTCTGAAACAATTTTTGATTGAAGGAAATAAAAATCTGACTGACGCCATTGAAAGCGCGCCAAACACTCATAGAAGATAGACAACCACAGATTATCTAAGCCGGCAGTAGACAATTTTATTATTTTTAATACAACAAAGGCAGGTTCTTTTCATTTGTTTCAATCAATTCACCGTTGATGTCCAATGACGCAAGCAGTCGCGCTTCGCGTTATTATGCGGAAGGAGAAAGTGAAGGATTAGCAATGTCGGTCACACACAAACAACAAAACGGTTGTCGTATATCAACACGGATGGTAATTGATTCTAATGAATCAACCTGTGTTCATTTGAGTGCTCGGGAATAAAGCTTGAATATAATGCGTGTGCTTATTGTAAAAGCAAAGGGCAGCAATTTGTACAGCCGGGTTTTTAACTTATTATGAATTGGCTTAGTGAAGGCAGAAAAGAATACCTTTAATTGTCGCTGCCTGCCCCTCTAAAGACGGCGATGAGTAATGGCCAACAGTTCCTCTTATAACACCTAGCAAAATACTAAGATTTTGTGCCATTAGATGGCAACAGGCTTGCCCCATTATCTAATGGATGTTAATTCACATCTGTTTGTACCTATGTATGTTACACTGAAGGCAACAAAATTTAAATAGTCGTTACATACGACTATTTAAATTTTGTACAGGTAGGCCGGCCGACTTGATATTGTTAATTGGAAATTATCTATAGGCTTCTCACGTACCGAAGGTTACCACATGAGAATACGACTTCACGTCGCGTGAATTTCAACAGCTGAGGCCACTTTTGAAATAATAATAGCTGACCTAGGTCACTGCTATGGTCCACAAACGTATTTGTGCAATGTTTTGTTTATTTTATTTTTTATGCTAAACAGGAAAGCTCTTGGCGTTCATCTCACCTGATGGTATATAAGTGACGATAAGTGCCAAATATGGAATCGAGCTGCACCTGAAACCCTCAACCACAGAGGGGCTGGCTATTTTACCTATTGCAAATTGACGGAACACATTAATGTTGATAACATTATTTTCTGGCGACATGTTTTGATAAGATGGTGGTTGCTAGCCAGGTGGACTTGAAAAAAATCCTCAAAGAATGAACGAGAACATTCCAATCCATACTGCTCAAGGTTTAGGCCAGGCCTGCTTGACGCCAACCCTCTAAACTCTAATACGTATGATGTTGTTGTGGTTTTGCCCTTCACCACTCGGCTGGAATAAGGTGCTTCGTCGACTTCCTTTAATGGACTTTTATGACACACCTGAATGAATCGGGGCTGGCACATTTCACGTTATTTTTCTCTGCCAGGCCAGCATGGAATACATAAAAATCACAAATAACTGCTTAAGATTTTTACGTTTTGCGAAAACAAATATGGTCGACAATTAGTACAGTTGATATCATCAGCACGGCGGGCATGTCGTTTTATGATTCCTTTGTTATCCATAGAACAATCGCTTTCGATCGAAAGGTAAACCACACATTGCCAAACACTGACTTACGTCCGTCACCATGCATGACTAATGTTTTGTCTGCAACAAAATAATATTGTTGTTCTGTTCTGCATTCTTCATAATTTCAACAGGGGAGTGTGTGTATAGCGGTTGCAATTCAAATAAGCTACACTTGGGGCACGTACGGTAAAAGTAGGTTTATGTAACGCTTTGTTACCAGGAGGTAGTACCGTCTCAGTCTTAGGCCAAGCTGGCCTGGGAGCGAAATAAAACAGAATGTGACTCACCCCATAGGTGTCATAAAAATCGACTAAGGGAGATTGCCCATCATCATCACCAGCACCAGCCCTTTAATGTCGCCTCTGCTGGGGCACGGGCCTTCCCTATAGATGGAAGAATTTATGGAGATTAGGCCATAAACCCATCACGCCAGTGCTGGTTGGTGAGTATTAACGACTGCAGATGCAGTCGGGATCAACGGCTTAATGTGCATTTTGAAGCATAGAAAAACTCGAGATGGTATCCTAGGCTGTACTAAACAAAATTATCTATATGGTTGAAGTAAGTTGCTACTACGTGTTGTCGTTTACAATCTCCGGACATGAAACCAGGTTTTACTGGGGTCAGTCGAGCAAGACCGGATTGCAACAGTAAACATATTGCTCACATTAAAATAAGTCATACAACCTATCCTACTCTGTTGAATAAATATTTCTTTCGTTCATATCGATATTTTTAATGATACGACTTGGCGAACACTTAAAGCATGTTAAAAGTTCTTACCTACATACATACATGGGGTACCTACGCAGAGGTGAATTAAACACCCACTTTTCGCCAATTAAGTTAGGTTCCATGTAATATTATGGCAAGCCTGTTGCCATCTATCGGGCACGTAAATCACACTCACGATGACGCAAAACTTTTGCAAGCAAACGCCAATAACATAATATTGCACATCTGAACTACCTAGTCAAGTACGGGTTGCAAGAGAAATTCCAGTTGGACCTAAAGCTCTCGATGCTGTGATTAAATACTTAAAAGCGACAATTTGCTTTGAAAGCGAATAGCGAATTTACCACAGACTTAATACCACACTCGACAGGAGGTTTCTTGGAAGTGAAATCGCTAACAGCATTCTAAAGGTGTAGTTTTAAATTAAATTTGAATTCCGTGACAAAGTATGCCTATTTGTTAGTTAATGACTGTGTCTTGTTTTGCTAATATTTGGAATTTTTTCGCTTTCCTTTGGAGCGTATGAAGGTCAGCGTGTGAATGCTTAATTAATTTTGTTGGACTGGACTTGCCTATTTTGTATTAATGTTTCAGTGGTTCGGAACAAGACTGAAAGCAGCAATAGTGACAAAAAACCCTTCTCCTTGTAAGTTATAGGCTTCCAAGCATAGAGATGTGCCCCAACAGTAGAGGGCAAACCATCAATAACAGAGGTAGGCAGCTGGCTGTAAATCCTAAGCCATAACTTAGATAAGTATGGACTGGAATGTTGTCTTCACTTTCGCCGTTCATCTGTCTCTCGATATGGACCGTTCCATCACTTTTCCAGACATTTATCACAAGCACCTTTACGGTTTTATGGATTCTATTATGATTTAACCCTATACTTGACATTGTGTACTTAAATGCACATTCAATTCAGATTTTTTTTTATGGTAAATATAAACATCGGATCATTTTAATAATAACTCAAGGTGTCTTCGTAATCGTTTCTTTACGTAAGAAAAATATAGCTATATCTGTCTCGATCACATATTGTCAGTGGTGAACAAAATGGCGAGCCGTCGGTTAGCACCCGCGCAACGCTCTGTGAGTATCCTATTTTATCTGAATTAAATTATGTTATATGTATGAAATGGTTATAATTTTACATTGTGCAAGCTTTAAGCAATTGTTTGGTGACATTATTTTTGTGATATATGTTTTGAAGTTATAGTAATTCACGATTTTTGTTATGTGTGCATTACAATACACACTGCCTGGTTCAGAGTGAATGACTCTATATTTGTTGTGTATATTTAAATGCACACTGCCAACGTCATAGACTATTACTGCTTGTGAATGTTGTGCCTTTAAATGCACATTGCCTACTGTGCTGCTATATAATCGAGCCTTTGTTCAAAGAGTATATAATACACTGCGTTTAAGAGTCGGGACTTCAAACAAGCTTTTTGATAATTTTGACTCGCAGTTTAGGCTAAGATCTCGTACCAACCAACAGAGACAGATAAAAAAGTAATGCCAACATACTACAAAAGCAAACTAAGGATGTGGTGTACGCTACAGAATGTGTCGATATCGATAAAAACAAATGGGTACCCCCCCCTGCCTTGCAGACAGGTTTTTTAATGCTACAAAAGCAAAATAAAAAGCTCTCATCGTTTGAAAATATTGAGTATTATTCAATTACGTGTAATTATTTAATACAATTTATTTAACAACAAAA
The DNA here is from genome assembly GCA_963931975.1 of Cataclysta lemnata. NCBI lineage: Eukaryota > Metazoa > Arthropoda > Insecta > Lepidoptera > Crambidae > Cataclysta > Cataclysta lemnata. The sequence continues at coordinate 2,893,053 of OZ008357.1, forward strand.
AATAAAAGTTATGTTTACAATGTGGAAATTAAATTGTTGGTAATTTTCTGATCTCTTATTCTAGGCGGAGTCTTCAGATGTTAGCTGATCGATCAACACACGTTTTTGCAATGTTGTGTAAACAAGTAAGCAGGACATTTAGATCTGAAATAATAAATAGATTAAATTAGTATATATATCGTTTGAGTTTACGCTGGTCATCATCAATTCAATTTATTGTTCACCACTTACCATAGCGGACTATGTGTAACGCGCCCGAAGGTCTGGTTCTGCCCAATCAATGAAATCTGGTTCTGAAATAAACCACTCATTAGCTTCAGGAATTGAGCTATTTAACCATATCGGAAAGATAGGTTATGTAACTTACCAATAGAGGCGCTTATGCGGTTGCAGGCAACGATCACACCCGACGGGCATCGTGTAGCAAGGCGGCAGTCACGCTGTCTTCTTCTAGTGCCTCTTCAATTCGGAAGATAAGCCGTCAGCTTTTTATATTCATCTCTGTCAGTCGCAAACCGAAACAGCTTTTCAACGGGGTTAATGCCGATCCACTCTCATATGCTTTGCAGCCATGACTCTCATCGCCTTTCAACAAGTCACGCTGTGATCTGAAAAATAAGTGGAGTTGAACACAGAAGAAGTTTTGATGATGATAATGAGAGATGAACACATGCGAATAATTCTGCGCAATGTTCTGCATTATATTAAAACTCATACAACAAACTTTGTTGTTAATGATGTTAGCTATCTAGTCATGGGAGGTTTTTGTTGTTTTATAAATAACCCTATATATGATATACTATATTATAATATATTGCAATAGACTATATTTATATGTATTAAACTAATGAAACATCTCAAGTACATTTGATACTCAAATTTACGAAAATAGATTTTTTATCGATAATTTTGTAAGTAGTAAGGACATCGCTACGGCGCATATGATTTTTGATATAAGTGACCAGAACTTATTTCTAATTACTTAGCGTTTATATAATAACATGGAAAACTACTTACCGCTTCTCATCTAGTGGGAATTGGCCATGAAAACCCTCTTTGGGTTTAATTTCCTACCAGATTTTAGTCAACATATTTCACACCTTTTGTAAAACATTTCGCTGTTATGCACATAAATAAATGACACAAACTAGTAGATATACACTAATGATAAGTCACTGAAGACAATAAATAGGCACAAGATGGAAAACTAAACTAAAACAACGCTATAATTTATATTTTCAAAACGGCATAGTGACATAATGACATTAGTGACACACTCCGGCAGCGCGAGACAAGGAAGGTTAGATCGGAAGTAAGAGACAAAACAAGTCGCCATTAAAAATTGCCTAAACTCCATACATTTTTTCTGCAGTATGGGAGTTTCGCCAGGCTGCCTTTGTTCAGACAGAAATTACAGTAATTACAGACAACTAAAAAAGAAATAAAACATAAAAAAAAACATAAATCTTGAAAATACTTAGACAAAAAAGTGTCATAAGTTATATCAAAAAGTTTTAATATCTTTAATTAGCTAAGAGAAGTACGAAAATGTTATGGTATGTTATGTTACGACCTTGGTTACAACATAATGACCATACTTTTTAAAAAAAATCAAAGTTAAATAGTAGATTATTAACCAAGGGGATAAAGCATCATCATCATCATCATCCGGGTCATCCGCCTGATGGCGGGCTGCGGGCATCGAGCGGTAGCTCATGGCCCGGGCATCAACTCAGGGGATATCAGTCCCCCGGTGGTCTCAGCCGCCGTCTAAGACGGCGGGGCTCCCCATCGCCCCCCTGTGCTCGACCCCGGTCTGGTGGCGAGGCCCTCGGGGCGGTCTAAGCATATGCCGGGTGGTTTGCCGTGGGGCAAGGCCCGGCTAGGAGCCAGCGAGCGGGCCTCGACTTATACCATGTACCCGAAGGAGCAGAGAGTAGGGGGGAAGGAACCTGGTGGTGGGTCGGTGAGATAAGTGGGGATGATGATGATGGTATGGTCCAATCCAATGGTGTCATGTCCGGTGAGGTCACGGCGATCAACCGCGGAGATGGTCTCGCGCGATCAGCCGTGACTTGGTTGTCGTGGTCGGTGGGTGTGCCCGCGCAGCAGGCCGCTTGCACGGGGAATCATCCGGAGCGAGCGGTCGATGTGACACCCGAGGTACTTCACTGAGGTCTGCCACGCTACGTTCTGGCCACGGAGCTTGAGCGGCAGGGGCTCGCGCGGCCTCGACCCGACTAGGATGGCAGCCGTCTTCCCCACATTGACGGCCATCCTCCAGTTGTCCAGCCATGCGGGCAGGCGGTCCAGCAGCAGCTGCATCTTAGCGGCGGCTGCGCGCGGGTTGCGCGACGAGGCGAAGAAGGTGCTGTCGTCGGCAAATAACGCCAACACCACGTCCCTCTCCCACTCCCGGAGTCGGTCCTGGAGCGTGGGGATGTCGTTGGTGTAGGCGGCGTACAGGCACGGTGAAAGGCAGCTTCCTTGGGGCAATCCTGCGCGTATCGGGCAAGTGTGGGAGACGGCGTCCTCGACCGAAACGTAGAAGCTACGACCCTCGAGGAAAGACGCTACCATCTGCACGATGGCGGGCGGCATGCTGGTGGCGGCCAACTTAAAGATGAGGCCTGGATGCCAGACACGGTCGAAGGCCTTCTCGATGTCCAAGAAGATCCCCACCATCCGGTGGCCCCGGTTCTGGTTGACCGTGAGGTGGTGGAGGTAATTTAAGATATTAAAACTTTTTGATATAACTTAAGACACTTTTTTGTCTAAGTATTTTCAAGATTTATGTTATTTTTTTTATGTTTTATTTCCATTTTAGTTTATTGAATACATGGCAGTGTGCATGTAAAGACATATTTTTCTCGGTTATTTCTTTCTTGTGAGCTTGGCAATGTACATTAGAAGACACATATTATATCCTGAAAACTGAAATTCAGAGATTTTTTATTTTATTTTTCCTGATATCCTTATAACCTAATTAACGTAAAGAAGTAGCAAAATTATACTTTTTTAAGAGAAAAATTCTCTGCCAAGTATAGGGTTAAAAGAGAGTGGACGTCCGACTTGGCGACGCGAACGCCTGACCGACGTGAAAGATTGGAGGAAGAAAATAACCTAAAAAAATGCAAATTATCGCCAGAACTCTGGATGCATGTCGGGTGTTATATTGGAGAACGCCACTACAGTCTGAGCATTCCACATCCCTCAGAGAAAGAGTAACATAATAATACTTATTTAATATTATTCATCATGTTGGCTGACAGGCGCCCACTATTGGGGGTAGGCCTCCCTCAAGGATCCCCAAACCGATCGTCCCTGCGGTGACCAGATTCAGTGGCTTTACGATATGGTGATTATGATTTATTTATTTTTATGATGTGATGTGGTTAGCTGTCATATCATAAGACCTGGTTATGAAATAGGGAAATGTTCATACACCTCTGGATTTACAGGAATAAACAGATGTACCTACATACATAAATCGTATTAATAAATGTTTTTTTTATGTAAGATAGGGAAGCTCTTGCCCTTCATCTCACCTGATGGTAAGTGACGGTAAGGGATAAGATGGAATCGAGTTTCACCAGGCGGTCTTCAAAGAAGTCCTACCACCAACCAAACCGAGCACAAAGTTGTACCCCCCTGGGGATTGAACCCAGGACCTCTGGATCTTCATTCCGGTGGGCGAACCACAAGATCACGGAGACGAAGGCGGTTATATAAATGTATACCATGCTATTATTAAAACAAATTCAACAAGGCTTTCGACGACAGAAGGCTTAAACAACCTATGAATTTTCGTTATCGTATTTTAGCATTTGCAACAATTTGAATACATTTTGTGATGAACAAGTATAAATAAACTCTAAAACTTTCGCTACTAAATCGAAAGCGGTGATACTTGTTGTCTGTTGCAAGCAGCGTGCCTCAAGGAGGTATTCTTAGCCCAATGTTATTATGTAGTGAAAGGTTTTGTATTGCTCACAAAAGCTCACTCATAACGATGAGTAATGTTTACATATTTTTTTCAGTTGTTTATAAGCTTAAGTAATCTTCATCCATTACTTCACAAAAGGCACATTAGTTAGGTACTTATGTCTAGTAAATTGAAAAGCAACAGAAACTTTCTTAGGGGCATCAAAATGTTTTGTCTTTTGCGTTGATTGAAATATCTAATGAACTCTGACGTCAATACCCAAAGGCATTCAGGTATTCATTTGTGTTTCTGGTTTAATTACTTTTAAATTGTTCCAAAAAGGTGACGCAGTCATAATTAGATAGAAAATTGGCCTATTATTTTTGGATATCGCTGAACGTAAAGATCTAATCTCAAAATTAAAACCAACAACGTGGTTTAACAAAACGAGTTATAAGTAATTGACCATGACACAAGAACAGACGTCTGTGTTAATAACAAAAATTATTATTCAGGCCAGGATTCGAACCGTGGACCTCTTCCGTTCTGACCATTTGACCAAACCGGCCACCGGCCATCAATGATAATTACGATTTTTTCTTATGACATTCACGAAAACCAACAAATTGTGATACGTAACATTACTTATTGTGCTATTAAGAGAAATTGCCTCAATTTTCTATTACAAATGCAGTGAAAGCCTGAATGCTAGGTGCTGGGAAAAAAAGTATCTATTGTGCAATTTTTAATGCAGCCGTGAGAAGTTATTTGATCTGCTTCCTGTATTATGATGACTGTTGTATGACCAGATTTATAATGTATTGAAACAATGGAAGCTTCAAATAGTGCAGAAGTTCTAGTTTTTAAAGTGGGCCACTAAAGAAATGTGCGAATAGTTGAATATAATTTAGGTAATATAGTTTCAGGTAGTTGCTAACCTTTGCTAACACCATTATGTACCCAATATAAATAAATAATAAATTTCTTATAATTACTGTTGTGCCCGATATATGGCAATAGGCTCGCCACCTATTACATGGGACCTAACATAATTCGCGAAACGTGGGTGCTTATGCTAGTTCACCTCTGCCTACCCCTTCGGGGATATAGGCGTGATTTATGTATGTATGTATAATAAATTTCTTACACTCACGTCTCTCTTTCTAGGCCAAAGTAAGTAGCTTTATATCACTTGTGATATGGATGGATACTACAAACATTATAATTACATACATGAATAAAGAAAATATAACTATATACAACATATCTTGTCTTTTTTACCATGACTCGGGAACAAATGTTTGTGTTCATCACAAAATTTGCCCCTACCAGAATTCGAATTCGGAGCTCTTAGCCGACAACCAGCGATCAGATCAAACCGGCCGTCAAATGTAGTACGAGTACTAACCGAACATAAGTAATGTCACATTTTTCGATTGTGACAATTTATAAGGTTTTGTAATTCAAAGTCGCTTTTCCAAATTAAACTATCGTTACCTTAAACCGGCGGTGTTTGACATTTTACCGTATGGAAGAACTGCCCTCAACTGACTGTTGTCTTTTAATCACATGTTTTACATTATAGATTCGGAATACTTAACGAATCGTATGGGAAGGCACCATGGGTTTTCATTGAAACCAAGTTGAAGTACACGTTTAGTAAGCTATCCTCAAAACTAATTTGCTTAATTGCATAGGAGTTCGAACTAGGAACTCACCTGTGTCATTGGCAGTAGGTACGGACAGACGTGGTGGCATTAATTTGTGTGTGACCAGGCACGGCCGCATGAAGCTTCCTTATACCACTCTCTCAGCGTGAAAATAGGAAGGATGTCTGTGAAATAGTCGACGTATGGATAGTAATTAACGGTTGCTGTCCCTAAAGCGAAAGTTAACTTTATAGTATACGTCTACGTTTGGTTGAATGATCAGCTATGATGATATATCAATTGATATATCTGTGGATCAGCCCCTCTAGAGGAATAGGCCAATCTATTCGATCGAATGATAGAATACAAATGTATGAATCTGACGTATTACACAGAAAACAACATGCCGACCATCGTGTCAAATGTAAGAGTAGTTGTCAAAAACCGGCCAAGTGAGAGTCGAGCTCGTGCACGAAGGGTTGCGTACCATTATCTATAAAATAAGCAAAAAAAAACAGGTTGTAGGTAGGTATGGGAACAATCTTAAAAATGTATTATTTTTTTTCTGTTTTATTTAATTCTGATTTGTATTTGTTTTTATAGCGGCAACAGAAATGCATCATGTGTAAAAATTTCAACTGTTTAACGATAACGGTTCATGAGATACAGCCTGAAGCATGAATTGGGAATATTGTCCCGTTTTGATCTTTGGGTAACTACAGACCCGTAAAAAATACACTTGTCTTCTATTCTTTCGAATAGATTGGTCACTTGTTTAGGCCCCCTGTGGTCTATATTAGCCTTCGGACGAACATTAAAGGTACGCGTCCATTGCCCGCGCCGGACGCACGACCGCAACAGATTGAACGGTGGACTTTCGATGCGGGCGACGCGGATAGTGGATCCATACTGCTCAAGGTCTCGGCTTAGGTTTCACAGCCGGCCGCCTACCTAACACCAACCCTCTTTGGGTATTATGTTAAATCATACAAATCAAACAGCCGTGTGGTGACGGCAGAGTAGAATACAATTGTCACCACCCCAAATCTCTCCCGTGGGTGTCGTACAAGGCGACTAAGGATTAATCAGCGATGAGGAATGGGCAGCAGCGTTCCTCTTATACCACCTAGCAATGTACCTACTGCGACTTTTGTGCCCGATAAATGGCAATATGCTCGCCACCTATTCAATGGAACCTAATATGATTGGCGAAACGCGGGTGCTAGTTCGCCTCTGTCTACTCCTTCGGGGATATAGGCGCGATTTATGTATGTATACAATTCAAACTTGCGTGCCGTGCGTGCGGTAGTGCGTCTGGCGCGAGCCAGTGGACGCATACCTTAATCTGGTGCGTCGTACACGACAGAATTGAGCACTGAATTCACAAACGAACAATAAATCGCGGTGTTTCCTCTTCATCGTCAGTGACAGCGCCGAAAAGGTCACCCATCGCTTCCTAGGCCGTGAGCCGCATCTTAGGTAGGTACCTATATCCTGAGATTGTTTTACGGACTCTGTAACGTGCTAAATGCTGATGCACATCCTGATTGGACTCTATTGTTAATTGATTTATGGGCTTTGTGCGATGAGAGAATGAGCGAAGAGAAATCTTGAGAAGGCCAAGATTCTATTAGTGTATGTGTATGCCATTTAAAAAAAAACTAACAGATTTTGTGAGGCGCAGCGTTTGTGAAGCGCAGGACCGATCGCTTTGGAGATCCTTGGGGAGGCATAGTCTTGGGATACCATAGGCTATGCCCAACAGTGTGCGTCTCTCGGCTAACTGACTGACTATCAGGTTATAGGTATACATCAGAATCCTCCTGCCTTGTTCCCTCGTTCGATCTCTGCCTACCCCTGTGGGAGAAGGGCGTGACGTATGTATGTATGTATGTTGTTCCCTCGTGAAGGGTTCATCGCATATTTGAGATTATTTGTCGTATATTTGCCATTGTAATCATATCCGTTGGACGTCATCGAGATTTATAACTTATAACACTCAATTGACGTATTGAGTGTTATTGGCTGCGCTATTGATATATCTGTGGGCTGAGCAATAACAGCGTTTTATTATATTTCCTGATTCCCATCTATCTCGCGGGTGTCGTAGAAGACGACTAACTCGAGTAAGGGTAAAAACAGGTATGAGTCACTGGGCAGGGCAGCAGCGATCCTGTTTAATAGCAACATACTGCCATTTACGTGCTCGATAGATGGCAATAGGCTAATCCCCTAAATGGGGCCAAATATAATTTGCGAAACGTTAATTCACCTCTGCCTACCCCTTAGGTATTGTCATTGATATATTGTGGTATTGTCATTATTTCCATTGCAGTTTAATTCGTTTTAACTTGGACATTGTCCTGTCATCATGGAATCCCGCCAAAATTATCATCGCGCGCGAAAAGGAAACACCCACAGATTACATAAAAAGCTTGTGGCTTGTTAGTCAGAACTTAATTAGTTAGGTAACAACAATGTGATCACTACTCAATTACTTAATCAGCATAGATAGCATTCACAATTTATTCAGCACTGGGAGAACAATTATTCAATGAACCAAGATTTCAATCTTTCTGGTCTAAAAAATGTCGCTTTATGATTCCAGGATGTTGTGCAAACTTGCGTATGCGCAAAAGCTATTGTTGACTGTGATCAAAAGGGAGTGTTTGCTTAGCTACAGGATTATTAATTAAAATATGGTATCCAAGCTATGGCAAACATGGACTAATTTGATCCTTGATGGCAAAGTTAACTTGTTTTTTTTGCTTGGTACCTAATATCTAATCTGATTCCATTAATTATTTTTAATTATTTAATTAATCTAATTACACATGAGAGCTATAATAGGTATCTTCATTGGCCTTCGTGGCCGTGTGGTGACTCCCATCTCTCCCGTGGGTGTCGTACAAGGCGACTAAGGGTAAAGACAGCAATGAGGACTGGGCAGCAGCATTTCTCTCATACCACCTAGCAATATAAATTTGTACTGCGATTTTTGTGCCCGATATATGGCAATAGGCTCGCCACCTGTTTCACAATTGGCAATAAGTGGGTGTTAATTCACCTCTGCCTACCCCTTCGGGGATATAGGCGTGATTTATATATGTATGTGTTTTTATCTTTAGTTTGTACGACACTCGCGGGAGTGATGGGGGTGGTGAGGTGACAATTGTATTCTGCTCTGCCGTCACCACACGACCAGTTGTGACAGATGAGATGTCGTACAATTTTACCTTTGGAAATATTCACCGTCAAATTCGAAATATATTGATTTATAAGCTCTAGTATCACGACCAATAAAGCAAGGACGCAACTTTCTTGGTATAATTATTTTCTAAGTACTCTTGTTAGGCCGCAAATTTCAGCAGTCACGAACTAGTTCGTGGCCTTCGCTATTCGTTCTACAGTCTACGGCACGTTTAGATAAACGTAGCTCACCCGTAGTATTTATAGATTTGGACAGGTACAGGAAGCAGGCATGTTTTGATTGAATTTTAAAAAAATCCTATTAAAATTTGAAAAATTCGAAAGATCGCTGGAGGCCTAGGCGGATTTTTCATAATCAACTTGAAAGTCTATTAAAAAGCGCCAGATCAAAAGTACCCGAAACCGACGGCTAAGCCTGAAGACATTAAGGAGATTGGATGAAGCGAAAGAAGTATGAAAGGACCGAAGCGAGTGGAAAGTAGTGATCTCTGCCTACCCCTGTGGGAGAAAGGCATGACATAATATGTATGTACGTCGCTGGAGCAATGATATCATCTCGTCATTCGGTTGGTGGTAAGCCGTTTCAGAGCATAGTTTGTTGGAACTTCGGATATCTAGAACACTAATTAATCTAATTATATTTTTTCCAGAATTTAAGTTTGTAAAATATGGGATGTACGACGATGGATACGACAGCTGTCACACTCATACACTTTTTTATCTATTCTTTTCGCACGCTTACGTACAGCAGCCCCCGTAGCACGGGACGTGGACACATCTCTTTCGGGGGAAAGAAAATCTTTTCCTCTCGCTCTAACTCCCGCTAAGTCCCCAGACAAAACACTGTCAAGTGGTGGAGAGAGACTTGTCCACGTCCCCGTGCTAGGCCCGCAGTTTTATATTTGTTGCTTTCTGTAATTTTAATCATGTTCAATTCACGTTTTAAGGACTGTAAGTACTGTACTTGCTAAGATAAGAGATTAGAACGTTCTGTCTTCATCTTCGCGGCGAAAACGCGTGACTCCAACGCGGTTAATGCTGACGCAGAGAAAAAACAAACGGCATTGTTCGTGACGGCGCAAGCGCAGTTGTCTCGTGGGAATCCGCGGTCCATTGTGATAATATCTTCGCAGGTGAAATATGAAGCGAATCTGGCATGCAATATGCTTAAAAGGGACGAATGTAACGGCGCTGAATACTATTAAAAATTGTTGTTTTTTTCCCGTCGTGATGGTGGCAACAGAGTCCTTTACTTTTTTCTCCGGTGACTTCTTTCAGTGACCCAGTTTCTGTTAAAAAATGATCTACAAACAAAAAAATACTTCCTTACATAAATAAATAATAATTACCTACGTAAGAGATGATATATCCGAGAGAAGATGGGAGACAGAGATGGTCTCCCATCTTCTCTTAGCGTCTCCCCTCCCCGTAACCACGTTGGCTTTATAGTGATCTAAACGCCCGCTAATAATAACGCAAACACCTGAACTAACGTTTAATCCGTAAAAGTTTAAATAAGTACTTGAAACATTATAATCCAATTCTGATCTAACTCGCGTGTAATAATGATGACACTGTGAGCTCTGTTTGCCTTAATCGGACCACTTGAACATTAAATAATTTGACGGTAGTTAACTATGACTTTATGTGAAGACACCTATTATCTCGTCTCCCCGCGACCATCCATGGCAGCTGTAAAATGGGAGAAATGTTGCAACAAGAAAATACAGATTGTCCATATTAACTCAATTCGGATTCCGAGTTGGGCGGTTGGCGATTTTATTATACCTTTGCCTACCGGTTAGTTAGGGATAAACAAGTATAATTTATTGATACATGTGGTTGCATTACAAAAAACTTACAAAAGTTAATAAAATACATACTGAGAATAAAATGTTTACCATCTGTTCTAATTCAAATTTCGAATCGGTATTAAAAAGTATTGCCAGCTAGGTATCTAACATTTAATTACACGTTCTAAAGTCATTTCCCTGATGTTTTCTGTTTGCGTTAAACCATTAGTCCGAGGTCCAACGAGGCGTTACATTCTACGGTTATGTAAGTGATAAATGAGTGTTTATTGCAGCGGCAAGGAAATTCGACGATATAAGTAATTCAGTTTTGCTAATCGATTGTTAGAATTAAGGGTCTTCGCCTAATTTAAAAATCGTGTCCGAATTGTATTCCTAATTCCATATTACAAATTAAAAGTCACCGAATAGTAGCTATTCCGGATACAGTTAGAATACATAATAAAAATGAAAAAGTCAAACGCAGATATTAGATATTATACTGACTCATGTGGTGACTGTGGAGCAGAATACCACTGTCATTGTCACCACCCCCAATACTCCTAACCCTCCCGCGAATGTCGAATAAGGCAACTAAGGGTAAATACAGCGCTCAGTAAAGGGTGTAGTTCCTCATATACATGAGGAACTACACCCTTTACTGAGCACCACCTCGCAATATAGGCTATTCACCTGCTCGATAGATGGCAATAAGCTCGCCACATGGGAACTAACATAACTGGCGATACATGGGTGGTACTTAGGAAATTCACCTCTGCCTACTCCTTCGGGATAAGGCCTGTTTTATGTTTGTTTGTATACTAATAACGAAGATTAACTTTCTTCATCATTGAACCTTTTCAATTATTTCCAATTACACAGACTAGTGAATGGCAGTACATAAATGACCTGTACTTTAAGAAGGTAGTAACCATCTACATGATCCGATTAGTAGGTACTTTCTAAGCAGTAACAGAATGGTCTTAAAAGGAGAAAGCTGTAATGCCAATTCTAAGTTTGCAGTAAAGGTTATACCGAAAAGGATTTCCAAAGTCATATCAACAGTGTTTCAATAGAAATTCCAACGTGTTTCTAATAATGTTGCTCGTTATTACCTGTAGGTAATACCTACCTACTACTGTTATTACGTCACATTAAGTGCAATCATTAAAATTTAGGAAGGTAAGTCCATTGGGGAAGTAACCAAATTAACGACACCTAGTTCCAGGAAAATCGATTTGGTTATTGTTAATACTATTTGTGGGATAAAATTAGTATGCCGCCGCGATGGATGGAGCCGAGCGCGCGGGTTTTAGCCGCGACCGTGTCTATTGACGCGCAGGGCGAGCCCGGGAACGGACAGAGAAGTAGAGTGGGGGATTTTGGGAGAAGGCGCTGCTGAAGCCCTCTGCCCCACTTTACCGAGGGCGAAGAACCGGGGAAATTTTTAGTGGAGTAGTCCCGGCGCATTTTACACGCCGGGGAGTCCCACACACACCCCCACCGGCCCAAGTCCCGGGGCCGTGGGATGTGCGTAAACAGACACTTTTGGCCCGTAAAAAAAAAAAAAAGTACAGGCATTGAACTACTATTAGGTACTAACTTATTAATCTATGATTACCGATGGTTACAGACGTATGAAACACAGCCAAGGACACAGATGTTGATGGAATTTTAATTTTCACATGCCCTCTCGAGGATGCAGTCGACATGACTAACGGGAATATTATCCGTTTCAAAAGTATTTTTTTACATGTTAGTAGGTACTGGCCTTAGGCAGCATGTCCCTTTTTCACTCCCCTACTTATATTTTTCACTCTCAAAAACTTTGAATAATGTTCTTTTAGAGATCTATGTACAAAGGTTCGTTTAACCGAAACTGCAGGCAAGGTTATTTGAAGACAAAGGACAGAATTGAACCGGTTCACACGAAAGTCTATAGATTGGGGAGACCAAGGTCTACCTATAAGTGATTATTTGGAACTTACTATCATAACACCACAATCAAGAAGAGAAAATACCTACTGAAGAGATTTATTTACAAACTATACATTAGACTATACAGAACCGTCAAATATTTACAAGCCATTGTAAACTTTACATTTTTTATGTAAAGCTTAGAGTCGAAAGCGAAAATTTGACCTATTGTATAGTAGGTAACCGAACGTGCTGTTTTTGCACCTTCGAATAATTTATGTACATCTAAGCATTATTCGAATTAATATTAAGTACTAAATTTGTCTGATTCCTGTTGTATGCTCAATGTCAATACAAATAAGTAAACTAGAGAGGCCATTTAAAAATAAATAAATAAAAAAAAAAAGTTAATTGGCTTAAGTAAATTGCTTTTATTCATCGAAAATTTTGATTGAATATAAATATACCTAACACAGCAGCCTATAGCTGTTTCGAACAGGTTAAAGACTACTACTTTTTTCTGTACTGCTTCCTTCCATATATGTGTAGTTAAATTCCAACTGTGTCATCCCCGTAGCACTCTTAAATGCACCATTACGTAGTGCATTCACCCCTTTCCGAGCACTTTTTTTTTAAGTAAAATATTGTATTTCAAGCCAGCTTTTTTGGGTGAAGGGTCGGACGAAAATATTCGGAAACGTATACTTACCAATTAGTACATTTAGAAACCGCCCTCAAAAACAACCTTGAAGTGTAAATATTTACTTACATTCATTTTTGTAACTGGAGCACTGCGATTATCCAAATATGCTGTGGTTGGTCACAGATCACTAAACTTTTAATTGTCGATTTCTTTTGGCGCGGTTTGTTTTTTTTTAGTTTTCTTAAAAAAATTTCGTGACTGCTGTACCGGTCAAAAATTGTTTGGTGCACGCGCGTTCCTCCGCGTCGGGAGTGTATCGGCGACTGCTAGTCAGTTGTTGAAATTTAACTTTCTCATGCGACCGCGATTTTAACTCGCTCTATTGGCTAGAGACCGCGGAATTTCTTTTTGTTTATACGCATTAATTAGATCATACGTCCGAGTAGGTAGTTGTAAACAATACAAAACGCTAATTAAAGGGCTGTTACCGAAATGATCTTCCTAATGGCCATTGTGAATCACGCCGTCTCTTAACAATTAAAATAAATACCTACTTAGAACTAAATTAAAACAACCTTCTATTTTAAAATTTTTAACCGCTGAACTTAACTCCGTACTTAAGTGTAAGCAATATATTATTATTGTTATAAAAATAAAATAATAATAAAATATTGAATTGTCATCATCAAAAATTGAGGATCCCGATGGATCAGAGGTTTAGCATAATTAGCACGCTCTGCCTACGATTGCGTAAACTAAGTTATCTTCGCTAAGGCACGTCATTAATTAGGTAAAAAGTAAATCCAAAAAAAAATTATGTTCCTCCGTAATATGTTCCCGATCTATGCTTTCATTCTGAACAATTTTTTTATTCATAATTCATTTAGAAAAGAAACGTAGGTATGCAAAATACCGAAGTAATACCTACAATATTAGCATAATTAATTAATTGTTGTAAACAAAACCAGTCATTGACATTATGCCTATTGTCATTGTGCGATAACTCGTACACAGCGATTGAAATTTATTTTTATCGATAATTCTGACTCTTTGTTAGTGGTCTAGCATTGCAACAGTAACACCTACCTAATTTTTATATTGTTTTCTAGGTCACTATTCCGCAATGCCTAGTATTCCGAACATGTATGTTCCTACATACGATAACAATTAATATACATACATACATAAATCACGCCTATATCCCCGAAGGGGTAGGCAGAGGTGAACTAGCACCCACGTTTCGCCAGTTATGTTAGGTCCCATGTAATAGGTGGCGAGCCTATTGCCATTTATCGGGCACAAAAGTCGCAGTAGGTACATAGCTAGATGGTATAAGAGGAACGCTGCTGCCCATTCCTCATCACTGATTTATCCTTAGTCGTCTTGTACGACACCCACAGGAGAGATTTGGGGTGGTGACAATTATATTCTACTCTGCCGTCACCACACGGCAATTAATATAGACGCTAATATACACGCTTCAATATCCTAAGTTTCCAAAACCATACCGCAGGATGTAGTAACGGCATCGCATGTGGGTATAAAATTAGCTGCGAGAACAAAATTGGTTTGAAGATAATTGTTATAATAAGAAGAAACCCCAGCGTATAGGACCATTGTAGCTCCGATTCAAATTATAACTGTGGTAAGGTAATTATTTTTGATTTTTATTATAGCACTCTATAAATGTTAGAAAATATATTACAAAGAAAAATAGGTTAGAAAAAAATGTCTTGGTTGGCCGAGTGCTGCATCTACCCGGATTGCAGAGGACGCGGGTTCGATTCCCACATCAAAACTATAATTTTTTGAACTTTTTCTTAATCTTTGTTGTTACATTTTTTTGTAATAATTTTCTAATATTTAGTTTATTATGTAATGACTAATAAAAACAAAACTAATAGGTGTTTTATAAACTCGATGGGTCTTTATACATTGCTCGCTATCGCTCGATGATAAAGCAGCACAAGCTACTAATGCTGTTTAATAGCGAGCAATGTTATTACGAACCGTGCCTCACTAGCGCTAGACTAGGCTAGTCTTCAAGCCCTACTATACGTTACTGACGAAGCACTAGGTGCTTTACCTACCATGCATAACGGCGTAGACGCAACGTCTCTTGGGTGCCTATAGGACGTGTTACTATTCTGTCGCTTTCAATTTGTTAGATATACTGTATCGTTTCCGCAGTAGGCAAGTTGTTACATGCAACATTTTATACAGTCAACAGCAAGCCATATACTATCACAAACGTCATTTTTTTTAATTGACTTTGTGCTTCTCGCACAGGGAGCTCGCTAGCGCAGTGGCATAGCGCGCTTGGCCTGCGATGGCGTAAACTAAGCAATGGTCGCTAAGGCCGGTCATTGGATGGGTGACCAAAAATGAATTATCTCAAGCTCCTCCGTGATTCGGAATTCGGAAGGCACGTTAAGCCGTTGGTCCCGGCTGCGTATGTCGTTAATACCCACCAACTCGCACTGGGTCAGCGTGGTGGATTATGGCCCAATCTCCCTATATTCTTTCATCTATAGGGAAGGCCCGTGCCCCAGCAGTACAAGAGTAAATAAACGGAACAGAGAATAACGAAGTTTTTACTCTGTTCGGTTTATCTACTCATGTGCCAGTAGTGAGGACATTGAAGGGCTGGTGATGATGCTGACTTTGTGCTTTCCTACCAACAAGTTAAAGTTGACAATCGTTTGAAAATTGAGTTTTGGGTAGTATAAAGTGCCGTTGACCGTACATACCTAAATCACGCCCATTTATCCCCGAAGGGGTTGGTAGAGATGATTTAACCCTGACATTTCGAAAATTATGTCAGGTCCATTTAATAGGCGGCTAGCCTATTACCAACCATTTGATCACGCAAATCGCACGCAATCGAATCATAAGAACGCTGCTGCTTTACTTTTATTGACAGTTGAAAGTGATGATCACCGAACTATTTACTGATCCATTACTACTTTACTATAACGCTATTGTGACCCTTGTTCTGTGAAAACAGTAATGGTTATGTATATCAAAAAAAGCTAGCGAATAGGCCTCTTGGAGAGATGGGGGGTGGTGAGTCACCAGTCTCTGGAGAGAGATTGGGGGTAGAATACAATAATTGTCACCACTGGTGACAATTATTATGTTCTACTGTGCCGTCACCACACGGCATTTGCGATTGCGCACCTATTTATGATTATCCAATTTGATTTGCTGACAATCTGACATAGGTGAGCCTGTTGACTGACCCCCGAATACAGAAACGCTACTCAAATTTTGAGCACTGCTTATAAAGTGGACAAACCAGTCAGAATTTGTATGGAAAAAGTCAATTTTGCCAATACTTAAATGTTAAGCAGGACCTAGTAGCAAATTTGCTCTGAGATTTAGCGTCTCTGTATTCGGAGGTGAGACAGATTAACAGGTTTCCAGCAGTGTAGGGTGACAATAATACAGTTTATTTTGTGTATATTCTTAGTACCTAGAGTAGAAAGGGCTTTTAAATGTGACTGAAATAATTTTAGATGGTATTTTTAAATTATTTCAGAGTAAGCCCTTAAGAACGGGTAGGTAGCTCCCATTAGGAAGACCAAGTCACGGACGGAATACTGTAACTAATAAAGTAAACCAATTAAGAATTAATAGTTTTATTGAAGCATAATGAAACTCAGAAGGCTATGAGTTAATAATTAACTAATAGATAAATATATGCATCATTTCAAAGTACTAGGTGTTAGGTAGAATAATGTACTTATTTCTTATTGCCATAGCTATCTAAATACTATATATGGCGTGGTGGAGATTTGTTAGTGATACATTTTAAATAAATGATTATAAAGTAATATAGCCAAAAGTATTTCTCTAAATGAATGAGTCAAGGCGCTATCTCGCAATGAATATTGAACATTTGTAATAAGGATTCATTCATATTTTTCATAAGAACGATAAATATATGCATCATTTCAAAGTACTAGGTGTCAGGTAGATCAATGGACTTATTTCTTATTGTCATAGCTATCTAAATACTATATATGGCGTGGTGGAGATTTGTTAGTGATACATTTTAAATAAATGATTATAAAGTAATATAGCCAAAAGTATTTCTTTAAATGAATGAGTCAAGGCGCTATCTCGCAATGAATATTGAACATTTGTAATAAGGATTTCTTTTATATTTTTCCTAAGAACTGTATATCTGTACAGTTCTTGTTACAATATTAGTAACGTTAGTGTTACAATAGTAGTAATAGTGTTAAAACAGTAGTAACATAGTGTTACAATAGTAGTAACAACAGAATGATACTATAGCTTTATTCAAAACATGTTTTCGAATAATTTAACAAGCAAGATTTGTTTTGGCTCCTACACACAGTGCCGGCGGCAGGACTGCCGGTCAAGCCGCCGTGCACCCGGCGGCATACAAAGCCGCCGGCTTTGCCGCACAAAAGAGCCGCCGGGGTTTGCAGGCGGGCTACTCGGCTTGCCGGCGTCAGTTCGTTCCTGGCATTCGAGCGGTAGTTCTTTGTGACTGTCACGACCGGGATGATGTTTGGCGGCTTTGCGCGACTTGTGCCGGCGGCATAAACCCGGCGGCATTGCCCTAGGCGCTGTGTGTAGTAGTATTTTTGATAAGCAAGGGTTAGACAAGAAAAAAAAGGTCACAATATAGTATGTACCATATATGAAATAAAATAAAATAACCCAAATCCCGTAAACATTATATTGGCGCTCAATACATTTGCGCTCGAAATATAATAACATACTGTAAATAACATTATACGAGTGGACAAAATAATGATGCGAAAGTTTCACAAAAAAAATGCCACAGGGTACAGACAGAGTTCAGTAGGTAGAGTTCAGTGTAAAAACTACAATCTAACTAACCTAATCAATCATTTTTATTATGTATTGCTTCCTACTATTTATTATTACAACAAAATTCAATGTATTAAAAAAATTATAATAATCTCTTAGTTATTTTCTATCTGTGTTAACCATTATTTTTAGGCTATTATTAGTAAGAAGTCATTGTGTTTTTATTAAAGTAATAATTTAAAAAATGTCATGAAATAAAAACGCTCTGCGATGCACTGCAAAAAAAATCTATCTCTGTGCATCATCAATAGGCTTTCTAGGGCCTTATGAATATAGCATCTCTTTAGAATTGTAAGAAAGAAAGAAAAGAACAAGAGTTAATATATTATTGGTCACCCATCCTATGTCTGGCCATTACGAATATGATTTAGAACACGGAAAGCTCCTCTATAGGGTAATTATAGCCCATTGCATTCAATGCAAGCAATAATTTTGTTAGAGTGGTAATTCGGAAATATTTAATTTACACTTAGGCAATGTAAAAGATCTACGCTACAGCCATTATAGCAAAAGACAATGTTAAAAAACCCTAATGTCTTTTTTTTATTAAAATGTTTTCAAAGTCGCTAACCATTTTGTTGTTAAATTGTCACTGTATTTTTAGGCAAGTATATTAATTTCATATTAATATGACTGAATGAGTGAATGAAATGAATTTTACATTAAAATATGTTTGTCTCACATTTTAACGCATCTAGAGAGTGCTTGACGCGAATTTAATGGTAACAGAGTTCCTGATGGCGACTGATGTGGTGGTGTAAACCACTATAAAATTCTCAACATTAAACACATCACTTATTTTCAATGATACTGCACAATTTGCACATCAACACGGATCTTGTGCATCAAAACAACACCATTTTCACTAACGGTTTTGTTGTTTTAATTCTCCTTTTTTAGGTTAGGCAACGGGGTCTAGCCTATTTAGTATTATTTTCTTCAATTTCACATTAAAACTTGGCACAAATTGAATGGTAACAGACTTCATGATGACTGATCAGGCGCCTTACCACCAACTCTAAACGCGACTCAATTCCGATTGATGAAGTGAGACAACGCTATAAGCCGTGTAGAGCGGCGTCCCGTTTCTTCACCTGGGTTTGGATCGCACTAACACTTCATGGTACGGCCACTGGTGGTGAAAACCACTATAAAAATACATCTTTATTGTTTTTGAATGCATTTTTTTAGATAAAGAAACATACCATAATTGTTATAATTGCTGGAGTACTAGCGAGTGTTTTTATTTTATGCCTCGAATTTATCGTTACTCATAAAAACACACTAACTTTTAACATTTTCGACGGTCATTGTTTCATATACTAACTGCTATGCTCACTAAAAGTGTCAGTTTCCAGTTTTGCTTTAAGCTCAGAATGTTCAAGTCAATTTCGCTGAGATGGAAAATCCTACTGAACCCCTCACATGAACGAAGCAGCTAATATAAAGAGCAAAGGTAGGTTTAACGCCTGGTGACGGGTTGCCAGTCATCACCGTCAGGATCGCGGGCTAGAACAAAAATAAAAATCAGAACCTTGTCTTTACGCTCTTGTAGTCTTAAGTGTAAAATTAACGGATTAAAACGAAAAAGTAGTTGATAGCTACTTTACAAACGAGTTTAGGCTTATAGAGTTGAGTTGACTCCATAAATTATTATGGGCCTGTTTCACGAGTTCAAGTTTTGGATAGCTTACTTGGCAGATCATTTGACAGTTGTAATATTAAATATATGACAATTGAACTGCCAAGTAAGCTATCCAGAACTTACCCGTCGATTGTGAAACAAGCTCTAAGACTCCAGTGAACAATAATCTTATGTCCCAATTAACAACAACTAACATGTTATGTTTGACAATATCTTAACTTGATTGAATAAAGCACAAAGTTGATTGATAATATTTGACATTTTGTGGTATCCTGACGTGATATTGACTAAAAACATGATAGTAGTAGTATAAAACATGTAATTGGGTTATCGCAGACTTCAAAATGAGCAACAGCCGAAGTCTGTACATCTTAGAAAGATTTAAATAATAATACAGTGTTTAGGACACAGTTAAAACAGCCATCTATCAGTACGACAGCTGTTATGTCACGTCCTAGATTAATTTTCCTCCGAGGCCTACCACTCACGGCTATTGGACAGCTGCGAATGGGATTTAATTCGGAGGCGCAAATGAAAAAGGCGGTGAATATTATACAGCCAGCAGCAGGCCAGACTATACAAAACTAACAAATATCTCTAATCGATTGTCAATCTCAAGTTGTTAGTCATAAAGCACATAGTGCATTGAGACAATTTTACGTATTGTGGTAACCTAACGTTCTGGCGTCTGTAGAATAAAAACAACAATCAAACACAATGTGTCTTTGATCAAATATTATGATAACTCATATCCAAATAATGTTTTTTTTAATACGATTTTCGACCAAGAATCGTATATTCTAACGGTCTTCCTAATAAACACGGTATAAGCCTTGAGTAGTTACTCAGTGTTTTGTCTTCGTCTAACAAATATGCAAGGCTTATACTGTGTTTATTTTATTTTTAACCAGATATGATGCGATTTAGTTTAACATAATAAAATACTCACGCTTATCGTCCCGTCTCGGCGGCGGCGGGCGACGTTCACGATCGTCGCGTCGCGGGCCGTCGCGATCGTCGCGCCTGGGTCCGTCGCGATCGTCACGCCGCGGTCCATCGCGGTCGTCGCGTCGGGGGCCGTCCCTGATATAATAAAAACCGTACATGTAATCAACTCATCTTTGCATGACGTCTGGATACTAAGTGTTAACATGATATTAGTTATATGAAATGTATTGAAAAAAAATCTATTATTTATAACGGATTTGTTATTGCGGAATTCACGCCTTGCACAACTCAGCTCGATAGCTTGGTGGGCCTGCTATTGCGTAACTATGCAATTGTCGCTAGGTCCGGTTATGGTCAAGTGACCAAAAATTTATCATCTCGAGTTCCTTCGAACTACCAAAATCTCTGTACTAATTTTTTTAACATTTATATAATGTTGAAATTGCCGTGGGGTGACGGCATAGTAGAATACAATTGTCACCACCCCAAACCTCTCCCGTGGGTGTCGTACAAGGCGACTAAGGATAAATCAGTGATGAGGAATGGGCAGCAGCATTCGTCTTATACCACCTAGCAATAGTACTGCGACTATTGTGCCCGATAAATGGCAATAGGCACGCCACCTATTCCATGGGACCTAACATAATTCGCGAAACGTGGGTGCTAGTTCACCTCCGCCTACCCCTTCGGGGATATAGTCGTGACTTATGTATGTAGGTATGAAATTAAAATAGAATGGGTACAGTAAATGCTGGAACGCGTTACCGGTCATCCCTCCTGGGCCCGTCCTCCCTCCTAGGCGGGAAGCGGTCGCGGTCGCGGTCCCTGTCGCCGCGGAACTCGCGGTCGCGGTCGCCGCGCGGCTGCTCGCGGTCGCGGTCGCCGCGCGGCTGCTCGCGAAAGCGGTCGTCGCGGGCGGGCGGCGCGTCCTTGGCACGCCACGCGCCCGAACTGGAGCGGTCCTGTGGGACGAAATGCATGTCATTGAACAAACTGTCCAACGTAGCTTCTTGAACGTGAAAGAGACAAATCTAAAACGCTTTATTTGCAAAAATAAGTCTAAACACTGTAACATTAACTAAATCAATAAGTTTTTTATTTGTGCAGGATGTAGGCTGCACAAAATAGAATTTTGTGCAAATGAGCATTAACGTATCTACTCATAAATGTATCTATATTAAGACAAAGAAAACAACCTATGCAGCCAAACACAATACGAAATGCAGAGATAGAATTTGTTCTTTAATAATATTTACTTTAATTTATTTGCCTAAGTTTTGACATAAAAGATATTAAAATTTTAATTCAAGTACGGTAGGCTATTAAATAAATTTAAGAAAATTATTATTACAAAATTAATTTAATACTAGGCTGTATAGGTCCTGCAGTCCAAGCCGTAATATCAATGGGAAAAACAATTTTCTTCGTATTCAAAACTGTACTAATTTTAGTTTGAATTTTAAGAAAGGTAATGATAAACTACTGTTTTATTTCCTCGCAATCGAAGTGAAAAGCAGAGTTTCTAACTCGTCCACAAAACCATTTTTATCCTCGACATTACTATCAGCCCTCGCATTCGGCTCGGGCTGCTAAAAGTCTCGGATAAAAACGATATGTTTTGTGCACTTGATGGAAAATCTACTATTAGTTTAGTTTAGCTGGGCTTTTTCCACACTTAGCCCCCCAGATTGGGCCATTGTACGTGTGTACACGTACTTCTTATATTGTACTACTCCAACCATCCCAGATTATCCCAAAAACTTAACAGCTTTTTCAAACTGCTGCAGGCTTCTGGGACTGATACTGGGGATTGGAGAAGCCTTGCCCGTTGATCTGCCACACTTCTGCATTCTATAGTGCTGTGGCGTTTCTTCTACCTCCATGCATCCTCTGCATAGAGGGCTGTCTGTCACCCCAATGGTAAATGGGTGCTTGTTTCGGGAGCAATGGCCAGTTATTATGACTTATCCTTATCCCTGTTTAAATTTATAAGGTTGCGAGCAAATCTTTTTGATGCCACCGGAACTGCATTCTTTGTTTGCTTACAGCCGTCACTGTTTGTCCATTGTCTAATGTGGGTTTCCTCAGTTTTGGTGCGCAGCCATGTTTTTATTTGAGCCTGAGGTATGGGCAGTAATGTTCCGGTCCATATACTGTCCCCTTCGATCCCTTTTTGGCCAGTTCGTCTGCTGCGTCATTTCCCAATGAGTTGCTGTGTCCTTTGATGCATTGAAGAGTTACTCCGTTAGTACTCGCAATGGATTGGAGTGCATTATGGCACTCCAGTTTCAAGACAGACATTAATTAAATACTGTACTTAAATTTGGCGAAACGTTGGTGCTAGCTCACATCTGCCTGCCCCTTCGGGGATATAGGCGTGATTTATGTATGTATGTATGGATGTACTTAAATGATTTTTAAAGGGGTTTCTTAGCAAATTCTAGCTGAAATTTTTGTAAGTACATGTTTTTGGAGACTGCCCTTATATATAAAAAAAACATTTTGAATACACATGGGCGTTATTTCAAAAAAAATAGTTTGACATAAATTCGAACTGGGCGAGCGTAGTGGGTCATGCACCCCACAACAAATATTGCTTCCAAGACGGCTCGAAGGCATAAAGTGGACATTCTGGTCAGGGGGTCACATAAAACTATGATCTTATCTCGGACGATAAAAAAGAAAGCCTCAGATCGGATATTTATCAAATACTTGCGATCTGAGGCACTCTTTGCTATAACTACCTTGGTACATAATCTACTAGTTATGTACTTACCGCAGGAGGTTGTTGAGAATCTGCAGGTCCCCGACGCCAGCTGCTGTCCGGCCCACTAGAACGCCCAGTGTAGCGCGGTCTGTGGTCAACGAAAAACTAAGTTATTATAATAGTAAAACAAAAATTAAGGCCACTCATTATTATACATAAATCCTTTTTCCCTTATAGCTGGAGAGCTAGTGAACCCTCCGAGTAACGGTCTTCCTGTAAGGCTAGAAATTTGTAGAATGATGATTTATAGCACCCTAAAGACAATAACCATGACCTGGCAGGCATCAGCCCTGCACGTCATCATCATTTTTATTTTTAAATTGTAAAAAAAAGAATAGGCGCATACACAAAATCGTTTCGCATCGGTACAGGTGTCAGACAAGGATGTGTAGCGTCAACATGGCTGTTGAACTTATAAATGGACAATGGAAGATTATGACAACAAACCGTTCTCTTTCTGGTTCGCGGACAGCAGATCGCCAACCTCCGTCGTCCCTCGGCCTGTCATCACGCGGGCGATCGTCGCGAGGGCGTTCATCTCTTGGGCGGTCGTCCCGTGGGCGGTCATCTCTTGGGCGATCTTCGCGTGGCCGTTCGTCGCGTGGGCGATCGTCGCGTGGGCGGTCATCCCGTCTTTGATCTCGCGGATAGTCTTCGCGTGGGCGTTCATCCCGTGGGCGTTCATCCCGTGGGCGTTCATCCCGTGGGCGTTCATCGCGAGGGCGTTCGTCGCGTCTGAAAATTCAAGATTACTGCTTTGTGAAATTGAAAAAAAAAACAGTTTTAACTACCTACACATCGCAGTCAGATAAAGATCTTCTTCTCCCTGCCCTTATCCTACCTATTCTGAGTATGGTCGGCACAACATGTCTTTTTCTTCCACTCTCCTCTATATTTGACTTGAGCTCAGCATGAACTCCCCTCTTTCTCATATCATCTTTCACACAATACATCCATCGCTTCTTCGGTCTTCCTCTCAATCTAGGTCCTTGCACATGCATACTTAACATACCTCTAGTTACGCAACATTCATCCCTTGTCATCACATGCCCGTACCACGCTAAGCTGCTACTCCTAAATTTTTCGATGCCAGGCAACTGAACTTTAGTAAGCTACTTTTAACTGTGGATAGAATATTGAAATTGAAACCCGTCGAAAAAAGTTTCAAGCCTTTATAGGTTTGTGACGGGCATATAAAAAAAAAAGAATAATTAGATCATGAACTTATTCATTACCTTTCATCCCTGACCGGCGGGCGTTCGTCGCGCGCTCTCTCCGGGGAACGGGGCCGTTCATCCCGTGGGGCTCCTTCGCGGGCGCGAGCTGAACAAAACAACACGATTATATGATGAAATACAGGATTTTCTTTATGCTAGGCTAGACAAAGAACCTTCATCTCACCTAATGGTAAGCGACTTGGTTGATAAGCGCTTGAGAGAGAAGAACAATAATTGAATTTGGCGGCACGGCACGGCAAGGGATCCTTCGGCGTCCCTACATGTAAGCGCACACTGGCTGTAACAATGCCGTGGTATCCTTAAGGGTGCCGAGGCGTCCTTAGGCATGCCGAAGCATTCTTATGTCTTGTCTTGTCGCGGTATCTCTCGGTATCCCGAAGACTACTAAAGCATAATGAGGGATGCCGAGGCGTTCCTAAGGCTGCCGACACGGCATGCCTAAGCATTCCACGGCATTGTTTCTGTACCTATACGACCTTCAACATTGAATTTTCAAGTTTATTTCAGCGACGAAAAACAGGAGGAGGTTACTTAATTTATACCATATGTTTTTTTCATACTCTTTAGTTATTTTTTTTAATTTTTTTTTATTCGTCGAGGAATGGGCAGCAGGCCCATTCCTCATCACTGATTTATCCTTAGTCGCCTTGTACGACACCCACGGGAGAGATTTGGGGTGGTGACAATTGTATTCTACTCTGCCGTCACCACACGGCAAAATATAAATAAACAAAACAAATAACTGTGGCACTGACCAGGCCGCCAGGGCTCCGCCTTCTTCTCGGGCGGCTTGTTGTCCTGGCCGCGCCGCCAGCTGGACATGGCGGCGCTCTTCTGCTCCTCGAGCTTGCGCTGCACCTCGGCCTCCTTGGCGCGCGCCTTCGCCTCCACGCGGGCCAGCATCTCCTGGTGCTCCCTGGTGGGTTACACGACACATTATTATAGCCTGTACCATGTAACTTGTCTTATTTGGTAAACAAACTTGGCACAGCGTTTTATTAAAAATGCAGCATTAAAAATCAACTAACAAGATTCAATTGGGTTGCAGTCTATAATAACGATTTAGGGCCTGTTTCACAATCGACAAGTTCGAAGTAGCTTACTTCGCAGATCATTTGAAGTTGTAATATGACATATGTATATGTCAATTGAAATGCAGAGTAAGCTACTTCGAATTTACTTGTCGATTGTGAAACAGGCCCTAATACACATAAATTTTGACGGCCGTCTTGGTCGAATGCTCAGATTGCTGGGTATTTTCCAAGAGGTCCCGGGTTCGAATCCTGGCAGAGGCAATTTTTGTGATAAACACAAATATTTGTTCCCGAGTCATGATTGACTATGTTTATGTAGTATATTTTCAACTTTTATATAACTATTTTATATTTCTTTATTTATATTTTTTATTTGAACCATAATTAATACACATCATCATCATCACCACCAGCCCTTTAATGTCCCCACTGTTGGGACACAGGCCTTCTCTATGGATGGAAGAATATAGGGAGATTGGGCGATAAAATAACCCACCACGCTGGCCCAGTGCTGGGGGCCTACTCTGGAACTCCGAACGAACGAACGAACATCTATCCGTCTTTCTCACGCCACTGCGTGTTAAAATAAGAGCGACAAAGACGCAACTACTCGATCGAACGAAATAAACTTCTAGAGTAGCGCCTCAGATTGGTGGGTATAACGACTGCAAATGCAGCCGGGACCAACGGCTTAGCGTGTCTTCCAAAGTGCGGAGGAACTAGTTAATAAATTTTTGGTCACCCATCCATTGAGCGGCCTTAGGGAACATTGCTCAGTCGAGACAATCGCAGGCCAAGCGCGCTATGCCACTCCGCTAGCGAACTCCATAATACTTTTCATCTACACCCATGCTTTTTAATCTTTCATAAAAGATTCTTAATAAATCATGTCACATTTATGTCACTTTTTTGTAACATCTTAGGAACTAGATGTGCGATGTTCTGACTACAGTTCCATCCAGCAAATGTAACTTTTTTTTTATTCACTCACACCTATCATCTATAATAATAATAATTTATTTGCTTCTAGCCCAAAGTAAGTAGCCTAAGTACTTGTTTTATGGATACTAGATGACGGACATATTTTTAATATAATTAGATATGTATATATCGGAGATATTGAATCCATGTTGACGTCTTTACTCGTATTCGTGGGTCTAGTCGGCGTCACAGGATAGGGTGTATGCGGGCACAAAACAAAACAGTCACTTTGAACGCTTTTAATCAAGATGAAAACAATATGAAAAATCACTTTTAGCAAAAATTACAATTCACTTGTTTATTTACTAACGAGCAGCGGGTTCGGGGCACCGATCTAACTTCACCGATTAAAATTAGTTAAAACAGTGGTCCTCTTCGACCAACACCCGTATTTTATCCCCCAGTCACAGCAACTTAGATTTTTAGCACATCTCAAAAACCGGCGAACAACACAGCCATGCCTGTCAAGATGACGCGCTCCCAAGATGGCGCCTCGACCCCGCTCAAGGCTATTCCTCTGCTCATTTTGTGCCGGAAGATGCAATATTAAATCGCTTTTAAAAGAAAACTATTTTGACTTTAAACTTTAAATAATTAAAATAAAATAATATGAGAATTTACAGAATTATTTGAATTAATAAAACACCTCACGTCACTCAACCAACAATCAACTCAGCTCATGACTTCCTCCGATACGGCCGTCCTGACATATCACACGTCCTCGTGTGATGTTGAGGGTCGAGGTTCTTCGATATCTGTAACAATATAAGTTTTGGTTAAGCCACTTCGGCCACTCCTGACCAATAGCCACGCCATCTTAAACTATTGGCCTCCACGCCATCTTAAACTATTGGCCTCCACGCCATCTTAAACTATTGGCCTCCACGCCATCTTAGACTATTGGCCTCCACGCCATCTTAAACTATTGGCCTCCACGCCATCTTAAACTATTGGCCTCCACGCCATCTTAGACTATTGGCCTCCACGCCATCTTAAACTATTGGCCTCCACGCCATCTTAAACTATTGGCCTCCACGCCATCTTAAACTATTGGCCTCCACGCCATCTTAGACTATTGGCCTCCACGCCATCTTAAACTATTGGCCTCCACGCCATCTTAAACTATTGGCCTCCACGCCATCTTAGACTATTGGCCTCCACGCCATCTTAAACTATTGGCCTCCACGCCATCTTAAACTATTGGCCTCCACGCCATCTTAAACTATTGGCCTCCACGCCATCTTAAACTATTGGCCTCCACGCCATCTTAAACTATTGGCCTCCACGCCATCTTAAACTATTGGCCTCCACGCCATATGATAGCCAATACACTAATATGATATGATGTATGCACACACGTAAAATCTTGTGCACAAACATCATAGAATAAAATTAACTGATTTCCAAAAGTCTTACCTGTGTTGTCATCAGAATGACATGGATCCAATTCTATAGGCACATACGATTCGGGGAGTGGACGTAAGCGTTCTCTCGAGTATTTATAAGTACGATTACAATTCAGACTTTTAAGTTGGTACCTGTCACCTTCGAGTACTTGAATGACCTCATAAGGTCCTTTATATTTCGGATCTAATTTGCTTTGATTCCGTTCATGATTTTCAATAAGAACATAATCACCTACAGAAAACGACGTAACTTTAGCCTTATTTTTGTCAAATCGTGCTTTATCAAGACATGCGTTATTTGTCATGAACCTATCAGCTTGTTCCCTAATAACTTCAATATCTACTTCAATTTCATGGTCATCTACAGTGAATAAATTCAAAGGTCTAGCTACTTTACCTATTAATAACTCTAGTGGACTTGCTTTAGTTACCCTATGGATCGTGCTATTAATACATAATTGGACATCATCTAATGCATCTTGCCAGGACCTATTCGGGCTAGATTCTACAACAGTCAGCATATTTTTGAGTGTACTCATTATTCGCTCAACCTGACCATTAGCTCGGCAAGAACCAGTCGCTATTAAATGTAATTGGATATTATGAGAACTACAAAAATGTTTAAAATCTTTATTCGCGAAACACCTGCCTTGGTCTGCTATTATACGCGCTGGGGTCCCGAAAAGTGAAATAGACGCCCTCAAAGCTCTAATTGCATTATCAGTATCAATTTTTAACGTATGCCTAAGTAAAACGTATTTTGTGAACGCATCTATAAGTACAAATATGTATTCTTTTTGGTCATTTTTACCACTAAGTTTGCCTGTGGCATCGATGTGGATTGTATGCCAGGGAATATTATTTTTCGGAATAGGGTGCAATTCTATTTGTTGTTTACCACTATTTGATTTGGTTACTTTACATGTAATACAGTTCTCGACGAATTTCCTGACATATTTTGACATATTAGGAAACCAATAATGTTGATAAGCTTTTTCTAGAGTTTTATCCCATCCTAAGTGAATAATAGACTCATGAATGTGATTTATAACTGACCAACGAAAAGCCCTAGGTACAATCGGTAACCAAATGTTACGATTATTTCTTTGAATTTTTCTAAAGAGCACATTAGATCGTAATTCGTAAACTCTATAACTTTCTAAATCAAGTTCATCATTTTCAAGTTTGGTTATAATTTGATTGCACTCAGGGTCTCGTCGTTGCTCTGCTTGTAGCCAGTTTGGGGATAGTTCTGCTATATTAACGTGTTTTTCTCCTACGAAATTTATTTTATTTACACTAGGGTCACCATTTATGTCTGGTAGGTGGTTTCTGGAGAAGAAATCAACATGCGCCATTCTTTTACCCTCCCTATACTGTATTTCGAAATCAAATGCCTGAAGGAAAGCCCACCAGCGATGTACTCTTGGGGTCAAATCTATTTTAACTCTAGAAGCTTTTAAAGAATTGCAGTCAGTTATAACGGTAAAAGTCCTACCATATAGATAATGTCTAAAGTGCTTTACTGAATTTACAACTGCGAGAGTCTCCAATTCATATGAGTGATATCGGGACTCCGCAGGGGTGGTACGTTTGCTGTAATACTCTATAGGATGTAGTTTCGAATTATTCCTTTGAAAGAGGATCGCACCATAACCATCACTACTAGCATCCGTGTGTAATTCTATAGGCAGTTCGGGGTCAAAAAGCATTAAAACTGGGGATGAGGTTAACACTGAGATTACATCCTGCCTAATTTTTTCATAATCAGTAGTCCAAGTTATTTTAGAATTATTGTTAGATAATAAACGATAGAGTGGTGCCATTTTTAAAGAGAAATTAATTACAAATTGCCTAAAGTAAGATGCTAAGCCTAAAAATTGTCTGAGTTGAGTGATGGTTTGCGGTGGCAGGGAGTTAGTTAAGGCAATTACTTTCTGAGGATTGGGTCTGATTTTGCCCTCGGTTATTTCATATCCCAAGAATTGAACTTTTCTTTTAATAAAAGCACACTTTTTTAAATTGAAAGAGAAACCGGCAGAACTTAGAGTTTTAAGCACAATTTCTAATCTTTCTAGCGCTTGTTGGACGTCCAAAGCGGGTATTATGAGATCGTCCATATAAACAATAGCAAAAGAGTGAGCCAAGTCACCAAGGGCCACATTTATAGCTCTCTGATAGATTGACGGAGCATTTCGCAGACCAAAAGGCATAGCCGTAAATTCATAGTGAGCATCTGGAGTGATAAATGCTGTTTTTTCTATGGAATTCGACTCTACATTTATGGGAATTTGGTGGAAGCCACTTGCCATATCTAGACATGAATAAAAATGCGCACCCGCCAACCTTTGAACTTGGTCACATATTAAAGGTAAAGGGTAACGATCGGCGACGGTGTTGGAATTTAACTCTCTATAATCTACGCACATACGATCGGTTCCATCGCGCTTCTTCACTAATAGTATTGGACTAGAGAAGGGTGACTTACTAGGCCTAATGACTCCAGCAGATAATAACTCACTACATTTATTACGTACTATAATTCTTTCCTCAGGACTCAAACGATAGGGACGGCGTTGTACGAGTTTACATGGATCTACGAGTCTGATTTCTAATTCACCAGTTTTTACTCTACTAACAGGCGTACCTTCAACAAAATAATCTTTAAAGTCGTTAAGTAATTTTATTAGTTGTGGTTTAAAATCATCAGGGATATCGCTATCTACATGATCAAAATTAACCATACTATTGCCTACATCACAGATATTAACGAGAGAGAACTTTTTAACTATAACAAGCCTATCACTCGATATGTGTACAGAAAATCCTAAAGCTAATAAATCACGCCCGACCAAGATGTCATTATTTAAAAAATCATCAGGTATGATATGAAATAAAATTTCAACATCATAACCACAGAGAATAACCCTAGCTAAAATTTGTGAATCACACAGAACATTAGATTTCCCCACACCAGTAAGAGTAACGAAAGCGCGTTGCAAGGTACCAACAAGTTTTCGAGACACACTTTCTTTAATTAAGGAACAATCAGCACCGGAATCAAAACAAAATGAAAACTGCTCACCGCGTTGCGTCATCATCCCTGTGACAGGCCTCACACCGCAAACGTCCACTCGTTTCACAACATTAGATGTTGTAGCTATCGGTTGAGAGCCGCTGCTTGTAGCTGACCATGTCGGGCATCGCGACGCCATGTGACCCTCAACACCACACTTGTAACATGTCAAAGTAGGCTTATTTGTAGTCATGGCCACGTTGGGGCGGTTCGAGACTGGAGTTGACTGTTGCTTGTTGTCTTGTGTACGGCTGAAACATTCAAGAGATCTATGACCTAATTTTCCACAAGCATAACATTTAATAGAAGAGAAACTTAGCCTAGGACGTTTGTTATCTTGAATGTTATTCGCAAAAGTTCTTGTTATCTCTTGATAGTTCCGTTTGCGGTAGGAAAATGCCATCAGTTCGCGCTGCATCTTAAGGCGGGTAGTAATTTCTTCAGAAAAAATGTTTCGCTGTAGTCGTGGCTCTGTTTGTCCTACGTGTGCCAATATCAGTGATACAACCATTCCTTCCTTATCTAAGCTACCCCATCTTGACATGAGTGAAGTAAATAAGCGACTAGCATACGCAGCAAGGCATTCCCCTTCTTGTGGTTTACCAGATAACATTTTCAAAACCGTCGCTGCACTAGTTTCTAAAGTATCAAACCGAGCAAGAAAAATTTCTTTAAATTCTGCCCACTTCATATTAGAAAAGGCTATTTGAGAAAACCATGTCGCAGCTGGGCCTTTCATAGCTTTACTAAGAATGAGAATTAGTTTACTTCCCTGTAAAGCCTGATCCGACATGCAGATGTCTGCAGTTGTCAACCAAGCGCGGGCGTCAGTATCTGCATTGTCTGGTTGAAACTCCGGCAATATAATGTTCGTATTTTCGACAGACGGTGGGTCACGTAACGCCTCCACAAGTAGGCGCATGCTGTTTTGCTGCGCTTCAAATAAAGTGCGCCAGCCATCGTTCACTCCAATTGATGCACTCGTGTTTTGTGCCTGCACCGATCCCACTTCTGATATCGGAGATATTGAATCCATGTTGACGTCTTTACTCGTATTCGTGGGTCTAGTCGGCGTCACAGGATAGGGTGTATGCGGGCACAAAACAAAACAGTCACTTTGAACGCTTTTAATCAAGATGAAAACAATATGAAAAATCACTTTTAGCAAAAATTACAATTCACTTGTTTATTTACTAACGAGCAGCGGGTTCGGGGCACCGATCTAACTTCACCGATTAAAATTAGTTAAAACAGTGGTCCTCTTCGACCAACACCCGTATTTTATCCCCCAGTCACAGCAACTTAGATTTTTAGCACATCTCAAAAACCGGCGAACAACACAGCCATGCCTGTCAAGATGACGCGCTCCCAAGATGGCGCCTCGACCCCGCTCAAGGCTATTCCTCTGCTCATTTTGTGCCGGAAGATGCAATATTAAATCGCTTTTAAAAGAAAACTATTTTGACTTTAAACTTTAAATAATTAAAATAAAATAATATGAGAATTTACAGAATTATTTGAATTAATAAAACACCTCACGTCACTCAACCAACAATCAACTCAGCTCATGACTTCCTCCGATATATATAAATGTTGAAAATATACTATATAAACATATACACAACCATGACTCGAAAAACAAACATTTGTGGTCATCACAAAGTTTGCCCCTACCAGGATTGGAATCCGGGACCTCTTGGCCAATAACCAGCAATCAGAGCATTCGACCAAGGCGGCCGTATTAATCGCTCGGTTTACTTGTTGGTGAACCCAAGCCCAAGAACTAGACGTGCGATGTTCCGACTACAGCTCCAAATGCATGTAATCCAATACAAAGCTATCTAGACTCGCCTCTCTTTCTCCCTCTCCTTCTCCCGCTGCGCGTCCAGCTCCTCCTGCAGCTTGCGCTCGCGCTCCTCCCGCTCGCGGCGCTCCTCCTCCTCTTGGATGCGGCGCGCCTCCTCCGCCGCCTTCTCCTCGGCGCGTTGCTTCTCCTCCAGCCACTGCCAGGAGTTAATTCCGAATTAAACTTCTGAATGTATGTGTGTAGCCATTATAACGAGATGAAAAATGTAAACAGTTTTGATATGTATCTTTATCGGCATTAAAAAATAAGAAAGTTGTGTGTGTATTTAAAAAATACATCATCCATTTTAAAGAATCAAAATGATTGGCTACTTTAAGAAACAGGTACAGGTACATACATATATAATTCACGCTTATATCTCCGAAGGGGTAGGCAGAGGTGAACTAGCACCCACGCTTCGCCAATTATACTAGGTCCCATGTAATAGGTGGCGAGCCTATTGCCATTTATCGGGCACAAAAGTCGCAGTACTTTGCTAGGTGGTAGGTATAAGAGGAACGCTGCTGCCCATTCCTCATCACTGATTTATCCTTAGTCGTCTTGTACGACACCCACGGGAGAGATTTGGTGTGGTGACAATTGTATTCTACTCTGCCGTCACCACACGGCCAAATAGGTACTTAATACAAATTTTTATTCTGGTATTTTATATTAAGACTCATCAACATTGTTTACGTTCTTTATCACGTCTGAGTGTATCATGTCGAGTACTGAAATGTCTCAAGGTCAGTCAAGTCCTGGTATAAGTGCTAATAGTGGTCCCTGTGGCATCCCGCATACCTTTGAAATTTCAGTAACATAAGTCACCTCCTGGCATTGTAACTAAGAGTGGCTCCTGGGGCATGTAGAAATATCAGAAAAGTCAGTCACCTCATAGCATTGCTGCTGAGCGTGGTCCATATCCTATAGCTCAGATGTCAGTAAGGTCAGTCACCTCCTACCATTGCCGCGCGGGGTAGCCCCTATGGCATATCACGTTTTTCCTGGCACTGTTACTTAGAGCGTTCCCTATGGCACGTAGCAATATGACTAACTATACGCACTCAGAGACGCCAATTAACTATAATGAGTATTTAATGTCAACAATTTTCATTCAAACCTAAACCATAGACCCGGCAAGAACAGCGACTAGTTTTGAATTGTCATTTTTTGTCGTTAAGTACTCATTAACGTCATTTGACGTCTCTGAGCGGCAGCGAGGCGACCCACCTCCTGTCGCCGCTGGTCGCGCCGCTCCTTACGCCGGTCGGCGCGACGTCTCTC
Source organism: Cataclysta lemnata (assembly GCA_963931975.1). Classification (NCBI taxonomy): domain Eukaryota; kingdom Metazoa; phylum Arthropoda; class Insecta; order Lepidoptera; family Crambidae; genus Cataclysta; species Cataclysta lemnata. Next base: position 2,927,281 of record OZ008357.1, read on the forward strand.
CCGCTCGACGGCCAGCTTCTCTGTGAAGGCGGCGAGCCGCTGCTGGTGCGCCGTGCCGCGCTCGCTGAGCAAGCGCGCGACGAACTCGTCGCGGTGCGCGTGCATGCGCACCAGGCGGCCGGCGGTGGCCACGTCGCGCTCGCGGGCCTCTGGGGGCACATAACAAATGTCACGTGAACACCAAGAAAATAAGAAGGGTTCACACGGCATTGTACATGTTTTTATTGCAGGATGAGTCTTACCGTAGTGGCTCATATATTGAGTATAGAACCGTTCACACGTGTGTACGTTTTTTTGCAGTACAATGCCGTGTGAACCTAGCCTTAGGGGCTTTGATAAGGTCCGTTATTGAACATAATCATCCCCGTCATTTGCCGGCCTGAATTAAACACCCACTTTGCCAGTTAAGTGAGGTCCCATGTAATAAGTGGCGTTAAGTTCATTTAGTCTTATTAATATTAGATTGCCTATTTTTTGAAAAGAACAAATATACAACATATATTTTACACACAAGAAATTATATTATCCAGGTCACTAGTTTTGAAAATATAGGAATTTTCTGTAAATAAAATGTACAGTAATTTTATTTACAGAAGATTCATCACTTCAGTGTTAGCTCATAAATATAAATCTACTTTACCTATAAGTTGTTGAATGCGCTCAGCCTCTTGCTGCTCCCAGAACGCTTTGTCTTGGACCTGCTTCTCTTCTAAGCTCTTCTGGAGTAGAGGGATCTCCTCCAGACGCTTGGCACGCTCGAAGTAGTCGACCTATAAAAATAAATTAACCCCTGAATATTCTTGGACTTTGAATTTACTCAATATGGATATAGGCGAAATCTTTCTCATCAAAATGCTTTTGAGAATTGATTAAGTTTTTCGTCGGTTTAAAACTAATTTTGGTTTGTAATTTGACTATCAGTTGCATCAGACTTAAAAATAAGCACACCATGTTGCTGTATTTAGTAAGAAAATCGGAATTAGAACAGCCCCCGTATTTATGTAAGCCAATTTCAGTTGCTGTGGACCACCTGTCTCTCTCACTCATTGAAAATAATAGCAAAGTGTGAGAGTGACGGATAGACCAAAGCAACTGAAATCGGCTTACATAATACAGGGTCGGGTAACAGCAGAGACGAGTACAATTTTCATCACCCGCTCTACATAGGGTCGTACAGGACGAAAGTAGTTTTTGGACCTGTGTATAATATCGTCATTGCACCTGAAGCAATCGCAGAACAGTGTTCCCTAGCAGACTCGGTGTCAACAAAGTAGCCAGCTACAAAAACTTAACCAGTAGACAGAAGGGATGAATGTTCATAATAAAAAAATCCATATTTACCTTTTTCTCTTGAGATTTGAGTCGAGCCTGCAGTTCGCGGCGTTCCTTCATCAACTCCTCCGCTTCGCGTTGGGCGATGGCTTCGGCGTCCATCTTCTTTATCTCCTATCACATGATGAGACAATAGCCAATTATTAAAAAAAGCAATTGAATATTGAATCCGATACATAATTCTACAATTTTGGTATCAATTTTCTGTAGGATCTTTCTGCTTAACTACGTGTATATGTTTGTATTACAATATAACGCATGATCGATCATCTCACATATTAATAATGATATTAGGCGCAGCAATAGGTTTTTAAATTATGCTTAAACTTATGACCCACACTTAAAGACAGAGAAGACTGAAGTTTGTAAATGATTGCTGTTGGGATAAAATATTTAAGTTCACATGCTTGTGGCACATTATCTAGCATTTTACAAATACACAAATTAAATTTGTTATCCCTGAAAGCAGAGATCCATCAACATCCACATTTTGCCAACTAAGGTCCTTTAAGTCCCTAAATTACAAATGAATACTTGCAATTAAAAAAAAAATGTTTCTCTTTTGTTTTCTTTTCTATCTGCGATCAGCCCTAAAGCGATAATCAGATTATTTAGCTAACTAAGACAAGTTGAGCCTATTCACATTCAGTGATGCGTCATCTCATATACAAAAAAAATATATTGTAGATAACTAATATTGTCAGATTGCGGCAATTTAAAAACAAAGAATTTGGTAAGCCACAGACATTAATAACCTGTTTGTGTCCTCCGGATACATACATACATACATAAATCATGTCTTCCTCTGCTAAGCGGCAGGCGGAAGAGGTGTCAAAAACACCCTCATTTCGCAAAGGGGAACCTATTGCCATTGACCGGCAGCTTGTGATCCAAACATTATAAAATGGCGAATCTTTTTCTCTCTCTCTCTATTCTCACCTCTTCATCCAGCTTCTGCAGCATCTTCTTGCCGTGCGCGGTCTGCGATATGTGCGCCATCCTCTCGCGGCGATGGCGCTCCTTCATGGCGGCCAGTTCTGAAGCGTGCTTGCGTTTCTCCCTCTCCTCTCGCTCGTGCTCGAGGCGGCGGGCCTCGGCCGCGGCGGCGGCTCTGTGCTGCTCCTCTTGGCGTCTGCAATGCAGAAAGAGATCGTACCCAATTCAAAAAAAAAAAATTAATTTACATAGACATATTCGTTAGAGTTTGGGGCGCTTTTACATACATACATACATACATAAGTCACGCCTATATCCCCGAAGGGGTAGGCAGAGGTGAACTAGCACCCACGTTTCGCCAATTATGTTAGGTCCCATGTAATAGGTGGCGAGCCTATTGCCATTTAACGGGCACAAAAGTCGCAGTACTATTGCTAGGTGATATAAGAGGAACGCTGCTGCCCATTCCTCATCGCTGATTTATCCTTAGTCGCCTTGTACGACACCCACGGGAGAGATTTGGGGTGGTGACAGTTGTATTCTACTCTGCCGTCACCACACGGCCAACAACAGCACATGCGCTGTAATAGTTTCTAGAATTTTGTACAAACTGCTATTGTGACAAAGTGTTCATAATATTTATGATGCTAAATGTACAAAACTGCGAAAAGCAACGTATGCAAAACGTCAATGTTGACAATACTTAAATGTTAAGCATGACGTAGCGTTTCTGTATCCGGGGTTTAGCTGCTTTAAAATATTGGTGTTACACATTTTTATTTAAAAGACACAAACAAGATTGTTTACATTTTGTCTAGAGCCCAAGTGAATGGGGTATACTATAGACGTTTTGTCTTGTCGCACCTGAGCTCCTCCTCCTCGCGAACCGTGTTCAGCCGCTCGATGTACTCCTTGCGCTCCTCGATGATCTTGTGCCGCTGCAGCACGCGCGCGTGCTCCGCGTGCTTGTTCTCGTGGTAGTGCTGCACCATGTGGGCGCGCGAGCGCTCGCGCTCCGCTCGCCGGCGGCCGGGGAACAAGCGCTGCGCTGCCAAAGTGAGCACCTCGGCGGCGCGGACCAGTTGCTCGCGGACCTGTTGGCAACAATGACGAAGGTTACATCTGTCATCATCATCATCATACTATCATCGTCACTTACCATCAGGTGAGATGAAGGGCAAGAGCTTCCGTCAAACATAAAAAAAATACTAACAGGACGAATTTATGCAAACAAGAACCACCCCACACGTGGGTCAAAAATGAGTTACACACACAGATAAAAAATGTCATCAACCTACATCAACTCAAAATAAATGGGTCACCTTGGGCACCAACACCAAATTGACCGCACCACACATTTAAGATAAAAATTTAATTATACTACCTTGAAACTAACATGTCGTGGTTGGTTCTAGTTTGCGTAACCATGTCCTATTGATTCAATAGCCTTTTAATGTCCATATGCTGGGGCACAGGCCTTCACTATAAGAATATTTCTTACACTCACACCTATCATCTAGCACAGTGTTTTTCAAACTGTAAGTCGCGACCCTTAGTGGGGTCGCGAAGCCTTAGGCCTCTTGTCCACACACGGTTGTTCAACCGTACGGGTATCATGCCGTACGTTTGAACAACCGTGACTTGAACAAGAGACCATAGACTTCCATACAACACTGATAAAAATCACGCCGTGCACGTCTACAAGCTTCCATAGTGATCCATTCAACACTGAACACTGACGACCGTGCTTGTTTGTGTTACAGATACCAGCTGATGGTCAAATTTCAATATAGACAATAATCTATAAATATAAGAATTAATCCTCCTTTCCCTTGGTCACACCCTAACTTAAGACTGTCGGCCTTGATTGGCGATAGTCAGCAATCAGACCATTTAACCAAACCGGCAGTCAATGGATGAAAGAATGAATATAGGTAGGGAGAATGGGCCATAACCAACCACTCTGGCCCAGTGCTGATTGCTGAGTATTAACGAGTGCAGATGCAACGACGTTCAAGTTTCGAGTTGTGTGATTTTGTCAACTCAACTTAGATTTAAGTTATAAGCACTCATTACCTGCTCGGCAGGGGTAGCCTGAAGAATGGCCCCGCCGCAAGCTTCATCGGCCGCCGAGCACCACTCACCGCCACCGGCTTGAACGCCAAAGTGTACGCATCTAAAATTGTAACAGCTTATTAGTACAATAATATTGTAATTGATACGTGACACAGAGATACACATGATTTTTTTTCTATTAGTACACAGTTTTTAAAATCCTAATCCATCGCCGTGTGGTGACGGCAGAGTAGAATACAATTGTCACCACCCCAAATCTCTCCGGGGGTGTCGTACAAGGTGACTAAGGATAAATCAGTGATGAGGAATGGGCAGCAGCGTTCCTCTTATACCTACCACCTAGCAAAGTACTGCGACTTTTGTGCCCGATAAATGGCAATAGGCTCGCCACCTATTACATGGGACCTAGCATAATTGGCGAAGAGTGGGTGCTAGTTCACCTCTGCCTACCCCTTCGGGGATATAGGCGTGAATTATGTATGTATGTATGTAATTCATCGCAATTACTCTCTCCGTTCAATGCTCTCTCGACGCAGTCCTTTCCGTCTCTTTTCTATACATCATTCACCCCTAGCACTATTCAGTGTGATGGATGATATGACTCAAAAGGGACAACTTGATGTGGTCTGACCGATATAAATGGAAGAGGAACAGACTGCGGATACCCCAGATAAACTGGGAATAGGGTCGGAAGAATAAAACGATAATACTTATAGATTATACAATATAAGCTGTAAGGGTGTTAGTTTGCCACACCAATCGATCGATTTTCGATCGACGTCATCAATCGACGAATAATTGTAATAGTCGACGTCGACCGATATCTTTTACTTTAACAATTCCGAACCATACCAGTCGACCGATGTCGAATAAAAGTATCGATCGACAAATTGGTGTAGTAACATTTAAATTATTCTCACTTCTTGGCATGATCCACCCGTATCTGCATATCGTTGTGCCTCACGCAGTCGACGAGCAGGCGCTCCAAGTGGAACAGGTCGTCGGAGCCCGCCAGTTCCAGGAGACGGGAGAACTGGATGCAGTCGTAGCATTGAGCCACTTGACGGATGAGCCGGACCAAAGCCACGTCGTTCAGGGCCGTCGTGTACTGGATCAGGGGCGAGTCTGGACAATATTATATTATTATTATTTAACAGGTTGGTAATACCCAAAGAGGGTTGGTGTCAGGCAGGCGGACGGCTGTTAAACCTAAGCCGAAACCATGAGCAGCATGGATTGGAATGTCGTCATTCCAATCACTCCCTCCATTCATCGGTCTCTTGACATGGTCCGTTCCGTCTCTTTTCTATACATTCATTCTCAACTAGCGCCTTTACGGTGTGATGAATGATATAAATCAAAAGGGAGTGGATGGCTTGATGACGTCTGACCTATATGAATGGAAGAGGAAACATACTGCGCCGACCCCAGATAGACTGGGAACAGGGCAGGGAGACGAACAGGTTGGCAGTTGAAACAAAAGATGTTGACCTGAATCCTGTTACTCTTTTTCTAGGTTTTTGTCCGGTCTATTTTTAAATGAGTAAATTGACGCTGCCGACTTCTGGTGGCAGTTTATTCCATGTCCTGACTATTCTATTACCAAAAAAGTGATTACAAGTGTTTTTGTTTTTCAATGCTTGTGACAACTTTAAATGATGCCCTCTAAAAGGTACTATGATGCCTTGAAAAGGTGCGTTATTACAATATTATTTAAATAATAAAACTCATTAGGAGCTCGATAGCGCAGTGACTTAGCGCGTTCGGTAAACAAAACTGTTCAGTAAGGACGGTCATTGGCCAAAAAATTATTATCCAGAGTTCCTACGTGATTCAGAGTTCTTATTAGGAGTTTTTTAGCCAATGTCTCTGTGTTGTGCCTTATATAATTGGCATAAAAGTCATTTCACTATGTCAAATTTCGTTAAGATCGCCTCCATTCCATTCCACGGCGATGTAAATTTATCTTAAATATTTAATAAATAATTCAATGCAATACAAAACAATATAGTCAGGATATCAACTATGTTTAGTTAACAATTAAATAAAAGACTCACTTGGCTCCTCCTGTAGCGCCTTGATGACTCCCTTCACGTTGAGGCAGATAGAGTGCGGGTCGAACTCAACCTCCAGCCATGCATATAGCTGTTGGAGCTGCGGTGACGCCAGCGCCACCACATTTAGGCGAACCACATCTGAAACAATTATTTATTAAAGAGCAGGCAACATGATGAGATGAATGTGCGGCGTGTCAATAATGGATAAAGTGAGGAGTGGGTATATCTATAAGGAGCACCATTGACAGAGAAGTGAAAAGGGAATAGTTTGTCTTGGTATGGACATTTTATAAGAAACGAAATTCTTGTGACTAAAAGTGTGCTGAACATTAAGATTGAGAGATGGAGAGGAGAAGGAAGACCGCAGAAGAGATGGATGGATTGCTATGGAAATCTCATAATGTATGGGTAGATTTATTTTATTTTATTTGTTAGGTCTGCCAACAATTTTATAACAAATACATAGTTTTGAAATGTAAATATATTAACAAATAAATCATGATGCGAAAACAATAATAGGCAACAATAACAATAATAGAAGATGACAACTGACAAGAGTGAATGGAAGAAAAAACATATTGCGTCCGTTTTTTTCTTTATCAAGCTCATTGTAATAACCCAATACCCACCCTATTCATATGAAAATGGACAATGAAAAATATCAGATAAATTTTGTGCAGGCATTAATTAGCACAGGCGACGTAGCGTGACGTCGCCTGTCGCGTCTAGCCCAGCTTGCTTTGCCTCTGAGGCCTACCACTGCACAACAATAATTACATTGGCAGTGGGATTTAATTCAGAGGCATTACTGAAACTTCATGTAGGTATTTGAAGCTAGAGGTAAGTAGTACAAATCATAACTACTCAAGTTAGATGCTTTAAAAAATATTTTTTATTAAATAGTCCTTCGTTCCGGATACGATTGATTGAAATTTATTTTATAAAAAAAATAACAAAACCTAGCGATCCGCCATATTTGCTTAAACGACGCATGACGTCTTTATTTCGTTTCGACATTTTATTTGCCAATCAAAATCACTAGATACTATAGAAACTGTCATTTTTACGAAATAGTGCCGTTACCGAGACGCCATTGCTATTTTGGCGTTTTGGCAGTTATTTTTAAATTATTCAATATTCAAAACATGTTTTTTCTATTAAAATCGAAAGTTTTTACATAAATATAATTAATTTGGGTAAAGTAGACACATAAGAACAACATGGTGTAGTTTTTAAAAATTAGTCATCATGCCTATTTCCTTACCTTTGAGCAAGCTAGCCCTTGTTGGAGGTTGGGCCAACCCAAGCAGTACAGCGAGACGCTGCGCCTTTTCAACTGGGCTCTTGTCCGTGTCAACAAAGCGATCGAACTCTGGATGGAGAGAGGGCAGAGGAACTGAGAGTACTGCTACAAGGACACGGCAGGCCATTCTGTTGGAATTACACTCGGATTAAAAATGTTACTAGTTGGTTAAGTTTGGTGACGCTCACTGAGGCCCGTAGTACGATGGATGACCATAATCAGATTAAATATATTACTGTCTAATGAGGTTTGTGACGCTCATCTAGCCCCTAGTAGGATGGGTGACTGTAAGTGTTTTGAAAGGCAAGAGAAACAGTTGACACTGGCCAATGCTGCCAACAAATCAACAGTTATATGGATTCTGGTAAACATGCCATTAGCTTTATGTGAACTAGTGATGATGACGATAATGAATTATTATTAATTAATTTTAATTTGAACATTGTATTAAATGTTAGAAAAATAATTACAACGAAACTTGTTGTTAGAAAAAGTTCAAAAAAATATAGTTGAACCATACCATAGCACCAGTGGTATCGGCATCTGTCTGGATTGCAGAGGACAGATGGTTAGATTCCCGCATCAATATAATATTTGGAACTTTTTTTAACCACAATTTTTTTTGTGAATGAATATCAACAGCAAAATCTGTGTTTCAGTTTGTCTTGTATAGGCATAAATTAACACAGGCGGCAATTCCATGCCGCCTGTCGCGTCTAGCCTAGTTAATTTGCCTCCGAGGCCTACCACTAGGCAACAATTGTAATATTGCTAATGGGATTTATTTCGGAGGTACTACAGAGTGCACATTTTGAGAGTTAGGAGTTTCTACTAGAAACAGATCGCGTTATTCACGTGGACTCCCATGTGTTGAATTTTTCAATTTGAACCAGTAGTTTCTGAGATCTAACCAATCATGTAACCATACAAACAAATAAACAAACAAATTCTTCAGTTTAAAATATTTGTATAGATATTCACAAAGAATCTCTTTAACTTTATGTCTGACATATAATCACAATGGAATATTTTATGCCGTGTGGTGACAGCAGAGTAGAATACAATTGTCACCACCCCAAATCTCTTCCATGGGTGTCGCACAAGCACGACTAAGGATAAATCAGTGGAGGAATGGGCAGCAGTGTTCCACTAATACCACCAAGCAATAGCAATGTACTGCGACTTTTGTGCCCGATGTATGGCAATGGGCTTGCCACCTATTACATGGGACCTAACATAATTGGCGAAACGTGGGTGCTAGTTCACCTTTGCCTACCCCTTTGGGGACATAGGCGTGATTTATGTATGTATGTATGTTATTTGTAAATAATACTCACTTCTGTAGTTCTTCTTGAGTGATATTCTTCTTCATCTCTCTTGACAGTTGGAAAAGCTTAAGGAGGGCTGCAGCATGGAAGAGGCAATGGCCTGCCTTCCAGAATACCAGTGCCAGCTTTCCGTAGTAGTTGGCCATTGTTTTAGCCACAGGAGTCTTCTTAGACATGTTCATCAGGTTATGGATGTCCTCAATTGCCTTGTAAGCTTCCTGAAATGGTAATTATGCCGTTTATGGTGGCTGAATCTGGTATTCTTTTATAGGGCTTGATTTATAAATAGATTTTTTTTTGCTAAGCATATTATCTAAGATTCAATTAAAGTTTCCATGGAGCAGTGTAGTGACTGTAGGAGTAGGTGTCGTACAAGGCGACTAAGGCGAACTATAACAGTGATGAAGAATTGGCAGCAAACTTCCAATTGTACTACCTACAATTATGATGTGATTAGGTGTTGATGTGCCTGTTAATACATCTTTACCTACCACTCTTCAAGGATAATAACATTATCCCTATATATTATAAGGGTGTGATTTGTGTATTTTGGGCGATAAGGTTTAGTTTTCCAATTACTTTGCTTATTCAATATAATATATGCAAGTAAGAAAATTAGTAATAGGTGACCCGGCAAACACTGTATTGACCTTGTCGCCTTATAGTCAAGCCGTTACTGAGGAGTTTGATTACAAACACTGTTACATAATGGGGTGTCTAGACATAATATGCTTACCTGCCACAGTTCCATTTGAATAGCGCTGTCTAGTTGGAATAGTCTAGTTTCCAAGTTCAGCTGCTGGGTTTCAGGTTTTGAGATGCTCACGTTTCCAGTTTGCACCTGGACACAAAATAATTGATTGACATCAGATTGTGGCATTAGATATTATGATTATATTTAAATTATAATCAATCATATTTTATTCAAATAAAATAATTGTATTAGATTAATATTAATCCAAACTACAAATAGTTATGTAATATGTAATATTTTACCAATCTAATGGATATAATTTACCACTGAGGCCTACCATTTCACAACTAAAGAAGAGTTTTAAATGGGATTTATTTCAGTGGAATAGTGTTCTTAACATTTGGCTGTAAATACTTACATTAGGCTTGCATATGTCCTCAAGATGTTTTCGGAGCTTGTCACATAGCTTCCTGAACTCGGTCTTGCGAGAGTACTTGAGACAGAACTGGAAGGCCATTCGTGCTATGTCATGGTACAGAGTTTCCACATGAGCATTCGTTCGGAGCAGCTCCAGACATTGGCAGTAAGACTCCCAGAGAAATTTCACCTATGGAAAGATACATTCAAGAATTAAAATTTACTAATAAAAGATATGAAATCTCTAGCAGTCCATGGACTTGTGACCCAAGTGTTGGTTTACAGGGCCCCTTCACAAAAAGTCAACAATCACCTTCTTAAAAATGTAATGTAAATGTATTGATTGTTTTCATATTATTTAATACTGTTTTGAGATGTCATATACCTATTTTTGTACCGTAAAGCCTATTCTTGATGCAAGGATAATTGGTTGGCAAAATTATTAAAAACCATGTGTGACCTTTTTTGGTTTTGGACTTCCATCTTCATGAATTAATCCAAGTGGCATTAAAATTTGAACACCAAATGCGGATTTTTTTACAAAGCTATGGTTTGTTTATAAGTATTATTTGTTTGTTCATTTGAATATTAAGTACATGTTACTGACCCATGGTGTTAAAATTGTACGGTCAGAGCGATCTTGGGCATCTTCTCCTGAAACAGCACTCAGAAGTATACTCTCTGGAGTAGCTAAGTTATCCAAATCATCAGTGTCAATAACAGCTTGTGTAGACTGTTGTCTGGCTGCTTCAGTGCGCTCTTCTGCCATTCGCAAGTATCCTCTGGTGAATAAAATCAATTAGAAACTGGCAATTGTAAAAATAATTAGATAATTTTATTCAGTAATTTAAATAAGTACTGTTCACATAAATCTACAAAATTTATTGCATTTTAATTGCGAAATTGGCTGGGATATTTTTATATTTTACTTACATGCTACAGAACATTACAAGACATAAAATTTACAATGTAGTGTGATTTAATTGACATTATAATAAAAGTGTTGATGACAATAATGTGTAGGACTTACCTTATAACTTGTTCTAGTGATCCGACGTTCACTGATTGGAACATATTTCTGTATTGAAACAAGCCTTCTTTAGCAATATGGGACTTTCGGAGATCCACACAGAGCTCCAAATACTTGAACATAATCGGTTCCAAGACCGATTCGGACCAGTTGTAAGCCCATTTCTTGTTTCGAAACACCTCTTGTAAGGTGTCTAAGGCTCTAGCGGGTTTATCCAAGTCCATAAACTCTGAATGATGGGAAAAACTTTTGGTTATATTTGTTTGGTTATGTTTTTTACGTAATTGAGAATACATCAAAGCTGGATATTTTGTCGCCTAGGGTGTTAATTAACAATATATCTTACCAATAACGAGGTTATAACATTTCTCAAATACGCAAATCAGTGATTGCAAAGTCATAGTAGCGATGTGCAACGTGGTAAGCTTAGATTCAATGTTTACTTACCGCTGGCCCGTTTAAGGGCATTTTCCGGTCTTTGACCGTACCTTGCCATTCTGTACGCAATTTTGACGGATTCATAAAATACTTCGGGGCGAAATAAAACAACCGTGTAGAAGAATAAAATATTATTCTTCCACCGGTCTGTAAATCCAGGGAGATAGTAATTTCCAAAATGGCTGACTGATTGATTTTTTTAAGTTCGTTTTAAATTGTCCCTATATTTTAGGGAAGGCAAAGGGTCTAGCCCATACAGCCAAGTCTTTAGTGTATATTTTGTCTCTAGTCTTATGAAATAATGAGTGGGTGAAATATATGAATGAAATGAATTTTACGTTAAAATATGGGTGCCACATAATTTAACGCATCTAGGGAGTGCTTGGCGCGAATTGAATGGTAACAGAGTTAATGATGGTGCTTGATGAAATGGATAAAACCACTTTTTATAGTGATCTTCACCACTACATCAAACACATAATAAGACTTGTTTTTAATGATTCTGCATAATTGCACATCAATACGGATGCTTGTGCATCAAATAACACTACTTTCACTGCACAAAATCCACTCTGAACCAATTTTAGAATTATTGAAAAAATATTGACTGACACCACAAAACGCGCCAAACACTCGCTCTTTTTTTTAATTCTTCTATATTTAGGGAAGGCAAAATTTCTAGCCCGTACAGCCATGTCTTTAGTGTATATTTTATCTTTAGTCATATGAATTAATGAGTTGGTGAAATGTATGAATCAAATGACTTTTACGTTAAAAATATGGGCGTCGCATATTTTAACGCATCTAGGGAGTGCTTGGCGCGAATTGAATGGTAACAGAGTTCATGATGGAGACTGATGAAGTGAGCAAAACCCCTTTTTACGTGATTTTCACCACAACATCAAACACCATCACAAGACTCTTTTTCAATGATTCTGCATAATCGCACATCGACACGGATGCTTGTCCATCAAAATAACACCACTTTCACTGCACAAAATTCACTCTGTCACAATATAAGAATTATCGAAAATAAATCTGACTGACACCACGAAACGCGCCAAACACTCCTATCTGTCATTTTTTAATCTTCTTCTTCTTCTTTTATAAATGGCAATGTGTCATCTCCACATTGGATAACAATTTTGCCAGCACGTTGTTTTGACCGCGCATGTCAATATAAATGATGGAATAGAACCTAACTACTATGAGTGAAGACCGCTGTGATAACTTTGATGAGTGGACACTGGACAGACAACCTGTAAATGTTATGTATGTTTTTAGATAAGTATAACAAAAGGAGACAAATTAAGCGTGGTAAGAAACAAATTAAGCAAATTATATGTGGCATGTAATTATATATGATTATAGTTTAATATTATTAGTTTTAATAAATCTAGCAAGACTGTTAAACACATCTGGGTAGGGAAAAGTCAAAAGGGAGTTTAAATTTATAGGGAGAGGGATTTTAATTTTGGGAAGGTATTCATACAAGTTAAAGTTAATATTATACTTAGGACATTCAAAAAATATGTGGTCCAAGGAGCCGTCGGCTAGGCCACATTCACAAAGCGAATTATCACGAACTCTTATTTTATGAAGGAACACTGGAGAACAACAGTGCCCGATACGAAGTCTACATATAACGGAGACAATAGTCTTGGGGAATTTTTTGAATTTATGAAACCACGGATGAGGAGCGATGCGTTTCTGAACATTGTAATAAAAGGACCCTTTATTCTGACTTGATCTATCCCAATATTGTTGCCAGAAGGTATCAAGACGTAGTTTTGGTATATTCATCAGATCATATCCTTGAATAGAGTAATGTTTTTGGTCCGTGACAAAGGGTTCGGATGCGGCAGCTTTGGCTGAGGTGTCTACACATTCGTTGCCCGAAATTCCGGAATGGCTTGGAATCCACACCAAGTCGATAAGTAAGCCTTTGTTAAAACAGTTAATTAAACAAGTTTTTATATCAAATATAATGGTACTGTGTAATTTATATTTAAGCAAGTTGGTTAGGATTGCTTTAAGAGCACTAGACGAATCTGAGAAGATAACTGCTTTTGATATATTGTGAGCTTCAATAAATAGACAAGCCTCGAGGATAGCAATACATTCCCCAGTGAACACAGAAGCTTCTGGAGGGCAGCTATACTGAAGAAAAATATGGGAATTCTGGAAGTATACTGATATACCAACACAGCCAGACTGAGAAAATTTTGACGCATCCGTGTAAAACTTGCTATAATCAGGCCACCGTTCTTCAACGGAGGAATTAAATTTTACATTAGCACCTGGAGAATCTTTGCATATACCTATATCTAAATGGACATTCGGTTTGAATATTAATGTCGGGAATTGAACGGTGTATATGGGAAGAATTTGGTATCTAGATTTTCTAGGGAGAATATTCAAAAACGTGGACAGACTATTGACAAATAGAGGGCTGTTTTTCTTATGCCAATATTTATACTTATCATCTTGGCATAGGTCGTGAAGGAGGTAGAGCTTAGGATTCAAAATGTGGGATGATAAGGATAATGCTCTAAATGTGAAACGGTCAGCAAGAAATTGCCGCCGTAGGTGAAGTGGAGGGTCACAACACTCTACCTGAAGCGCATTTATGGGAGAAGATTTCATACATCCACTAATTATTCGTAGGCATGTCGATTGAATTCTATCAAGCTTAGTCAGAGACTTTTTGTTACATGGTTCCAACATGAAGGAACCGTAATCCAGAATACTACGGATAAGGGCGTTGTATAAAATTTTCATTGAATAAGGGTGGGCTCCCCACCAAACTCCGGCCAACGATTTTAGAATAGGGATCACACGTTCACATTTTTTAACCAAGTGATTAATATGGTAAGAACCAGACAGCCTTGAATCTAAGAAGACTCCTAGAAATTTGATGTGTGAATCGACCGGTACCGTTTCTTGTTGTATTCGAACTGAAAACTGTGGTAGTCTTCTTTTACGAGAGAAAACGACAATGGAGCTTTTGGAAGGTGACAGGCTGAGACCATGATCAGTCAGCCAGGAATTTAATGAGTTAAGAGAAATTTCTAAAGAAGAGGCAGCGGTATTTATGCAGTTATTGGTGACATACAGCGCTAGATCATCAGCATACTGTAAAATTTGACAGTCCTGATTCAGGGATGAGTGCAGCTCTGCTGTGTAGATGTTGTACAAAAGAGGGCTTAACACGGAACCTTGAGGGAGGCCTTTGTATATTATTCTAGGACTGAACTCCTCTCCAGGAATTCTCAGGTTCACTTCTCTGGCGGACAGCAAATTAATTATGCAGTTTATCATTCTATCTGCGATTCTCAGCTCTTGCAATTTTTGCCTGAGGATAGGAAGAATGACATTGTCATAAGCTGATGCCACATCTAGAAATGCAGCCACAACTGATTTATCTAACGTAAAACTAGTTCGTATATCAGTAACCAAAACAGCAATACTGTCCATGGTACTGAACCCTTTGCGGAAACCAAATTGACATTTAGGCAGAAGCTTGTTATGTTCCACAAACCAATCTAGCCGATTTTTAATCAGGTGCTCAAGTATTTTGGTAAGGACCGATGAGAGAGCAATAGGTCTAAGACCGTTAGGGTCATCGTAATTCTTGCCCGGCTTAAGTAACGGAATGATGGTTTGTTGTTTCCATGTAGTAGGGATGAAAGCATTAACATAACAAATATTTAGTAATTTTAACAGATAGCTTGCACCATTGGGACTCAAATGTACAAGAAACGAATATGGAAAGCCATCTGGGCCAGGAGCTGAGTCCTCAACTCGTGACAAAACTAAGTCCAACTCATTCATTGAGAAACAATCGCTAAAAGGAGCGGGATAACCAGAGTTATTAGGAACCGCTAAAGCCATTTCATGACAATGAGGGACATAACTAGGAGCAATCTTATCAAAGAACTGTTCAACTGAACTTCTTGGGATAGAAGATACCACTCTAGGAGAAAAGCTATTTCTGTAACGATTAACATGACGCCAGACAATAGACAGCGGAGTAGCCTTGTTGCTTCTTTTTCTTCAGCTGTCGTTTGGTCTTGGCTACAATGTGTCGATATGCGATCAAATTGTCTGTCGTCATGCAGTCATTATATTTTTTCTCCAATTTTTTCCGTTCCTTGACCAGTCGAGAACATTCCTGATCCCACCAAGGGGGCGAGGGAATTTTGTTTTTTGCCGTGTTTTTAAGTGGAAAACAAGTGTCAGCTGTGGAAAGTAAAAGATTATTAAAAGAATTAAAGTAATGTTGGGCGGATTCTAGATCTTCAATATTTGAAAACACAATGCTGTCGATAGTAGGAAGATCAGAGATCTTTGTGTCCAGCAGACTGCTGTATTGTCTCCAGTCTGGGTTGGAAAGACGGTATTTCATAAGGGGAGGAATGTGTCTATCAGGTACGTATTTTTGAGGCATCCGTATTACTATAGGATAGTGGTCACTACCATACACAAAATTATCTAGATCCCATATAAGTTGAGATGAAATGTCACAGGAAGAGATAGTTAGGTCAACTGGGCTGGGGTTGCTGGTAGGAAGAACTCTGCGCGTAGATCGGCCATCGTTTAGGACAACAAAATTTAGGTCATCCAGGATATCTACTAAACCAGTGCCCACATGGCTGCACCATGAAGACCCCCATCGGAAATGGTGAACATTAAAGTCCCCCATGACTACACAGGGACCACTGATAGATTCTAATATACGTTTAAGAGTGCTAATATGAGATATATGAGGATGGGCAATATATATACTAATAAAGGCAATACCTTCAACACGTCTTGCAACAACATTTATACTGTCACCAGAGTAGTTTATTGTGATGTCAGATGATATTGCTTTATTGGACACCAGCAGAGCAGAACCACCATAATCATCTGATCTGTCATGACGATAGATAGAGAAATTGGGAATATAAAAGTTGAGGGATGGTGTAAGCCATGTCTCAGATATTGCAACCACTAGGGGGTTATATTTGTTAATTAGATAAATGAGGTCATGTTTTTTGTGGAAAATGCTTCTAACGTTCCACTGAAGTACCGTAAGTGACATTATCTTTTAAATTACTAAGAAGTGGAACAAATTGATTAGCTACGAAGTCGGGTGAAGAATCCGGAGAGGAAAGGAAAGAACGAATAAGGGACAGGATGTTTTGAACAACTTCCTCTGATAGAGAAGTTGGTGGGTCGTTTTGAGATGGGATATTGTTAACATATACAGGGATATTATGTGAGGGGGTAAATTGATAGTCCCTGGTCAGGTTTGCATGAGCAACTTTATCATACCCACGTGGGGCAGGGGCGCGAGTTTTGGGTTGGCTGATTATAGTTTTCCTGTAACCTTGAGAAAATTGGGGTAAGCGAGTAGGAGTAGAAGGTAGATGAGAACTTAGGGAAGAGGAAGAAACCTGAGAAGAACCGACTATCTCTGCAAAAGATTTTGTGACAAGTGGGACCGTTTTATTAGCCTCAAAATAAGACAATGATTGTTCGGCCATAATGACTTTGATGGCTTTCTGGCGGGCATATTCCGGGCATTCCCTATTGTCAGCAAAATGACTTCCTGAACACAAGGAACAAAAGGCCTTATCTTTGCTGACCTCACAGCCTAAACCTAAATGTTCATGTCCACATTTATAGCACCTTGGTTTGGAGCGGCATTGGGTCTTGGTGTGACCGTAGCGACAGCAATTGTAACATTGGATGGTTGGATAAATGTATTGCTCTACAGAGAAGGATGAGTAGCAACAAAATACACGTTTTGGTAGCACTTGACCGTCAAATGTTAGAACGACCGTAGCTGAAGGCTTCCATTCGAACGAATTTTCTGTTTGGACTTTTTTGTGCAGGCGCCTAACCTTAAGGACAGGACCACAGCCAGATGGGACTTTAATTAGGGAAGTCAACTCCTCCTCAGAGATATCTGACGGGACATCTCTAATGAGACCCGTACGTGTTATAATGTGGGTTGGAATGGATGCAATGTAGTTATACTTAATTAAACTACTGTTGGTCAAAAACGCATTCGCGTCCTCTGGATATTTAAATTCGACCGATATGCGATTGCGGCCAACTTTTTTAACACCATCATGTAAAATGTTTTTAATGTTGTTCTTCATTAGGAATATACCAAACTTAACGGGATGCATAGAAGTTCCAGATGAATCACCATCGACACGGTGAACATGCACCACGTAGGGAGAGCGGTCTACCGCCGAATATTTTTGACGACCAACTGTATTTTTTGGTTGTTTCGCCGAGCTATTAGTGACTTCAGAATTCATTCTTTTCCTATTAGACCGCACATTTTCAATGTCCATTATAGCATTTTCAATTTCTGTGCATTGAGATAATGGAATTGTAGCAACAGAGGAAAAAATTATGTCGTCAGGAGGGTCGGGTGGTTTTTTACTCTCCATATTGAAATAAACTAATTATACATAAAAATGATACCAATAATACACAAATATTACTACACTTACACTGGACAACACAAAAGTATATCACAGAGGCACTAAAAACCGCATTAACTAAGCAAATTTACGAATAAATTTCTAGGCACATGCGTCAGTCAAACCTCAGTTTTTTCGTCATTTTTTAATGTAAACGTAATACACGTTTACAAACGTAAACGTGTATTATACATATACTCTTTGGTAAACGTAGTGTAATTTATACTCTTTGTCAGTCACTGTCACTGTCTGTCTTCTGTCAGAGAGCACAGAACACTATTACTGCCCCCGTAGCACGGGACGTGGACACCAAAGAGTATATAATACACTACGTTTAAGAGTCGGGACTTCAAACAAGCTTTTTGACAATTTTGACTCGCAGTTTAGGCTAAGATCTCGTACCAACCAACAGAGACAGATAAAAAAGTAATGCCAACATACTACAAAAGCAAACTAAGGATGTGGTGTACGCTACAGAATGTGTCGATATCGATAAAAACGAATGGGTACCCCCCCCCTGCCTTGCAGAACTTGCAGACAGGTTTTTTAATCCTACAAAAGCAAAATAAAAAGCTCTGTTCGTTTGAAAATATTGAGTATTATTTAATTACGTGTAATTATTTAATACAATTTATTTAACAACAAAAAATAAAAGTTATGTTTACAATGTGGAAATTAAAATTGTTGGTAATTTTCTGATCTCATATTCTAGGCGGAATCTTCAGATGTTAGCTGATCGATCAACACACGTTTTTGCAATGTTGTGTAAGCAAGTAAGCAGGACATTTAGATCTGAAATAATAAATAGAGATTAGTAAATATATCGTTTGAGTTTACGCTGGTAATCATCAATTCAATTTATTGTTCACCGCTTACCATAGCGGACTATGTGTAACGCGCCCGAAGGTCTGGTTCTGCCCAATCAATGAAATCTGGTTCTGAAATAAACCACTCATTAGCTTCAGGAATTGAGCTATCAAACCATATCGGAAAGATAAGTAATGTAACTTACCAATAGAGGCGCTTATGCGGTTGCAGGCAACGATCACACCCGACGGGCATCGTGTAGCAAGGCGGCAGTCACGCTGTCTTCTTCTTCTAGTGCCTCTTCAATTCGGAAGATAAGCCGTCAGCTTTTTATATTCATCTCTGTCAGTCGCAAACCGAAACGGCTTTTCAACGGGGTTAATGCCGATCCACTCTCATATGCTTTGCAGCCATGACTCTCATCGCCTTTCAACAAGTCACGCTGTGATCTGAAAAATAAGTGGAGTTGAACACAGAAGAACTTTTGATGATGATAATGAGAGATGAATAATAAAACTCATACAACAAACTTTGTTGTTAATGATGTTAGCTATCTAGTCATGGGAGGTTTTTGTTGTTTTATAAATAACCCTATATATGATATACTATATTATAAAATATTGCAATAGACAATATTTATATGTATAAAACTAATGAAACATCTCAAGTACATTTGATACTCAAATTTACGAAAATAGATTTTTTATCGATAATTTGGTAAGTAGTAAGGACATCGCTACGGCGCATATGATTTTTGATTAAAGTGACCAGAACTTATTTCTAATTACTTAGCGTTTATATAATAACATGGAAAACTACTTACCGCTTCTCATCTAGTGGGAATTGGCCATGAAAACCATCTTTTGGTTTAATTTCCTACTAGATTTTAGTCAACATATTTCACACCTTTTGTAAAACATTTCGCTGTTATGCACATAAATAAATGACACAAACTAGTTAGATATACACTAATGATAAGTCACTGAAGACAATAAATAAGCACAAGATGGAAAACTAAACTAAAACAACGCTTTAATTTATATTTTCAAAACGGCATAGTGACTTATGACATTAGTGACACACTCCGGCAGCGCGAGACAAGGAAGGTTAGATCGGAAGTAAGAGACAAAACAAGTCGCCATTAAAAATTGCCTAAAGTCCATACATTTATTCTGCAGTATGGGAGTTTCGCCAGGCTGGTGGACACATCTCTTTCGGGGGACAGAAAATCTTTTCCTCTCGCTCTAACTCCCACTAAATCCAGAGACAAAACACCGTCAAGCGGTGGAGAGAGACTTGTCCATGTCCCCGTGTTAGGCCCGCTGTTGTTGTTGTTGTTGTTTTAAAATTCTCCCTATATTTTAGGGAAGGCAAAGGGTCTAGCCCATACAGCCAAATCTTTAGTGTATATTTTATCTGTAGTAGTATGAAATAATGAGTGGGTGAAATGTATGAATGAAATGAATTTTACGTTAAAATATGGGTGCCACATATTTTAACGCATCCAGGGAGTGCTTGGCGCGAATTGAATGGTAACAAAGTTAATGATGGTGCTTGATGAAATGGATAAAACCACTTTTTATAGTGATCTTCACCACAACATCAAACACATCATAAGACTTATTTTCGATGATTCTGCATAATTGCACATCAACACGGATGCTTGTGCATCAAAATAACATCACTTTCACTGCACAAAATCCACTCTGTAACAATTTTTGAATTAGTGAAAATAAATCTGACTGACACCACGAAACGCGCCAAACCCTCACACAATTACTGTCAGAGAGTGTGTATATGTATTTTTTTTCGATAATTCTTAAATTGGTTCAGAGTGGATTTTGTGCAGTGAAAGTGGTGTTATTTTAATGCACAAGCATCCGTGTTGATGTGCAATTATGCAGAATCATTGAAAACAAGTCTTATTATGTGTTTGATGTAGTGGTGATGATCACAATAAAAAGTGGTTTTATCCATTTCATTAGTCACCATCATGAACTCTGTTACCATTCAATTCGCGCCAAGCACTCCCTAGATACGTTAAAATGTGTGACACCCATATTTTAACGTAAAATTCGTTTCATTCATCCATTTCTGTTGAATATCGGTATTAAAATCTGAGAACTATAAATAAAACCATTACATGTTGCGACCGAACCGATAATCGTGTGTTATTTTATTTGATCATTTACAAGACGTCAATACTATAAAAACACTTTAAACCATAAATACTAATAAGGAGGCTTAATGTAAATATTGCTTTCCAACATCCCATCTCAATGTTTACATTTAGGGCCTGTTTCACAATCGACAAGTAAGTTCGAAGTAGCTTACTTTGTAGTTCAATTGACATATATTTCATATTACAACTGTCAAATGATCTGCAAAGTAAGCTACTTATAACTTACTTGTCGATTGTGAAACAGGCCCTAAGTACAATAAAGTGAAAATTAACCTATTTTGGGAAGTTGTATGGCCGGGTGCAATCTTGGTGGTTGCGGATGTGTTCCGTGGTAGTAAAAGGCAGGGTTCATAAAAGTAACTGACTGTACTTCTAAATATGTACACGGTTACAATATATACAAACTGGACAATAAACATAAATCGGAAATAATATTTATAAGGCTTAGAAAATAACCATACTCTCTAGCTCGGAATAAAATTCTCATCTAATTAATTTGACAACTGTCACTTAGTGAAAAACATTGTGTTTGTCAAACATAGACAAACAACAAAGGCGGTCGCATTACAAGAACGCCACACCACCCCCCCACGGAGAAGGAAAACCTAGTAGAAATTATAAACATCTAAATTTGACCCGTCTACCAGACCGAGTAGTGTACGGCGCGGTAGCGATGGCCGGAGTTGGCCCTGAGCGAAAAGAAGGCGCAGGCTTTGCAGTCTGCTCTGGACGATCAGAAAACGCAGGCTTTGCAATCTGTTGGGTTGGAGGCTTGCAAATCTCTGGATGGGTGACAGTATGTTCAACAAAAGCTGGTTTCACACGATCGATACTGACGACAACACTTTTGCCCTTGATGTCCAAAGTCATAGTTTTGCCATCGCTGGCACGATTAACAACTTTATAAGGACCCGTATAAGGAGGCTGTAAAGGACGTCTAACTGTATCATCCCTTAAGAAAACGTGTGATGCAGAAGAAAGATCTTGAAAAATAAAAGTTGATGGTGATGAATGTCGAGATGCAGGAATAGGTCTTACAACTGACATCTTACGACGTAGTTGTACGACAAAATCCGATGGATTGTCAATTACATCTGATGGGGTTGATGAAATAAATAACTCACCTGGCAAACGAAGAGGTTCTCCATAGAGCATCTCCGCGGCTGTGGATTTAATATCCTCTTTGAACGCGGAACGCATGCCAAGAAGAACGAAAGGAAGTGAACGCACCCAAGAATCATGATGGCACATGAGAGCAGCTTTAAGCTGGCGGTGTACTCGCTCGATCGTGCCATTAGCACATGGGTGATAAGATGTGGTCCTTATTCGTTTAGTGGCAAAGTGAATCATCAGTCGGCGAAACAGGTCAGACTCAAACTGAGTACCTTGGTCTGTCGTGATGATTGATGGTACCCCAAATCTCGAAACCCATTCTCTAATTAAGGTGTCTGCCACTTCTTCTGCGGTAATGGAGCGCATAGGCCAAACCTCAGGCCACCTGGTGACTCGGTCAATAGCTGTCAAACAATAGCGATACTCACTGCATAAAGGTAGAGGACCAATAATGTCAATGTGTATGTGACTGAAACGACCAGATGGAAGGTTGAAATCACCTAACGGAGAAGAATTGTGACGTGAGACCTTAGCTCGTTGACAAACCTCGCAAGCGCGTGCCCACTGCTTACAATCCTTATTGACGGAAGGCCAGACGTAACGCTCTGTCAAAAGGCGGGCAGTTGCACGTGCGCCAGGATGGCTTAAGTTATGAAACTTATCGAAAACTGCTTTGCGAAAGGAAGGGGTCAAATATGGACGTGGCTTGCCTGTGGATACATCACAAAAAATGGAAACGTTTGTACCAGGAACGACGACGCTTGTCAACTGGAGACTGGAGCTCTGACGCATGTCTGATAGTTCGTTATCTGACTCTTGCGACTTCGCGAGGGCTTCATAGTCCTGTTCAAGAGCAATAGCTTCGACTCGAGATAAAGCGTCAGCCACGACATTGTCCTCACCTTTAATATACTTAATATCAGTCGTAAATTGGCTAATAAAAGATAGCTGATTTAATTGGGCAGGGGGCAGTTTCTCCCTGCGCTGTACGAAAGCGTACAGCAATGGCTTATGATCCGTATAAATAGTGACGCTCTGAACCTCCAAAATATAGCGGAAATGCTGTACACTTTCGTACACCGCCAGCAACTCTCGATAGTAAGTCGGCCACTCTGTCTGCTTTTTAGTAAGTTTCTTACTAAAGAAAGCAAGAGGAAACCACTCACCATCGACTCGCTGTTGAAGACAGGACCCAATATGTACCGAAGATGCATCTGTAAACAGTCCAAGAGGTGCGTCATTAGCCGGATGTTGCAATTGCGTAGCCCTGGACAAACTCCGTTTGCAAACTTCAAATTGCTCCAGTAGTTCAGGCGACCATGTGAACGGTTTATTACCTTTACCATTTGTGGCAACTACTGCATCAATCAATGGAGCTTGAAATTGCGCGGCCTGGGGTACGAATCGACGGTAGTAGTTTAACATACCGAGAAAACGACGCACGCCCTGGACGGTTTTCGGAGCTGGAAAATCCAAAATAGCTTGAACGCGATCCTGAGGAGGACTTGTACCTTCTGGGCTGACATGGAAACCAAGGAAGGTAAGTTCCCGAACGCCGAAAGTACACTTCGAAGAGTTAATAACAACCCCATACTCCTGAAGGCGTTTGAAGAGGATACGCAGATGTTCGCGGTGGAGAGCCTCATCCGCAGAGAAAATAAGAATGTCATCCACGTACGGAAAACAGAAATTAAGACCCCGTGTGACCTCATCGATAAACCTCTGAAAAGTTTGACCGGCGTTTCGAAGGCCAAAGGTCATGAAGGGGAATTCGAAGAGGCCAAACGGGGTAACGATGGCTGTCTTCGGTATATCCTCTTCAAATGAGGATCTGATGATATGCTTTTACGAGATCTATTAGGCTAAAAACCTTAGAACCCGCGAGATTATGAGCAAAATCATTTATGTGGCGGACTGGGTACCGATCAGGGACAGTTCTGGCGTTAAGGGATCGGTAGTCGCCACAAGGTCGCCAACTACTGTCCTTTTTCAAGGTCATGTGTAGCGGAGACGACCAGGCGCTCTTAGAAGGACGTGCAATGCCAGCTTGGATCATGTTGTCGAACTCCTTTTTGGCTGCTATCAACTTCTGAGGCGCCAGACGACGAGGACGACACGAAATAGGCGGGCCATCCGTAGTCTTAATATAGTGCACAGTATTGTGCAAAACATTACGAGGGATTCCAGGAGGCCGAGTGATTTCTGGAAACTCGGCGAGCAGTTTAACAAAATTGGAATCTCCTGTAACGACAACCTTGACACTAAGCTGTTCCGACATTGCTGCAATAGCGGGTGCTGACAAATTCGTTACGCCATCCATCAACTTCTTGAGTCGGCAATCTGGCAAAAGATGGTAATAACTTAAAAAATCTGAGCCAATGATCGCTGTCGTAACATCAGCAACAACAAAATCCCACACAAATGCTCGTCGAAGACCAAAATTGAGGTTTAAATGAATAGTGCCATATGTCTTAATACTACTCCCGTTAGCGGCGTTAAGTTCATAGTCCGAAGATTTTCGCGGAACTGACAACCAGCTGCGGGGGTAACAACAAAGATCCGAACCAGTGTCAATCAAAAATTGACGCTTTGTGATACGGTCAGTGACAAATAGACGGCGGCCGTGATGTTGTATGGACTTGCAATCAGATGCCGCCGCTACTGATTGCTTGTGAGGTTTTCCGTCGCCCAATTGCATGGAGCAATACACTTGCTAGCATTCGCACCAAATGTGCGATGATACCAACAGCGTTTACTGCCAGGCGTGCTACTGCGTGATGTCGACTGGCTTCTGGAAGAAGAAAGGTTTCGAGATCGAACAGAAGAACCGGTCGATAAAACAGCAACTTGCTTAGTTAATTCCTCTAATCGAGCCATAACGGTATCGAGCGAGGGCGTGGCAACAGCATACACGTTGGAAGAGCTAGGCTGAGCTTCCAAAATCTTGTCAGCTATATCTGCGATTCTATCGAGGGATAAGTCAGCTTGTGCAGCCAAAATCCCCTGTACGTGCTGTGGTAAACGACGTAACCATAATTGCCGCAAGATGTTTTCGTCCGAGAGAGCCGTTCCCGCGAGCGAGCGCAAGTGACGGAGAAATTGGGATGGTCTCCGATCCCCGAGTTCTTCGTCACCAAGAAGGCGCCTCACTCGCTGTTCCTCTGATGACGAAAGTCTGCTGATTAAGGTCTCCTTTAGCTTCTGATACTTACCTTCAGCCGGAGGGTTGACAACGATGTCTTCGATTTCGCCAGCAATCCTGTGGTCAATCTGGCTAAGGACATAGCTGTACATCGTGGCATCAGTATTGATGCCAGCAAGCAAAAACTGTGCCTCAGCCTGTGCGAACCACACTGTCACCCTATCAGACCAAAAAGGGGGAAGTTTGACACTCACGCGACATACCTCGCCCTCCCGTTGAGGTTGGGATTCCTTTTGGTCGCGCAGATTACGCAAAACTGCATTTTCTGCCTCCAGGGCTGCTAAACGTGAACGTAGTTCGTCAGCCATAATAAACGAAAACACGCTACTAAAATTATAAACAAAGGTAAATTAAAATTAATTCGTATTAAATAGAGAGAGAACGGACAGAAAAGAAAAATTGCTATTCCGTGGGCGCGTGATGTGGCGAAAACAAAACACAAACGTCTAAAAATTCATATGCCGACATGTCAACAAAAACCACATAAGTTGTCAATATGCAGACAACATTACACGTAAAAATAAAAGACAATGTAAACAAATTGTTCAAACCACGTGAAAAATACACACGAAAAACAAATGAAATATTTCCTATGTCACATTACACAAGTTGAAAAAAATAATTTTCATAAAATAACGTAAAAATCAATACTCCGAACAAGCTTTACACAACTAACTAAAAATCATTACTTGGAATAATAATAAAATGTTTAAAAAAATACTCCAAATAATGATGCCGATAGTACTTGCGTGAGCGATGTGCACAAATGGTATAATGCGCAGTTAGTCCAATGCATGCATGTGTTCAACTGCAACTCCCGCGGAGACGTCACTCGAACTTGCGAATGTGGGAAACGGTGAATGCGCCAGGGGGCGCTCGACGCCACAGCTTGGGATGTGGTACCGTCTCACACGACGAAAATTTCTTCGAAGTGGCCATCCGCATGTCCAACGCAGCTTCCCATCCCGCGCCGGTCAATTGCCAATGATATTACACCCAAAGCTCTTGACGATCACGTCGGGGTCACCAATTTGGGAAGTTGTATGGCCGGGTGCAATCTTGGTGGTTGCGGATGTGTTCCGTGGTAGTAAAAGGCAGGGTTCATAAAAGTAACTGACTGTACTTCTAAATATGTACACGGTTACAATATATACAAACTGGACAATAAACATAAATCGGAAATAATATTTATAAGGCTTAGAAAATAACCATACTCTCTAGCTCGGAATAAAATTCTCATCTAATTAATTTGACAACTGTCACTTAGTGAAAAACATTGTGTTTGTCAAACATAGACAAACAACAAAGGCGGTCGCATTACAAGAACGCCACACTATCTTTAAACTAACTACTACAGTAAAATAAACTTTACATATCTCATAAAATAAACATCGAAATTTCTAACACATAAAATTATCAATACAATATGCTAACTTTTCCCTAACTAAACTTTTAGTCATAAAATCTGCAAAATTTTCGTTAGTGCTTACATAATCTATTTGTAAAATTTTATTTTGGAGCAAGTCTTTCAAAAAGTGGTATTTGACATCAATATGTCTGGTTCTTTTGGAATTTTCAAAACTCTTCGAAATCGATATGGCACTAATGTTATCTACTAACAAAATGGCTGATGATGATGCGCCTAAACATTCGGCAACACCTTTTAAATTTACCAGCCACTGTGCAGTGTTACCTGCAGCTATGTATTCGGACTCTGCTGTAGACAAAGCAACACATTTTTGTTTAGTGGAGAACCATAAAATTGGGTTTTTTCCGTGCATTATCATCCCCCCACTAACGCTCTTCCTATCACTTTTATCGCTTGCCCAGTCAGCGTCCGAATATCCATAGAGTACCGTGTTATTTTCAGATTTTCTAAAAAGTATTCCAAGTTCTTTTGTTTCTTTCAAATATCGCAATATTCTTTTTCCGGCTTTCCATAATTCTTCATTAACTTTATCCAAGAATCGACTTAAATATGAAACAGCATACGATATATCTGGTCTTGACGTTATTGACAAATATAACAGGCTACCGATGAGTTGTCGAAATGGTACATCTATTTTCTTTTCATTTTCTTTAAACGCGACATTGAAGTTGTGTTCCATCGGAGTTTTCACACCTCGACAGTCTGTCATATCAAATTGAGCTAGTATTTTATTAATCATGTTTGTCTGTCTAATCACTATAGTATTTTCATCTCTTTTTACTTCCATTCCCAAATAAGTACTAAGTTCACCCATATCTTTTACTTTAAATTCTTCTTTTAATTTTCCTATTATATGTTTGTCATTTCCCATTGTCAGAATGTCATCAACGTATATTATTACCCAACAATCCTCTTTATAATATAGACATTAGTCATAACTTGATCTTATGAAATTATGTTCTTTCATGAACGAATCTATTCTTTCATTCCAGCATAATGGTGACTCATTCAGTCCATACAATGATCTTTTAAGCCGTAAAACTTTATTTTCTTCAGCTTTCAATCCTTTTGGAACTTTAAGGTAGACCTCAGACTTTACTTTGCCATTAAGAAAGGCTGTCGGTACGTCGAACTGTCGTATTCTAAGGTTATCTGACAACGCCTTCGAAATGAGCATTTTCACTGTAGATTGCCTGGCTACTGGCGAATATATATTATCAAAATAGTCTTCTCTCTTTTGTTGAAAACCTCTTACCACTAGTCTCGCCTTCTTTGTTCCATCATCTTTCATTTTAAAAATCCATTTTGTATCAATAGCCCTCTTTCCTTTGGGTAAATCTGCTTCTTCCCATGTTTCTAATTTTTCTAACGCATTTAACTCTTTATCAACTGCATTCTTCCAATCCTGACTTGCAATTGCTTCTTCGAATGTATTTGGAGCATCGGTCAGTAAGCTGAAGCCTTCATCAGCTATTGTGCCATATACAATATTTGTCTCATAATCATCATAGCGAGTTGGTGGTTTAACCTTTCTTCCTGACTTCGTACTTTTTATCTCTTGTCTTTGTTCTTCTTCGTTTGTCATTTCTTCTCTTTCTGATTTATTGTCTATTATTGTCTCTATCTTATCCTCTATGTCTTCTATTTCATTTCTTCTGTTTTCCACTTTATTTTCCTTTTCACAATATTTCGTATCATTTTCATTGAATTTCACATCTCTCGATATTATTATCTTGTCATTTTCTGGGTCCCATAATCTATATCCAACTTTGCTGTAACCAACCATTCGAGTACTTTGTGCACGATTACTAAGTTTATCTTCTTTGGGTATTATTGTTGCCCACGCCTTAGATCCAAATACTCGTAGCTTTGACATATCCTTATTCCCATACATCATTTCACAAGGTGTCTTATATTTAATAGCTTGTGATGGACATCTATTTAATTGATAAGCAGCGCATCTTATGGCTTCGCACCATAAATGTTTTGGTAAATTTGTCTCTGCAAAAAGTGTACGTGCTTTATCGTATAAAGTTCTGTTTATGCGTTCTGCAACGCCATTTTGCTGTGGAGTATATGGTAATGTGTACTCCAAACTTATCCCTTTTTGCCTGCAAAAATCTTTAATCGAATTTGCTGTGTATTCAGCTCCATTGTCACACCTTATTCTTTTAACTTTATTTCCGCATTTATTTTCTAATTCACTTATATAGTTTAGTAGGTTTTGAGTCGCTTCGGACTTATATTTCAAAATGTATACGACGCAAAAGTGGGAAAAATCATCAATAATGGTCATAAAATATTTCTCACCATTTGGTCCAATATTTCTTACTGGTCCCGCTATGTCCGTATGGAGCATTTCTGCAATCATTGTAGACCTCGGTCTTGCTGTTTGTTTAAACGGACTCCGCGTTGCTTTGCCTTCAATACAGGGTTCGCAAATCCTGTCAGATATTGGCAAATTCATTATACCTAACCCTTTTCTATTCAAATGGCCTAACCTCTTATGCCATAATTCATTACTCTCTTTTGCTACATTACACGCAACATCATTACAGATTGTACCATTAATTCTATAAAGTTTATTTTTACATTCAGCAGTAATAAAAATGTTTCTTCTAAAAATCTCTGCATTGTTTTTATTAAAATTTATATTAAAGCCAAAACTTACCATTTTATTTACTGATAATAAATTAAACGTTATATTTTTGACTATAAGTGCCTCAACAGTTATTTTTTAATTTTGATACGCTAATTTTAATTTTCCTCTCTTATTCGTAGTAACATATTGTCCATTTGCTACTAAAATTCTTACGTTGTTTACTTCTGTAACATCAAACATATATTCCATATATTTTTCATTAATGAGATGTTCTGTACATCCCGAATCTACAATAAATTCAATACTATTACTATCATGACTTACGTTATTACATGCTTCAAACTCAGTACAAAAAATAAAAGAAAATTCCAAATCTTCAACTTCAGCTGGAGATGCCTGCGTTATGTCCCTCTGATAGTTGAATGGACGGCCTCTTCCACGTTGTCCTCGATAGGCGCGTCGTCGTTGGTTTCCTCTCTGCTGCTGCTGCTGCTGACCTTGAGTTCTGCATTGAAACGACTTGTGTCCATTTTTGCCACATGTATAACAAGTAAAGAATGCATTTTCTATCTCGTTGGTTTCAGTTTCCTCATTTATTTCCACTTTTATTTCAGCATCTAATAGTCGTGTTTTGACAAATTCTATATTCAATTGTTTTTCCGTTGGCATGGTTTCAATGGCTGTTATCACGTGCTCAAACTCTTTAGGCAATGACGATAGCAAATAGCAAATTTGGTCTTCCTCATCTACTTTAACGTCTATTGCTCCTAAATCTGCTAAAATATTGTCAAATTTCATGAAATATTGCTGCAACGACTCTTTATTTGAACATTTCAATGTTATTAATTTTCTCTTCAGGTGTAGCTTGTTATAAATGCTCTTTCTTTCAAATACATCTTTAAGTAGGTTCATCATATCTTTCGCCGTCCTTCCTTTCTTTAAAAAATCTAAATATTTGTCACTTGTACATTGTGCTATTAGGGATTTAGCTTTCGCGTCATCTTTCTCATAATTTTGAAATTTTTCATTTGTATCATTCTCTATTACATACTTTATTTGTTTTTCTTCCATTAGTAACATCAGTCTGTATTTCCAATTACCAAAATTCGTACCTTCATTTAATATTGGAAGCGACGTCGGGCCTGTAGCTGTCATTATTTTTTTTCGGTTTTCTTCTATAATTATTCTTTTATATTTCTCAATATTGTGGATCGCAACCCAACAATTAACTTTTTAGCGAATTATACGCTCTGCTACCATGTTGAATATCGGTATTAAAATCTGAGAACTATAAATAAAACCATTACATGTTGCGACCGAACCGATAATCGTGCAAAGAGAATACAATACTACGTAAGAAATCGTGTGTTATTTTATTTGATTATTTACAAGACGTCAATACTATAAAAACACTTTAAACCATAAATACTAGGAGGCTTAATGTAAATATTGCTTTCCAACAATTTCACCCACTCATTATTTCATAAAACTACAGATAAAATATACACTAAAGACTTGGCTGTATGGGCTAGACCCTTTGCCTTCCCTAAAATATAGGGAGAATTTAAAACTAACTAACTAACTGTCCTCTGTCAATGGAGTGTCAAATGTTGAATCAAAAATATTTTCACTCGTGATTCAGTATTTTAAAATTTATTTATTTAAATAATTTACATGAATACCTCTATAAATGTGATTAGGCGTAGCCTGATTGTGTGACTATTTGACAATCTTAAAATAATAATTTTTAACCTAAACAACAATGCAAGTGGTTACCAGGGTTCGTCTTTTTCGAAGTCCTTATACTATTTGTTATTTAACTGAAGACAATTTAATATTGCCGGATAACCAACACTATAAACTTCTTGGTGTGAATACCGGAGATAGTCCTGAAACCCAAGTCGTGGAAAGTAAGGATGAGAAAAAGAGATTGAAATTTGTAGCAAATGCTCTTTTTCTGCAGCCTTTTGTGAAGGAGTGTTTGAATTCTGATGTATATAGATGCAACGTATTGATGCATTTGCATAGATTATGTGGCTACCCGGAAAGTGGCACAGTGTTTTTAAATCTAATTCTGGAACCACCAGACAAGGAGGTTATTGACTATGCATGGTAATGAAATACTCTTCATGTTTTGGGACTACTTGCAATGCTGCCGTCCTATTGCAAAATGCAGTAACTGAACACACTAAAGTTTTCGTTTCGAACAATTTACTTACTAGAATTTGTAGTTAAAATGTTGGATCAAGGTTGTTTTATTTTTATGTTTATACATAAAAATAAATGACTGAAACCAGCATTCTTCAGATTAGAAGTTGATTGAGAAGTAATTGCTCCAAATTACTGCATTCTACATTAGGTGGGCAGAGTAATTTATAACTTAACCTTCAATAAATAACCATAATTGTTTCAGGAATGAGAGAATTCTCAGAATTCTTTGGACTAGAGTTGAAATAGAAAATGCATTTTCTTGGCTTTCCACCTTGGGGGGAGCATACTCTGCTTTGGGAGACTACTTCGAGTATTGTGTATGTATTTTGTGATTAACTAGAACTGTAATTATTTATAATCATGTTCACATGTTGGTTACACACATATTTACCTCTATTATAAATATTTTATTTTTAAATATTTAGTTACAACGCATGAATACAGTACTGCAATTACCATGCTCCGTTCAAATGTGTTGTGCTTGAGCTTAAATGAGATTATAATTATAGTACACAATTTTTCATTTACAGGCAGATGAAGCTGGCAGAATATCAGTAAGACAGTATAAACTGTCACAGATGCTTGGTGATAAAGGTCTTGCAGCCCGAAGTCAACTTTACTCAGCTTTGTCCTACTCCCAAAAGGGTAAACTGAAAATCTCACGTCATATAGTTAGGCACGTTGTAGCTTTTGCCCACGCTACACATGACAAGCGCCTAATACGCATGTGTCAAGGTGTATGGGCCAAATTGAAGTATCTAAGAGCTCTTAGAAAGAAACAGGGTGACCAATTACAAGTATGCAATGGTAAAAGTGTTAGTACGTAAAGTTGTAAATTTTTTGTCAACTTCAGTGACCAGAAAATGGTAGTGGGTAAGCACGTTATTTTTACAAAGTAACATTTGGACAGGGATCATGTTTCACAAATAGTTACATTGCTATTTCTTCATAAACTTATTATTACATTCAAACAATTGTCAAATGTCATCATTAGTTTAGTTGGCCTTATCGAGAATCAGATTTAAAGATCATTGTTAAAAGTGAGACTGCTGGTCATGAGAATAAAGCTTAGGTGTAGGATTGCATAATGTTTCCAAATTTAACTATTTTACAAACTGATTTCCGAGTACTGGATTATTTTGTTTGACAACAACAACAGCTGTTATACTATTCTTTTCAACATCTAGCTTTGTGTAACCTTTATCTTACGTTTTTCACAAACAGTATTACACAATAGTGTTTCACTTTGTTTGTGTAAACATTCTCATAAAAAACTATTTGTGAAATGACTATAAGATGTATGGATCTGTTTTATCGACTTAAACCGTGTCACATTCTATAAATGCGCGCATGTAAATCAAATGCTTCACTAACAAGACAACTTAACATACCTGCGCGATTTGCATACTTGTCCAACGTTATTAAAAAAGAATTGGTTTAGAACCGCGCTATTCATCGCGTGCGTAGTTGTGGATAAAACTGATTATAAAATGGTAATGGAAGTTTTGATGGCCACTGATTATTTGATTTTACTTTCAATTTCATTTTTCAATGTTACAACTTATACTTCCCTTACAACACAAACTAAATGAGAAAGAAACATGTAATGATTTAATTTTATTTGTATTTTAAATAAATACCTTTGTTGTTTCGACACGTTTTTCATTTTTCAATGTAATCTGGATAGTGGTCAGGTAATTGAAACAAAATTAACCAATCAATATATATAATATTAAAAAAAGCGATACAAAAGATACAATAGTATCAAATAGTATATGTATAAAGGTATAATAATAATAATAAAAATTAATATCATGAATTGTGACTAAACTTGAAATCATAATGTATGTAGGTATTTCCTATTTTTAAAAACCAGTACAAACAGAAGCATCGTGATTGTTTTTGAGGGATGGCAAAAAAGAGAGATCATAGAAAATGATTAATCACAATAATATAATTTCATCATCGTTGATGCGTTATGCCTGCATTCAACCCCAGTATTGGTCTAAATAAACAATAAAAAAAATTTAGACTGTATTCCTAGTACAGTCAGTCAAATATTAAAATTAGATGCCAAACTATCTTTTAATCAATTTTTATGAAAGTGCATAATTGATTGATAAATTCAACTGTGTGACATAACATAAGTGAGTTTACACAATTCTTTCATTGACAAATCCTACTTAACTAAATTCTTACTAGCCAGCCTTTTTCAATACACTTTTATAAGTAGCTTCAGCAAAATTCTAAAAACCATTAAGGCTGATGGAAAAAGAGTGCCTCATCTGTAGAAATATAGTCATTACGTCAAGATTTCAAGCAATGACAATAGGCTTATGTTAACTCGCTTATGAGGTTGAGAGCGAAGGTATCTATAGCAAGGGAGATTAGTTGTTCGACAATAATTACAAATTCTCCACAGGTGGTATTCTATATGTAACAGTCAAAACTTGTAGCCGGTCATAATAGCTTTTGGCTCCAAAAATTAGACAATAGTGGTTTTGTCCAATGCCCTAATTTAAAAATAGTTTAAGACTGTTTGGTACAGGCAAAACTGTTGTTATTAAACTGAGTCCTAACCTAATCAACGAACTATTATTAATAGCTTGTACCCTATCTTGTAGGTATATATATATAAAATTGGTTAGGTTAGATCGAGCAGTGACCAACACTCGAGAGAAAGCCAGTTTTAACTGATAAGAAATTTTGATCACACAAACTTTCTTATCAGACTAAACTGGTTTCACCGATGCCGTCAGCCAAAAACAGTTTCGACCGCAAAAGTAGGTGATAAGTGGTTTTGACCGGTTATGAGTTTTGACTGTAACGTGATATACTACGTGATATATGTTACCATTGCAGGTACAGTCAGCATCATAAGTCGATTGCCAATTTAGCCCTCTGTCATAAATACCAAAGACAGCGCAGCGCATGCGCAGTAATAAATTTGTAACAAGGTACTTAAGTTGTTGTTGACAAGGTACTTAAGTGTTAATCTACTTATGATGTTGACTCTACTACATATAAGGCACCGTCAATGTGGGTATTCTAAAACTTTTATATTTATTGCAATCACTTGAGCGATACTTCTAACTTCGCCCGCCTAGCATGGCCACCAAAACATGATATGATAAAGGCATTTATTGCGTTGATCTTACAAAAATTTTTGGATTTTTGACAGTTCAAAGCGATAAATAGCTATATCTTTAAGCTATAGCCATAAAGGCTTTATGATATAGCCATTTATCGCCTTGAACTGTCAAAACTCCATAGATTTCTGACAGTCCAAAACGATAAATGGCTTTATCATATCGTATTTCGGTGGACATGCTAGCCGGGCTGCCCCCGTAGTAGCACGTGACGTGGACACACCTCCTGGGCGGAAAGAAAATCTTGTCCTCTCGCTCGTGGACACATCTCCTGTGGGGAAAGAAAATCTTGTCCTCTCGCTCGTGGACACATCTCCTGGGGGAAAGAAAATCTCCTCCTCCTCACCTCCTCGCCCCAACTTCCACTGAATTCCGAGCCAAAACAAGTCTGTCGAGAGAGACTTGTCCACGTCCCCGTGCTGGTAGCCCAGTTCCGTTGGTTATTCCTCGCTGCAGTTCCGACATGCGAGCGTGCCCATTGGGTCCCAGGCTGGCAGCACCTTGGCCTCCTGCTTGAAGACGGCCAGCACTTGTTCGTCCACGTATTTCTTGTCTACGACGACCTGGCGAAGTTTTTGTTAGTTACATTAAATGTATGACATGAGGGAGTGGAAGATTTGTTTTTTTACAGCTGATCGAGATGTTTTTTTACCGAGAATATTGTGGTTACAAAACGTTCGAAAAATTATAGTCTTGATGCGGGAATCGAACCCGCGTCCTCCGCAGTCCGCGCAGGCCAACCAAGACTAATTAACTTGCCGCAACTGTTATACCTTTACATTTCACGTTGCAAGTCAACGGATACCCTCGCAATGTAGAAATAAATTTCGAACATTCCAAAGCAGATATTTTTACAAGTGCCGTGCATTCGGTTAAGCTTGGGTTTGTTTTTCAATTACTATTTTGATTTTAATGTTAGAATTTTTTAATAAATATTTTTTTCTTTATGTAGATATCGATTAAGGACTTTTGACTATCCATCATTTGCCTGTTCCCTGGTTAGCTGCTGGGGTCGGCGCAGTTAGTTTTATACGTCCATACATCTTATTATGAATACATGTATAAAACTAACCATTAACTTATTGGTTAGTTTTATTGTTGTGTTCTGACAATTTGTAATAAGATAGGCCAGACCCTCTGTGGTTGAGGGCTCTAGGTGAATCTCGATCCCATCTTCAGTATCATCAGGTGAGAAGATGGTTAAGAGCTTCCCTGTCTTGCATAAAAAAACCTTCGCGGATATAGTATAGACGAAATTTGTAAATGATTAAATATATATACATAATTTTTCATTTTATTTAAAATTTTGTTCAGGGAAATTTCCTCTGACTTGGCCATGCTTCCAACAATTAACATTATCATTTCAAAGACCTACCCACTTGAGATACGAGATTTCCGTGGTGTAAGTACATGATAATAATAAAGCGATACATGAAGTGTAGGGTACTTGTATGCATTTCTTCATGAGCTCACAATTACCATGCAACTGGCTGATATTAGTAAATATAAATAAATTATGATCTTAGTTTCATTTAATACGCTAGGTTATTTAGGAAAAAATAATGCTTATGAGTAGCCCTTTCAAACGCTATTATAAAATACAAGTAATTTTTCTATCACATGTGGCGGGTTCGATCCCCGGCTGAGGTAGGCGATTTAAAAAAAATCTGTGAATGCAGTTCTACTTATTATTAAAAATAAAACGATGCCTTCTTTTAGTAAAATATCCTACGTTCAATATTTAATATACTTTCCCTCCGTGTGGCATGGCCGTGGGACGCCCTGTATATATATTTAATCATTTACAAATTTCGCCTATACTATATCCGCGATGGTTTTTTTATATATGTGTGTATAGCCGTGTGATGACGGCAGAGCAGAAGACAATTGTCACCACCCCCATCTCTCCCGTGGGTGTCGTACAAGGCGACTAAGGGTAAAGACAGCAATGAGTAATGGGCAGCAGCATTTCTCTCATACCACCTAGCAATATAAATTTGTACTGCGATTTGTATGCTCGATATATGGCAATAGGCTCGCCACCTGTTACAAGGGGCCGAACATAATTGGCGAAAAGTGGGTGTTAATTCACCTCTGCCTACCCCTTCGGGGATATAGGCGTGATTTATGTATGTATGTATGTATTAAATCTAGCACAATTACCTCGTAAACGAACTCCCTGAACCAAGGTTCAGTGAGCTGCAAGTACCCTTTGTTCAGCTCCTTGTCTCCGTACGAATTTTCCACCCGAAATTTGGTCGGGTTTCCCTGTTCCTGAAATAGTTAACATCTTATAATATGTAATATCTTCAAATAATATTTTATATTGACGGCCGCCTTGGTCGAATGCTCAGATTGCTGGGTATTGGCCAAGAGGTCCCGGGTTCGAATCCTGGTAGGGGTAAACTTTGTGATGACCACAAATGTTTGTTTCCGAGTCATGGTTGTGTATATGTTTATGTAGTATTTTTCAACATTTATATACATAATTTTATTAAAAATATGTCCGTCCATCTAGTATCCATAACACAAGTGCTCAGGCTACTTACTTTGGGCTAGATGATAGGTGTGAGTGTAAAAATATTTATTTATTATTATTATTATATTATTATAGCGAATTTAACTTAGCAATGTTCGCAAAGCCGGGACCAACGGCTTAACTTGTCGCCCGGAGCACGTCGAAGTTGAAGGAATCGAGATAATATATTTTTGGTCGCCCATCCAAGGAACGGCCTTATCGATCAGTGCTTGGTTTACGCAATCGCAAGCATGCCAAGCCACTGCGCTATCGAGCTCCTCGAAGGCAACAGAAAGAATATGTATCTCCTTAAAACCTATTGTGGGGTAGTTCTGTGAAATATTTTCTGTATATGGCTTTGAATGCGACGTCGATGATTTGGTGATGGAATAGTGCTAAGAAAACAAGAAGATAGATTTACTGCCGCACTCAGAGACATCAATTAACTTTAATGAGTATTTAATGTCAAAAATTTTCATTCAAATCTAGACCATAGACCCGGCAAGAATAGATAATAGTTTTAAATTGTCATTTTTTGACGTTAAGTACTCGTTCACGTTATTTGACGTCTCTGAGTGCGAGTCTAGGTTTGAATGAAAATTTTTGACATTGAATTGTTTGAAATTTATTTCTACATTGCGAGGGTACCCGTTGGCTTACAACTTGAAGTGTAAAGGTTAGAAGAATTTCGGCAAGTTAATGAGTGTCTTGGTTGGCCGAGCGGTCAGGTCCGGATAGCAGCGGACTCGGGTTCGATTCCCGCATCAAGACCATAATTTTTTGAAATTCCTTTTCTAACCACCAAAATCTTTCTATTAAATACTCATTTAAGTTAATTGACGTCTCTGAGTGCGGCAGCTCGATGGCGGCAGATACATACTCAAGTCACACCATTATCCCCGAAGGGGTAGGCGGAGGTGAGTTAAACTCCCACGATCACTTACATCCGTGCCGACGGCGGTGAAGACCATCGCGTGGGTCATACAGGACTCGCCGTACCGCAGCCTGTCTGCTCGGTT
This sequence comes from Cataclysta lemnata, assembly GCA_963931975.1. Taxonomy (NCBI): domain Eukaryota; kingdom Metazoa; phylum Arthropoda; class Insecta; order Lepidoptera; family Crambidae; genus Cataclysta; species Cataclysta lemnata. Next base: position 2,965,609 of record OZ008357.1, read on the forward strand.
CAGACCCGTCTGCGCCTCCGTATTGAGTAGCACCATGTAGTCGTGTCTAGGGGAAGAAAACAGTGGGGCCATCAACTTGCTTTGTTCTCTTTTGTATGGCCAGTAAATATTTTCTTTCTACGAGAATCATCGAGAATGATAAATGAAATGAAAATGAAATTGAAATGAAAATGAAAATGAAAATGAAATGAAATTGAAATGAAAATGAAAATATGGTTTATTCATATAAGGTATGATTACATACACTCATACACATCATTATCATAATAGCAACTGGAATCGGATAGCATAAAAGTATAGAACCAGTATTGATTTTTTATTGGATTTTTTTATGGCAGACAGGGAACCTTCATCTCACCTGCCCCTCTAGACAAATAGCCAAACTCTTAGGACGAATAGAATACAAATGTATGAAACTGACGTAGGTATAACAGAGGAAACAACATGGCGACCGTCGCGTCAAATGTAAGCAGAGCTGTCAAAAAATTATATTTGTGTTATATTCGTTCGAATATATTGATCACTTGTCTTATTAATATACATACACACGCCTTTGTCCCACAGGGGTAGACAGAGAACACTTCTTTCCACTTGCTACGATCCTTACATACTTCTTTCGTTTTATCCAATCTCATCGATCTCTTCATGCATGCCCGTGGGTTTCGGGTGCTCTTGACCTGGCCCTTTCTTGATAGATTGTATTATTAAGATGTCGTTAAAAACTCAGGGTATGCTCACACAGCGAGGTCCAGGAGGCCGTGCTTCCTCTCCAACCGCTTGGAGTAGTCGCAGCCGAACCAGACCGCCTCCCCGCCTTGTATGCTGTCCTTGACAGCCCTGGAAATAAGAGAGGATATAGTGTTAATTTTATGTCACCCCCTGACCAGATTATACTACTACAATAAAAGCGATACAATTGGCTCTTATCGCTAAGAGCGATCTCTTCCAGACACCTTTGAATGGACAGGGTTGTTAACATTGCGTATTTTGTGGGTATTCATGGTATTCACGGTATTGATGAGGGTATAAATAAATTTTCAAATACAAACATACATACTAACATATACATACAAAACATTAGGATACATATCAAATTCTAAAAACATAAATTTAATAGATAAATAATACTATTCGATTTTAATTTCAACATTATATAAATGTTAGTAAAATTAGTACAAAGATTTTGGTGATTAGAAAAAGAATTTCGAAAAATTTTTCTAACCACCAAAATCTTTGTACTAATTTTTCTAACATTTATATAATGTTGAAATTAAAATCGAATAATTTTATAAAGCAAACCCAAGCTTAACTGAACGCATGGTATTTGTAAAAATATCTGCTTTGGAATGTTTGAAATTTATTTCTACATTGCGAGGGTATACGTTGGCTTACAACGTGAAGTGTAAAGGTTAGAAGAATTTCGGCAAGTTAATTAGTGTCTTGGTTGGCCGAGCGGTCAGGCCCCTGCCCGGATAGCAGCGGACGCGGGTTCGATTCCCGCATCAAGACCATAATTTTTCGAAATTCTTTTTCAAACCACCAAAATCTTTATTTGTAGATAAATAATGATCCTTTACCAACCTTTTAAAGGAGTCTATAGACTTTCTTGTCTGATAGTAATTGCCAAGGCAATAGTCGAACAGCTATGACTGTAAAGTATTTGTCGAGGCAGTACTTACTTAATGAGAGTCTCTATCGGTTGGTTGTTGTACGCCGTCTGTCGGCCACCGATGACGTTGCCGAGACAGTCCAACGTGTAGAGCCGGCCGAACGGGTTCGATTCCCGGGGATCGCTCACGAGGCACACCTGTGATATTGGGCACGGTACTTAGAAACGTTAGAGAAATAAACGAAACTAATATAAATAAATAATCAGAATATGGTTATTGTATAAGTTATATAGGTAAGAATCCGTAACATACATAATATGTATGTTACGTTATTATTACTTATGTCACGCCTTACTCCCACTTACAGGGGTAGGCAGAAATAACTTCTTTCCACTTGCTACGATTCTTACATACTTCTTTCGCTTCATCCAATATCATCATTACTCGTCGGTTTTGGGTACTCTTGACCTGGCCCTTTTTTAAGGATTTCAATTTGATTATGAAGGATCCGCCCTCCATAGGCCTTCCCCTTCCCATTTCTCCATTCACTTCACCCACATAAATCCTTTTCTTTTTTCCCAGTTACCTATTACTACTAAAAACAGTTAAATATAAATAAACATAAATAAATATTTTTACACTCACACCTATCATCTAGCCCAAAGTAGCCTAAGCACTTGTGTTATGGATACTAGATGACGGACATATTTTTAATATAATTATGTATATAAATGTTGAAAATATACTACATAAACATATACACCACCATGACTCGGAAACAAACATTTGTGGTCATCACAAAGTTTGCCCCTACCAGGATTCGAACCCGGGACCTCTTGGCCAATCCCCAGCAATCTGAGCATTCGACCAAGGCGGCAGTTATAACCAAACATGAAGCTCCCTCAAGTTTTATTGCATAACTATTTCTCTAACACAAATTCTAACTTATTGAAGAGCCTGTAGAAAGCTATCACTTCTGACCTTATCGTCGACATTGAAAAGCGGCTTGACGTGGTTCTCATAGAACTGCTGCGGAGTCAGCTCGCCGAAGCTGTTGTACTTTTTGTCCTTGTTGTTGTATTCAAAAGTGAATTTGTTCGGGGGGGTTCCTGAAAACATACGTTAGAAAATAAGCCTTTAATCATTGTACTACTATAACTCAATGCATTTAATGAAATAAATATAATTGCAAGTTCATTCAGTCGTAACTTTATTCACTGTTTCTTGCATTATCTGAAGTATATCAAAAACATTTTGAACATAAAGTGAAACTTATTAATACTTTAGAATTTGGAGTTTACATCTTCATTCATATCTTCTAGTAAAGAAACCGCATTAATAAAGAATAAAAAAGCAATTATCACCTTAAATAAATGCTCTTATTATATAAAAAGAGATATTAAAAAATATTAAAATCAATGTCTCTCCCTCTGTCTGTGTTATCTGGCTGTGTGCGTCTATTTATATGTGTGTTTGTATGGGAAATATAAATATATATAAAATACTAATACGCTTTAAAAAGTATAAATTTCGGTTTACCTACCCAAGCAAGTTGCAACAATGTTGTATATAACTGCAATTTGTCTGTCGACCGCCGCCTGTATCTCATCGTCTGACGCATTGGCGGCGATGATCTCCCTCAGCTCCTTGGCGAATTGGCGTAACTGAAAGATAATGATGCCCACGTTAACGCTACGATAAAAGCCTATCTGCCGCACTCAGAGACGTCAATTAACTTTAATGAGTATTTAATGTCAAACATTTTCATTCAAATCTAGACCATAGACCCGGCAAGAATAGCGACTAGTTTTGAATTGTCATTTTTGACGTTAAGTACTCATTACCGTTATTTGACGTCTCTGAGTGCGGCAGTATGTCTGTAGCCAAATGGCAAACGACAAAGCGTCTTTAATGTCAAATTTTGACAACTACTTTTATATAGAAAACACCTGGTATTCTGTGCTCTTACCTGCTCTTTTCTATACATTCATTCATCACTAACACCTACCCTGTGCGATGGATGATCTGAATCAAATAGTATGAAGGTATGATATGAACCAAAAGGGAGTGGATGGCTGGATGACGTCTGACCGATATGAATGGAAGAGGAAACATACTGCGCCGACCCCAGATAGTCTGGGAACAGGGCAGGGAGAAGAAGCGGGAATCGAACCTACGTCATCTGCAGAGGTCCCCTTGAGGGGCGACGAGAGAGAGGTGTGATCTAAATGTAAATTATTTCCACAATAGGCAGGTTTTAAGTAGATTATCCAGCACACCTTGGTCTCTATGAGCACATTCATGTGCAAACTCCTTCTCGTGCTGAACGACTCCTTATACAGCTCCTTGGGCACCAAACCGTATTTGTTGATGAGGTTCACGATCATGTCCCATTGTCCTCCATCGTTGAGTGGATCCTGAATAAATAATATGTGTTAGCTAGCTTAGGAATTAATAAATAATAACAATAATAAATATTTTTACACTCACACCTATCATCTAGCCCAAAGTAAGTAGCCTAAGCACTTGTGTTATGGATACTAGATGACGGACATATTTTTAATATAATTATGTATATAAATGTTGAAAATATACTACATAAACATATACACAACCATGACTCGGAAACAAATGTTTGTGCTCATCACAAAGTTTGCCCCTACCAGGATTCGAACCCGGGACCTCTTGGCCAATACCCAGCAATCTGAGCATTCGACCAAGGCGGCCGCGGCCGTCAAATCTTATTTTACTATCACAAATCCACCTGTTTTTGCAAATATTGCAGCTTACAGTGAAGAATTAAGGCCGCGCGGGGCCTGTAGCAAATTCCTTTAGGGTTCCTAAAGGGGCCTAGCTTGGTACAAATATAATATACGAGGGTTAAAGAATAATTTTTACATTTTCAGAAAACGTCGTCCCAAAATACGCGGGGCCCGTAGCATTTGCTACTTTTGAAGCTTAGGAAACTACAGTACAGACTATATAATGTATTCTACTCTGCCGTTTCCTCAAGGCAATATTTTCAAGGCCATTGGAAAGTCTTCTATGAAAAGCAGAAAAGCAGCAACGTTGTCCATCCCTAATCTATCTCGTGGGTGTCGTACAAGGCGACTAAATAAATAAATATTCCTGATACTCACACCTATCATCTAACGGCTAGATGTTAGGTGTGAGTGTCTAGATTCTAGCCCAAAGTAAGTAGACGGCGGACAAATTTTGTTATAGATAGAGGCTTTAATAATATACTACATAAAAATCCACGATTCGAATAAATTTCTGTGTTCATCAAAAAATTTGCCCCTACCAAGATTCGAACCCGGGACTTCTTGGTCAATAGCCAGCGATCTGATCATTCGACCAAGCCAGCCGTTGACGGCCGGGTCAGCGTCAAAACGGCGATGAAGAATAGGCAGCAGCGTTCCTGTTATACCGCTAAGCAATATACTGCGATTTAGGTGCCCGATAGAAGGCAATAGGCTCACCATCTAATGGGACCTGGGGGCCTACTATAATTCTCCGAACGAAACTTGTCAATCGAACGAGAATAAAACGAAACTTTGGAACTGACTCTAATACATGTTCGGATGCTCAAACGAATAATTTAATGTTACGATTATACGCGTTACCTTAATCAATGTAAATTAACCGTATTGTACAATATTTGTTGGCGGTTGTCAACCAACTAAAACGTTTCTCTCTATGCCTTCAAGTAGGTATACAAACTTTTTATTTGGTTTCATGCGTTGGTTCGAACGAAGTTTCGGTCCGATAAAGAATTATAGTAGGAAACGCGCGAAATATCGGCCGTAGTTTCTATTTACGTTGAATTATAGTAGGCCCCCTGATACAGTTAGCGAAATATGGGTGTAGTAGATACACCTCTGCCTATCCCTTCGGGAGCAAACATTAAAAAATTCTATAAGTTTGAATTACACCTTACCTTGACCAGAAAACTGACGAGTCTGCCATCCAGAGGTTCCCCCTTCTTGGCCGTTGTGACGATATTATTGAGCCAGTAGTGGGACCTCTCTATCTTGTCCCAGAAGAACAAGTACCTGAAATAAGTAAAAATAATTTTATAGTACCTAATTAAATAAAATATATATATCTAACGCCCCATATTATGGAAAAGGTAAATGAATCGTGCGCTTACAGCCATAAAATGTCGTTATGTTTTTAAATAATAGTACCTATTAATTTGGTGTGGTGACGGCCGAGTAGAATACAATTGTCACCAATCCAAATCTCTCCCGTGGGTGTCGTACAAGGCGACTAAGGATAAATCAGTGACGAGGAATGGGCAGCAGCGTTACTCTTATAGCAATGTACTACGACTTTTGTGCCCGATAAATGGCAATAGGCTCGCCACCTACATGGGACCTAACATAATGGGCGAAACGTGGGTGGTAGTTCACTATCACCTCTGCCTAGCCCTTCGGGGATATAGGCGTGATTTATGTATATATTATATGTATGTACCTATTAATTTATTCTTGATTTTTTGACGTCACATAAATTATTTTTCTGAAAACGGTTCCAGCGGAAGACCAGCGCTAGTCGTGAGGCTGGCAATATGCTGAGCTAGGACCGATTGAGACATATTACCTACTATGTTTAATATTTTTGTTTCTCTGTTGTGTCTCAATTAATGTTTCTTAATTCCTTGTTTTTTCCTATTTCTCATTACAGTTAATAGACGTCTCTGTGTGCGGCAGTAAATGCTTACCCTTGCGAGAATTCAAACTCCTCAATGTTATACTTCTTCATGAACGGTTGTCTGATCACGTTCAGGGCGGCGAACAGCCAACACCTTCCAGAACTTTCCTGGTTGGTTATGGGCTTGCCTTCTGATTCCACCTAAAATGTTATAAAGTTATGATCTGTTATTTCGTGTAGGTAAATATTAGTTCTAATTATTTTGTAAGACAATCTTTCACATCGCACTCTGTTAGCCACTATCCCCCGAATACAGAAACGCTACTCAAAGTTTGAGTCCTGCTTAACACTTAAGTATTGTCAAAATTTACTTTTTTCCATACAAATTCTGACAGGTAATGTCCACTTAACTTTATAAGCAGTGCTCAAAATTTAAGTAGCATTTCTGTATTCGGGGGTGAAACTGTCAAAATAGTAAATAAATACATAATACATACATACATATGTCTGGAGGAGCTTGCTATTGCAGTGGCATAGCGCGTTTGGCCTGCGATTGCGTAAGCAAACTTCGCTAAGGCCAGTCATTGGATGGGTGACCAAAAATTTATTATCTCGAATTTTTCCGTACTTCGGATGGCACGTTAAGCCGTTGGTCCCGGCTGAATCTGCAGTCGTTAATACCCACTGACCCGCACTGGGCCCGCGTGGTGGGTTATTGCCTAATCTGCCTCTATTCTTCCATCCATAGGGAAGGCCCGTGCGTGCCCCAGCAGTGGGACATTAAAAAGGGATGGTGATGATGAGCCACGCCTTTCTGCCGCAAGGGTAAGCAGAGATCACTTCTTTCCACTTGCAAACTACTTTCGCTTCATCCAATCTCATTAACGTCGACTAAAGGTATCTTTACCTTGCGTAGTCTTTACCAGCGATGAGTAATGGGCAGCAGCATTCCTCTTATAGCATCTAGCATTAAACTAAGTACCTATAACTTAACTTAATGGGCGAAAAGTGGGTGTAAATTGACCTCAGCCTACATTATATAGGCGTGATTTTATCTTGTACGTAAAGACCCCGGCACCTTTTTGAAACGCGACGCGACGTCACGTGTAGACGCCGAACAACCGGCGTCGCGTCGGATGTTCATAGTGTGTTTCTGGTCATAGAAAACCAATACATTTGATTCGACTCAACACGCGTCGCGCTACATGCATCGGGTGTTCTAGCATAATACCTTGTAATAATAAAATGTGTTTCTAGCATAATACCTTAATGTTGTAGACATGTAGAGCCGCGTCCGTCCGCCTCCTGCTGACCGCCACCTCGTAGGGGTCTATCCTGGTGCACACGTTCTGCGCCAGCTGATTCTTCGGGTTCGAGTAGAAGTCATCGTGCAATTTCGACACCTTTTCCAAGCTGAGGGGTTCTGGAAATTGACCAAAGAAAAAATAAATAATACTACGCCTCTTTACTTCAATAACGTACATACATACATACATAAATCACGCCTATATCCCCGAAGGGGTAGGCAGAGGTGAACTAGCACCCACGTTTCGCCAGTTATGTTAGGTCCCATGTAATAGGTGGCGAGCCTATTGCTATTTATCGGGCACAAAAGTCGCAGTATATTGCTATTGCTAGGTGGTATAAGAGGAACGCTGCTGCCCATTCCTCATCACTGATTTATCCTTAGTCGCCTTGTACGACACCCACGGGAGAGATTTGGGGTGGTGACAATTGTATTCTACTCTGCCGTCACCACACGGCATAAAACGTGTTGTCTTGTATAACACAATTCTTGGACTTGTAAAGCAAAGAAGCGCTATGTTCGTTCTTAAGCCTAATAGGCACAATACCCGGCACACAAGTTGACCTATGAGCAGCGCAGTAAACGTTTTCAAGTATTAATTGAGGTTATGTATGGTGCGAGGTGTGTCTGTAACCATAACCACTTCTGCGGATTCAAAATTTACTTTAGACACTTTTCCTTCAGACAATCCTGCGCAGACGACCGTCATATTGGTTCAACTTACGTGCCGGGAAATATATAGATTGCACTATTTTTACGATAGATTACAGCATTTCAAATAACCCCTTCGGGGTTAAATAGGCCAATATCCCCCCTAAAGGGGTATGCAGAGATGAATTAACACCCACGTTTCGTCAATTATGTTAGGTCCCATTTAAACGGTGCGTGCTTATTGCCATCTAACGGGCATGTTACAAGGCTACAAGCTCACATAAGTGGAATAACGCTACTGTCCATTACTCATTGCTATCTTTACCCTTTATAAAGGGAGAGATTAAATCAAATCAAATTATTTATTGCATAAATATGGGTAAGTATACAAATAATTAATTATATTTATAAGGTCTTAGATTATGTAGGTAATAAAATAAATAGTCCTCCACATTTTACCCGTTTGGGTGTGCAAAATTATATAAATGTCATTGGTAATATTGTCCAGAAAAAAAAATTACATTTATTAATTAATGATTTTTGTTTCCTATGTTAAAATTGTATAGTTTTCTAATCATTTTCTAATTAAGCATAATATTATTATGGCAATGGCCCCCTATTACATAGGATCTAATAAATTGTATATTCTTTAGCGTATTATCATTAGATCATTTTTGAAATGTGTCGCGTTTTCCGTAAGAATACTATGAGTATATTCGTCATCGAAAACTATCGCTTTTTCACTTTTACTCGCAGCGGCTAGAACAGCGAAATGACTAATATCGTTCGTTTAAACTCATACCAGGCATACCGTTACTGCAGCTAACTCTGTGTAGTAACAATAGAATAGTTAACAAAAAATACCACATGAAGATAACATTCTCCTTTCAGCTATCGCGGTGCGAGAGCAAAAAATGTAAATTGTTCGGAATGTCAATCGGAGGTCTTTTGTGTAACCACCACATGTATATTTGTAGAACTGATAAGGGATAGGTAGGTAACATTAACAGGTTATGTATGTAGCACATAGTAACACGATCGGTTATTATTACCCAAGCCCCACGATCTGTGAGAGTCACGTCCTGGATTTAAAGTCAAGCCTAATTTCCCGATGGAATGTTGACGGTGGAATCTGCGTATGATTTTAAGGTGCAACTTTTTTTTGAAAGACAATCTGTTGGCTTACGCGCAGGCTTTTATAGAATCTACCGTGTTTGGGAAACCTTTAATGGCCCTAAAGCCTATCAATAAGGGACTCCATAAGAAGGTTTCTTTACGGAAGAGCAGAGCGGCATCTCCCGGAGAAGTCACACTGCCGTGGAGCCTCGCATGGCGATAATTACTATGTCAGAAACTTAACTTACCTTATGCGTTGAATAATGGAAACCTTTTGACTTTGTTTCCAATGTTCAACGCATTTATTTGACGATTCATGAGTGTATGTAATGATAGTACCTTATGTGAATAAACCTTAATTTACATTTTACAGATCTAGCCAGGGAAGCCCTGCCGGCCTTACATTACCTTGCCGATCTAATATCACCCTGCCGATCTAATAACATCCAGCCCGGCTAGCATGACCACCTAAACACGATATGACATTGCCATTTATCGCTTTGAACTGTCAAAAACAATGGATTTTTGATAGTTCAAAGAGATAAATGGCTTTATCATAATGTGTTTCAGGGGTCATGCTAGGGGGGCTGCCTGTATAATATATCGCCCTGCCTGTCTAATACCACCCTGCCTGGTTAATCGCCAGTGCCATTAATTGACGTGTGGTGACGGCAGAGTAGTATACAATTGTCACCACCCCCATCTCTCCCGTGGGTGCCGTACAAGGCGACTAAGGGTAAAGACAGCGATGTGTAATGGGCAGCAGCATTCCTCTTATACCACCTAGCAATATACTGCGATTTACATATGTGCCCGGAAGATGGCAATAGGCTCGCCACCTATTACATGGGACCTAACTTAATTGGCGAATAGTGGATGTCAATTACTTTTACTATATTTCCACTGTGACGGGTGTATTCTATAGAACGCGCACATAATGAAACGATAACGCTTATCAATTGTATTGTAGTAATTCTGTGTACGTAAGTACCTAAAGTTTGAGTCAGCAAATGTGGATAGTATAAGCAAACAAAACGAGAAACGAACTAGGTAAGGAGGTATACAGCTATAATATAAGGAGGTATATGATATATCCATTTATCGCTTTGAACTGTCAAAAACTTTGACAGTTCAAACCGATAAATGGATATATCATATCGTGTTTCGGTGGTAATGCTAGTCGGGCAGGGGTGCTCAAACTTGAACTGCTGGGGAACAACATAAATAAAGTTCGACTTGTCGATCCATGAGTAGGTAGCTACTTACATACCCTTAATTGCACAAAACACGGCGTACATTTGCGTAAATTTAATTTTTATTTTTTTTATTTTTATTTTTATTTATTAAATTTAATGCGTAAATTTAAGACGATACAATAACAATCCTAAAATCTTTCAGTTACGCTTTTAACTTTAAAGTAGGTAGGTACCGGCTCTACCGAAATATCTTCAAGTCGCGTTATAGCGGTCTATTGGCCATACAAAATACCGCTATAATCGCTATACCTACCTCTCGAAATTATCAAGAGAATAAATACATAAACAGGAAATCTAAATGGTTTAATGTTTGGACAGAATGAATACAGTGATTCGTAAGAAAATACCGTGACTCCCCTTGACAGCTGTGTATTCGGGTTAAGGTCAATAACCTCCAGTGATCATACGTTACCGGTTCCCCCACTGCCCTTAGATAAATTACCCCCGACCCTACATTTGCCTCACCACCATTTGTAACCAACCTAAAAATGTCAGTCACCATAATGTAAACATTCAGAACAGTTAATTAGAATGAAAATCATCATCATAATTACAAATATTATCTGTTATCAATCAATGCTGTAAAAACAAATATCTTAATCAGTAATTCTATAAATTGAATTTAAAAATGTTAATCATGTATTAATAGAAGTAGATATTGGACTTGTAATAATAAAGTTGCGTGAGACAGAGTAAAGCAAATATTATTGTTCCATAGTAGAAATGCAAAATTCACTTCTATCAACTAGTTTATCTAAAAAAGTATGGTAAGGAACTGCTTTCTCCAGTGAAATTTAGTATTATTAGAAGGCAAATCCAAAGTTACAAACTTTAATCTAACTATAAATTTACAAAACAAACAAGTTAACCAACAAAAAGTTACAATTAAATATCAAATCACATATACTCACTTGTCGACATAGTAGCAACGCACGCTTGCACGAAAATAGACGGCTTACTTATATAAAACGCTGCAGTAAGTGATTTCCCCAGCATTTATATTTAAAATACACCAAATAACTATGACGTTTCCGAGTGAACTGAGCTAAAACAAACACTCACTGAATGAATGTCCTCACCGAACTGAACGAAAGTGAAGCCAATATTCGTTCGCAAGTCATCATTCACGACAATCCGTGCAGTGACCGGTCATTGAACCGCTAGCTGCGGCTGTACAGCTGATTGCAAAATCGATAAACAAAAAGTTTATCAATCTATTAAAAAAATACAACGCTAGGGAATTTCTTTAGGTAGGTACGCCGTGATGTATTTTTAGTACGTTTCATTGAAGATTACAAGTATAACGCGTTTTGGAATGGTATTATTTTTAGATTTTATTGGTCTGGCAATGTTTCTCCGGTTCGTGTGGCGGGAAAACTTAAAAACTTTTTGTGCGAGCAATTTTGCGTATTTATCTTATCCGACGTTATTTAAAAGCACTCTCACTAATAAATGTAATGCAATTGTATGTCGGAAAATGTATTTTTCTAGTTTACAATCTGCCCCCATCCCTTTTCTGTAAAATAGGTCACGGTTAACTAGATGTAAAAATCAATAATCTCGACAAGGTTACCCGGCCGGTTTTGAAAGACACTGTGTTTCAGTGTTTGTCAAGTAACGCGGGATCTTTGTTTGAGATTTTTAAATTTGTACTGTTTTAAATAGGTTTTTAATAGGTCAAGGGCTTATCTAAGTAGTGAATAAATGCAAAATAGGTTTCAATCTTTGCGAAAATGTCGTTGAAAGCGTACGAAGACGCCTGCACTAGAGCGGAGTTGTTTGGGCAGCCTCTGCCTGATAAAGAAGAATTTATAGAAAAACACAAACATTTAGACGTTGTTGAGTTCGAAGAAGTAGAAATTAGGACTGCAGAGGTGAGTATCATAATATAAATCTCTACTTAATTAGCAAACAATTAAATAAAAAGTTACAAATTGTGTTTTTTTTTCGCGTTGGGAAGTAAGAAAAGTAGATTGCTCTACCAATCCCTGCTCTTGTCAAACAAATAACAAAAAAAAAATACGAAGTCATGAATTATTTATTTTATTTGCAAGTAAATAAAAAAGAAAATAAAAGAGGGGCTCGCTAGCGCAGTGGCATAGCGCGCTTGGCCTGCGATTGCGTAAACTAAGCAATGTCGTGTAGGCCGGTCATTGGATGGGTGACCAAAAATTTATTATCACGAGTTCCTCCGTGCTTCGGAAGGCACGTAAAGCCGGTGGTCCCGGCTGCATCTGCGTCGTTAATACCCACCAACCCGCACTGGGCCAGTGTGGTGGGTTTGGCTCAATCTCTCCATCTCCATCATATTCTTCCATCCATAAGGAAGGCCCGTGCCCCAGCCGTGGGGACATTAAAAGGGCTGATGATGATGATGAAATGAAAAAATGTAGAGCTAATTAGTTAAGTAATTTTCATACACTTGAGAGCGAATTTTATTTAATCTTTACTTAAATGTCCTTTAGTGGTCATTGCGTCGAATCAAAGTGCGGCCGTTAATATACTTATTTTTTAATGTATTTACTATTGTCTGTGTCTTAATATAGGTATGTAGAGAAAAAAAAAAATGTGGAATCAATATTTCGAACACAAAGGAAGACATAATATAATAGTTTATTATTCCAAGAGTGTTATTGTTACGTAAAGTTCATAATGAAAGTTCATATTTAAACGTTATAAGCTACACCATCCGTTCGTAAACAGGAGAGAGGCCTTGTTCTGAGAAGAATGAGGAAGAAACTTTATTGTTTTTTTATGCTAGACAGGGAAGCTCTTGCCCTTCATCTCACCTGATGGTACTAGAATAAGGATCGAAGATGGAATCGAGCTTCACCTGGAACCCTCAACCACAGCGGGACTTGCTATCATATCACACATTGTCGGAACACAATAATGCTGTTAACATTATTATTATGCCGACAGATTTTGACAAGATGGTGGTAGCTAGCCAGGCGGACTTGAAAGAAGTACTACCACCAACCAAACCTTTATTATACGGTTATAGACTACATAAACGATAAAGATGCGTGGATATAGATTTTGTATGGTAATGAGACCAACTGACATGTATATTTCTGTATTAGTTTTAATTATTTTTAACCAAGTAAATTAAGCTATGCTAACTACCAGTAATAATTATATATATTTTTTTATACTCAATGAAAGATGTCCATAAACATTCAAATTAAATATATTTTATAAATATGATAACTAATATGATAAGATAGAATATAATAGGATATGTAATATATTAAAACATTTTATGACATCTTTCATTAACTCATAACTTCATGTAAAGGGAGGAACAAACTTGCTGAGTTTCTTGCCCGTTCTTCTCAGAACAAGGCCTCCTGGTAGTTTACGAACGGATGAGCTTGTAACGTTAAATATTGGAAACTGTTTTCCTTTTCGTTTCCAGTGTTTAACGTTATTTCTTTGACGATTCATGAGTGTATGTAATCATACCTTATATGAATAAACCATATTTTCATTTTCATTTTCATACTCCCCTGGGGATGAAAACCGGGACCGCCGGATCTTAATTCCGGTGGACGCACCACTAGACTACGGAGGTGGTTGAAATGTAGAGTAACAGATTTGTTTATACTTTTCAGAATACCACCATGCTAGACGAAAATATGAAAAGCGCTTCCGGTGGGCTACAGGAGTTGAATACTATTCTTACTTCGACGCAGACCAAAATAAACAGACTTAGGGTAATTTTTAGCATTTTATTACTTTAACTTATTTATCCTACAAGGGTGTCGTAAAAGTTGAGTATTGGAGGTACCGCGATGTATACTATATACATATGTTACAAAAATTATTACAAAGAAAAATAGATTAGAAAAAGTTCGAAAAATTCCAGTCTTGCTGTGGAAATCGAACCCGCGTCTTCCACAATCCGGGCAGATGCAGGGCCCATTCCACTCGGCCAACCAAGACTTTAACTTGCCGAAATTTCTGTAATTTTTCGAAAGTTTACCAAGTAATCTATTTATCCTTGTCAAACAAACTAATTAAGTTAAAATTCTTGGAGTAAATAAAAATTCCTCTTGTTATTTTACAGGGGGTCTGCGGCAGCTTAACGAATTTCTTCAGAGTCAAGCTCACTGCCAAAGACAACATGTCCTACTCGAGCGAGCCGAGCTATGTGGGCCAAACCAACTACGACAAGGATTACATCCCACCCGCAACCAACGCTTCCATAAACCAGGGCTTAAGCTCAGAAGACAACAAAATGGCCGAAAAACAAAATGGCGGATTGACCAGCCGAGAAGACAGCGGCGACATTAATACTGCATTGAAAGAGTTAGATGCCATGCAGACGACAGAAAGCACTTCTTTATTGTGCAAGGCTACAGTCCAGGATATAGGGAAGCAGGTGACTTCCCAAGTCAGCAGACTGGACCAGATGATACAGCAGGCTGATCGCGCGCAGGCGTCGCTTGGTCACCAGAACAAGCAGATGAGGTCTTTGATGAGATAAAGAGGAGTTCTTGGAAATCGATCTTGCTCAACTTGTTCATCTTGCTTATTGAAAGGCTCTGGCTTTAAAGTTCTCATAGGTGTTCCAGGTATCTTATGCTAGTGGAGATTTCATCGGAAATATCTTCGTTGGTTCTCCGAATTTCACAGACATTAGAGAATGGAGCTCGGTGGCGCAGTAGCTTATATTGTCTCGAGTTCTTTCGTGCTTCGGAAGTCACGCCTTCCAAGACCAAAGTCCCGACTGCATCGATCTGCAGTTGTTTATATCATAGGACCAGCTAAGGGTTTTGGCCCTTTCTCGTTATTTTCTTCCATACATAGTGAATACTTGTGCTATAAATGTGACATAAAAGAGTTGTTTATAATGATGATGGTGATAACCCCATTTTCCAGTTCTAATGCGTTTAAGTGGGTGCTGCGACTGCATATGCAGCAAAGACTAACGATCTGAACTGCTGTTCGAAATACGGAGGAACTCAAGATACCTACATTTGGTTGACCCATTTGAGAACCGGCCATCGCGAAAGTTGCTTGGCGAACGAAAACGTAGATTCAGCACGTTTGTCAATTGGCGACAGAGCTCCTCATTGCAGTCTGTTCCATCTAACGTCCTATTTGGTAAACAATATTTGGCACACCATTTTATTGAAAATGCAGTATTAAAAATCAACTGATAATATAGTTATCAGTTCATTTTTAATGCATGCAGCATAGGTTTCAGTCTATAATAACGATTTATTGTAATAGATTAATGACTTTGTTATTATTTTATTTTGAGATGGGTGATTTTTAAAAAAAGTTGTGCCAAGATTGTTTACTAAATAAGTCAAGTAAGATGGAACAGGCTTTAGATATTTCTGTAAAATAATGCAAACTAATATATCTTGTAGAAAATATGGTGTGAATGTGGAGGTTCAGTGAAAAGGGATGCATAATAATATGTGGTGAAGTGGAAAATTTCACTTTTTATTTAATGGGGAATATAAAAAGTACTCTTTAGGTGATACGGGTGAACGTTATTTCGGAGTAGGTAGAGTGGGATAGAGGAATTACTTCTTAGCGCGAGGAAGAAAATAAAATACATTACTTATTCATTTTAGACTTCTGAAAATTTTAAACCAAGAAACGAACTTAATTAAGGACTAAACGAAAAAGTATTAAATACATATTTGCCGAACATGAATAGTTTTGGAAACGTACCTACAAACATTGAGTTATAAAGTAAAAGTAATAGTAGTTCAATGCCTACAAAGGAGTTTTCGACGAAAAAACCAACAGCAAAGGGTGCCGTTTGAAAGCTTTTTAAACGCTTCGATCAAAATATTTTGTACGCTTAGATCCAAATATTGGTTAAAACCGTCATTAAACTAGAATACTGTATTACTAATAGCTACTACTTAGATTATAATTAGTTTATAGTGAAATGTTTATAGTCCTTCGACAGTATTTTATTAAGATCAAAGAAATTGTTTCGCGGGACAAATCGATAATGTAATACAATAAAGAAGCAACTCAAATAATACTTAGAAACATCGTGGTTTCTAAATTTATGACAATAATACTTAGTATTGCATTAACGCAATTTCGAGTTGTGACTCTTTTGTATTTAAGAAGCGAAATGTTCTTGCCCTTCTACCTGTCATTCTCACTCATTCTGCATGAAGACAAGGCGTGAGAAAGACGGCTAGACTAAAACAATCGCTATCGCCTTCTAGAGTTATCCCTGTGCACTATAAAAACCAAGAATGGTCCGATGATCTAGGGTTTATTTATTAAATTCATCTATTCATTTGTTATATTCAACTATTTATTTGTTTTAATTTAAAAAGTATACTCGAACGTAACGTTCTGAGAAGAAATCTGTCGCTGTGTGCTTGAATCTTTATCTAACTTACTAGCGAATATTCTTGTAGTCCTTAACCTATATCCTCGCCGTTATATCGATGAATGTGATTAATTGTATCTACTAAAGTATAGTAAAATTACTCTAAAATATTATTAATTATAAGAATAATTGCCGCACTCAGAGACGTCAAATAATGTTAATGAGTACTTAACGTCAAAAAATGACAATTCAAAACTACTTGCCGGGTCTATGGTCTAGATTTGAATGAAAATTTTTGACATTAAATACTCATTAAAGTTAATTGACGTCTCTGAGTGCGGCAGTAAGAGGGCAATGAACACGAGTGCCATAAATATATCTGAAAACATCGGTAGTTACAGAGTTACTTTTAGGAAAATAAATTGTGCTTATACTAATTAGATATTAAATTCTCCTTATTTTCTTTCATCAAAAAGTGGCTGATGATGATGAGGTATTAAATATTTTTTTTGTTGTTTGAACACTATTACTTTAAACTAAAATTATCGCAAAGAAAAACAGTCTTCAGAAAACATTTCAAAATTTTTCTCCAATTTAATTTTTCCCAATGTTTCGGATCCATTTTTCTTTGCAATAGACGCTCTAATGTGCTTTTGACGGTACATTTAGTAATTATTTGAATTTTTGAGAGCATGTATGACGTAAACTCGATTGAGACAGTTTTATTCCTACTGTAATAAACTGATGGGACTCTACATCAAATGATTTATAGATTTTCTGTCAGGTTACAAAGAACAACTGTAGAAAAAAAATGAAAAATTTTATCCCGCTGTGGGATCAGGATATTTTTTTCTTTGCAATATATTTTCTAACATTGATTTTTATTCGAATAGCAACGAAATATGTAGTAGAATAAGTATATGTGATAATGTGACTTAAATATAACCCAATTTCTTTACGTGCCTCGGTTTCATTGCTCTCGAGTGTATTTCAGAGTCGATTCGACTTTGATTCGAGCGTTGTGATATATAAATGTTGTTGTTGTTGGTCGCTGTATAAATAATCTTATATTTTATAATAATAATTATAGCTAATTATGCTATAGCAATATTCATTGCAATAAAGCTGTGATTTTTTATTCTGTTGTGTTTTTCTTAAATTTTTACCTATAATAAGAGTAAGTGGCGACTAAAACAGTGATCAAGCAGCAGCCTGTTTTTATAACACCTACCTAGCAATATATTGCGATTTACATGCCCGATAGAGTGTAACAGGCTCACCGCCTATTTATGGGATCTGACATATTTTTTTTTAACTTATTAAGGAGGAGCTCGATGGTGCCATTTTCTAGAGTTCCTCCATGCTTCGAAAGACATAGATTACCCCTGTTTATCGCCGAAGGGGTAGATATAGGTGTAAACGTTTCGCCAGTTTATGTTAAGTCTCATGCAAAATAGGGGGCGAGCCTATTGCCATCTACATATTAGGGCAGTATTGGTCGTTGGTGTTCCAAGAACCCTTCTGTTGTATTTATAACCCTTAATATATTCATTAGCCGTGTGGTGACGGCAGAGTAGAATACAATTGTCACCATCCCAAATCTCTCCCGTGGGTGTCGTACAAGGCGACTAAGGATAAATCAGTGATGAGGAATGGGCAGCAGCGTTCCTCTTATACTACCGTCCTGACAATGTACTGCTACTTTTGTGCCCGATAAATGGCAATAGGCTCGCCACCTATTACATGGGACTTAACATAATTGGCGAAACGCGGGTGAAAATTCACCTCTGCCTACCCCTTCGGGGATATGGGCGTGATTTATGTATGTATGTATGCATGTAATATATTCATAGTTTCATTCAAATTTATTTATAAATTCTTAATTATTATATTAAATTCTAGAGTAGAGTGTATTAAACTAGGAAATTGAACATGGTAGTAAGAAGTTATTTTACTCAGTGTTCTAAGATGCTTATTGATTTCGTACTTCTGCACGTTATAATAACTATAACGTATGAATGTATGAAAATGATTTCACATATTTAAATACCTAATGAAAAAGAAAGTCCAGGAAGAACCGCGCGAATGATAGTCACATGGTACCAGGTGGTTGATTGTACGGCATGACAATTAATTATATTTCCAGAATAATTGCTTGAAAAAATTACTATAAATGACAGCAATCATAAAGCCCCCAAGAAGCAATCTTCCTGATCCGTTGCATTCAAGATTCAACATTGAAGTCACGCCTATAGTCACGGCCACGAAAAAACGGTCAGGCCAACCGTGAAAGCACTTTATATAAAATCTGATTAATCTACCATGACCTTTTAATAGTCCGACGTCCGATCTGCTGCCATGTTCCTCGCATTGATTGTCTGCCAGTTCGCTTTAGCTGTGGCGAACCCGTTCCACAAGTATCCTTACGTGTTTCTTCTAGATGTTGGCAATGAAGAACTTCAGAATACGAATACGGAGCAACTACGCGTATCGGTGCCAGGAGGATCTTTGGCTTTGAGATACCCAGCTGTAGGCGAAGGTGAGACTATATCTCATGTTCGAGTGAATGGAATCGATTTCGGGACAGACCTCAAAGCTAACATTTTAGACGGCGGGCCTGGCTATAAATACGTGGTCCTAGTATTTATGGGCAATACAGGCACGTCTTATGATGCCGTGATTACTATACAAACTGTATGTGATGACGATATCAATAACAACGATGGAACTAATGAAGCTGATCAAATTAATGATACCCTCGACGATGCAAACGACAGTTCTGAAGTAACAGATAGTGAAACTGACGAGGATAACATCGAGAAATCTGATGACTTAAATGATAGTTCAGAAGACACAAGTGATGTCTTGGAAAACCAAATTGTTGGACATAAAAACGCTGAAGTCCAAGAAAGTTCTAATATTTACAGCTATGTACATAATGATAGGGACGACGACGAAAATAATGAGGATGCCGACGGATCAGAAATACAAACTAACAGTGACAACAATATTAATGTAAGCAGTAATGACTACAGCCATGATAGTACAAATAATGAACAAAATGAAGAAGATTCAGGTGAAACTGCAGATAAAAGTTTAATAGATGTCCAAAGTGATGATGGCACAGGATGGTCTGGTGGAGAGAATCAGAATTCACAAGAGCAATATGCAATCCCAAAAACAAACTTATACAATGGTGTGAAAGTGTATCCCCAATTTCGTGTTCCGTTTGTGTTGACTCAAAATTCAGCTTACAATCCAGAAGATCCTGTTGAATTCGATCAAATGTTTAATGACGAAGACAACCACGGTAAATCTGAGAAGCTTAGAGATTCAATTAGCAATAAAATTGATTATGACAGTAATTCTGTGGCTATTTAAGCAAATTAAAGTGGTCGAAGGTAAATAAGAACAGTAGAAAATAGTATTGTGACTTTTTAAATCTAAGTGTGATATAAATGTTATGAATAAATGTTTACTTCATTAAAGTTTATTTATTGTGGTAATTTTCATTACAACTTCTGCAGCTCAATAAAATATGGTGAAAAATGTGGTGTCTGCAGAGAAGAGTAATTTTATTGTCACCACACTTCTCTCGTGGATGTCGTACAAGGCGACTAACTGCCGCACTCAGAGACGTCAATTAACGATAATGAGTACTGAATGTCAAAAATGACAATTCAAATATAGTCTCTATTCTTGTCAGGTCTTTGGTCTAAATTGAAATGAAAATTTTTGACATAAAATACTCATTAAAGTTATTTGACGTCTCTGAGTGCGGCAGTTAGTGTAGGTAATAATATAACTAGAAAATGGCAGCAGCATACCTGGTGCTCAATGATTAAAATCCTGGTTAAGGCCTGAGCCTGAAATAAACTGTCGAAACGTAGGTGTTAATGCAGCTCTGCCTACTCACTAGGGGGAAAAGGGCATGATTATGTATGTATGTAGAATTTTACGGCTGAGCATAGAAAAAGCCCATGAGTTGCTAAGTCCCTCAAACTAACATTAGGTCACATGTGGACCATGTTACCTGGCTCTCGTCATTGTACACACAACACTACAAAAATCTCACTATAGATCTGTATTTGGCCTATGAATGTGTAGTATTACCTAACAGTCTATACCTTTAAGTTTTTGCGCTGGGGAATTATATTGTCTACAAAAGTCGATAAGGACCTCTTGACAAAACTTGCTGTATTTTGGGTTGCCAAACACAACCATATAAAGTTTAGTAAACAAGTTAGGTACATTCGTGTTGTTTTTTTATATTTGCACGAGCTAGCCAACTGGCACAGTGGAATTATGCCTTCATAACAATTTCAGGCAATCACACCGAATGGCTGTTTACGCGCGAATGTCTCGTAGGCGTACACGAGCCTGTCTCAAAATTATGAAAACACTAGCTGTGACCGCGACTTCGTTCGCGTAGACGTCGGAGAGTAACATATATTTGTTTTTCATTGATGCTCAGCTCCCATTGGTCGTAGCGTGATGTTATATATAACTTAAGCCTAAGTATAACCTTCCTCGATAAATGGACTATTCCACACTACAATAATTTTTCAGTTTGAATCAGTAGTTCCTGAGCTAAGCGCGTTCAAACAAACAAACAAACTCTTCAGCTTTATAATATTAGTATCGACTGAAGTAAGTAGCCGTCTAAGATTATACGGGAGAGCGAGTTCGAGATTTTCCAAAGCAACAATTTTCACAGCGGGTGCTCGCCGATTTGCCATTGACATTTTCAAATTTAGTTAATGTACCGATTTCTTTTTCGGATACACGTGTGCTAATTTTATTAACCTTCTCTTTAAGATACACGAGTCAAATATTATTATTTGTGAGCAGCGTACTTTATTTGTGGCATAAGTAGCAGCTCGTGTAACTTATGTAAGTTAGGTCCCATGTAATAGATGGTGAGTCAACTGCCGTACTTGAACATAAATTGCTAGATGTTATAAGAGGAATGTTACTGCCCATTATTCATCGCTGTCTTTACTCTTTGTCGCTTATTATGACACCCACGAGAGAGATGGGGGTGGTGACAATTGTATTCTCAAGCGCTGCTCCTGGACTTCCCTCTTGCCACACTATGGGCCCAGCACCCGCGCGGTGAAGCCATGGAATGCTAAGAAGTTTTGTCTCTTGTACCATCATCCCCCCATCCCTTTCATGTCCCCACTGCTGGGGTACGGGCCTTCCCCATGGATGGAATAGTAGGGAGGTTGGGCCATAACCCACCAGGCTGGCCCAGTGCGGGTTGGTTGGCATCTCTTGTACCGGCCACGGCCAATAGAAGACTGACATGATAATTTACACAAAATATCTTACTTTCAGCCTCTCACGGCCGCCTGCTTCATGAATAAGAAAACAAATATCAATTCGTGATTCCAGAATTGTTTTTCAACAAGGCAACACTTATTTAAAGAGTCGGGTAACCGAATTACAAGATAACGGTCGACAAATTCAAATGTGAATATTTCAGGCGACCGTGCTATGGAATGTTCCATAAATTTCTAATTCGAAAGACCCCGAACTGACGTAGGTACCTACGGGAATGTATTCGTGTGCTAAATAAACATGCGGCTCAAATTGGACGTAGATAGACAAGAAAGACTCGAGTCATGTGTCAGCTCAGCTTTAGAGCAAGTTGACGCTTTTAAAAATTGTAACATACCTCAATAACATTGCTTCTAACGAAGTACACCTCGAAAAATGCTTGTTTATTATTTTTTTAACTATTTATTGTACACAAAGAAACATCATAAAATTATGACATTCTTCCGCGTCCCTTAAATTTCTCCCTTAAAGAGGGCCCTTCGCTTCAATTCGTAGAACTCCCTAGGATGCTAGAATCCAAAGTTTTAACAAAATAAACTTATTACAATTTGACAATTCTTCTGTAAATCGAAATAACTCTTAATTTGAGAGAAGAATAAAATATCGGCTGCCTTGGTCGAATGCTCAGATTGCTGGGTATTGGCCAAGAGGTCCCGGGTTCGAATCCTGGTAGGGGCAAATTTTGTGATGACCACAAATGTTTGTTTCCGAGTCATGGTTGTGTATATGTTTGTGTAGTATATTTTCAACATTTATATACATAATTATATTAAAAATATGTCCGTCATTTAGTATTCATAACACAAGTACTTAGGCTACTTACTTTGGGCTAGATGATAGGTGTGAGTGTAAAAATATTTTCACTTCTCATGCTCTGAAAGTGCTTATTTGTGCAGGATATAGGCTGCACAAAATCGAATTTTGTGCTCTAGAGCATTAACGTATCTACTCATAAATGTGTCTATATTAAGGCAAAGAAAATGAGCTATGCAGCCAAACACAATAAGAAATTCAGAGATAGAATTTGTTATTTTATTATTTACTTAAATTTATTTGCCTAATGTGTTTTTAAGACATAAAAGATATTTAAATTTTAATTCAAGCAGGTACGGTAGGTTAGTAAATTAATTTAAGAAAATTATTATTTCTAAATTAATTTAATACTTAGCTGTATAGGTCTGCAGCCCAAGCCTAGTATCAAAGGGAAGAACAATTTCCTTCAATATTCAAAACTGTACTATTTTTAGTTTAAATTTTAAGAAATGTTATGATAAACTACTGTTTTATTTCCTCGCAATCGAAGGGAAAAGCAGAGTTTCTAACTCGTCCACAAAACCATTTTTATCCTCGACATTACTATCAGCCCTCGCCTTCGGCTCGGGCTGCTAAAAGTCTCGGACAAAAATGATTCGTTTTGTGCACTTGATGGAAAACCTACTATTATTTATTATTTATCATTATAATGTGTGCTAGGTTGTCTTTGTAGTCGGTGCCATTCGCGTTCCGTTCAGTCGCGTTCGGCACAATCGAGGGGTAGTAAATGTAATATTGCGCAGGTATTATATTATCTACGATTATGATTGCCATCTAGATGTATGTATGTGTGTAGTATTATTAGTTTGTACACGTACATACATAAACCACGCCTTTCTCCCCTGAGGGGTAGGCAGAGGTGTTTTGTTTATTAGTATAGTATTGGTAATATCTGCCAACAAAGTTCAGTTCTAGGGACAGTATTCAATGCACGTTCAAATCTGCACCTAGTTTTCTGCACCGAGGCACTGAAGGTTGCTTTTGCTGCGGCTGCTAGATACGAAAATGTAACGAATTTCGTATTCAAATCTAGTATGCAGAGATTGCACCGTTGTACTGCTTTTGGGATAGAAACAGGACCCATTAAATTTACATGATTTTCAAGCGATACACGGGGAAGCGATACACAAATCTTACAGATTTATTCTACAAACGATTTGTTTTGATCCTTTGGATTTTAGAGCAGCCTGATAGCGCACTGGTTCACGGCGCGTCCAAATATCAACAGTTGAAGATAGACATAACGTACTACAGTTTAGTTGCTTAGCAACTTACATACATACATACATAAATCACGCCTATATCCCCGAAGGGGTAGGCAGAGGTGAAATAGTACCCACGTTTCGCCAAATATGTCAGGTCCCATGTAATAGGTGGCGAGCCTATTGCCATTTATCGGGCACAAAAGTCGCAGTACATTGCTGGTTTAAGAGGAACGCTGCTGCCCATTGCTCATCAATAATTTATCCTTAGTCGCCTTGTACGACACCCACGGGAGAGTTTTGGGGTGGTGACAATTGTATTCTACTCTGCCGTCACCACACGGCTTAGCAATTTCTGTTATTTATATCGTAATATAACAAAAAATGCCAGGCAACTAAATTTTAGTAAGCTTTCTTTTAACTGTAGATAGAATATTGGGACCCTCGTTAGTTTGCGCATTTCGCAAACTAAGCAATGTTCGCTAAAGCCTCATCAGCCATCAGTTCATCGCTAGATATTGGATGGGTGACCAAAAAATTACTATCTCGAGTTGCTCCGTGATTCGGGAGGCACGTTAAACTGTTGGTCCCGGCTGAATCTGCAGTCGTTAGTACCCCAGGTGGGGTGAAAGTTAGCATGGGCCAGTGTGCTCTCGCTAATGCTAACTCAGTCATAAAAAAAAACTAAAGTGATATAAAAAAAAATCAAAATTGTAAAGTTTCTTTCGAATTTTCTTTACATTTTGCTTTACTGACAAAACAATTTGTAGGTGTGGGAGAAGAAAATAAATTAACAATTAAATTTTTTTGATAACACCAAGTATATACATGACTTATGTTAGCAGGGTAGTATTCAGGGTGTGCGTTATTTAAGTTACACATGTGACGTATATTTATTATTACGTTACGTTATTTATGTTACTTCTTGAATATGAAAGAGATTAAAGAGCTAAAAATACTTAGACAGCGCAACCTGTATAAGAAATTTAATGTATCAAAACCACTGTAGGGCTGCTTAGCATCTGTTCAGTAAACAGACATGAGCGCCACTGGATGCATATTTAGCACAACAACGGTCATCGAATGCATTACGAAATTCAAATTTCAAATTTCAAAAATAGAACGCCGCCCGTTCTTCGTGTACCGCTACAGAATACATCAGTTTCATGACCGTTATTTTTTATGAAGCATAAAGATTGAGATTTTGTATTGAAAAGGAAATCAGAACTACTTTGAATAAAATGTACACTCTAGCTAATTCAGTACTTATGCGTAAAATAAAGCGTTGTTCTTTTGTTTATAAAATTGTCATAATTAATATAGTATAATTTTAAGGATCGAATGGTCTGTCAACATGACGGATGAAATAAAATCGAATGAAAACTAATGAGAATGTTAAGATGGATGTGCGACAAAAATGGATAAGATTGGGGTGAGTCAGGGTTTGCACATTCTACGTTATTTTAAAGTAGGTTACAAAAAAATCAAATGACAAGCCACGCTGCCAGTTCGCACACAGCAAGAAGGTTTTATTGTGACCTTGACATTAGAGTTTATAACCAACCTATTTTAATGCTTCCCGTGTCACAGATTAAATAAACAAACGGAAGCGGTCGTACTTATTGGCGTAATTTATGAGCTTTAGTGTAAGCTAACTCTCGTCGTAACTCGGTCTGTGTTTGCTTATAGCTAGGATTACATAGATGGTAATCCCCACTCCAGTGCCGTGTGGTGACAGCAGAATACAATTATCTTGTGACCACCCACATCTTTCCCGTAGGTGTCGTACAAGGCGACTAAAGGTTAAGACAGCAATGAGTAATGGGCAGCCGTGTTCCTTTTTTCGTGATAGATAGATAGATAAGAAACTTTATTCACATGCTGCTGGCACACATACAAAAAACAGAGGAGAAACAATCAAACAGGAAATGGATAAGAAGAATATTACAAATCGGCAATATAAAAATACAGAACACATAGGTAAAACAATAACAAAAGAAAATAATACTAAGAAATAAAATAATGTGCGCTGCAGCGATGCAAAAAGCCTAGAGCTCGGTGTGCAAACTACTCTAAGAGCAGAACACCGATTTTCAGCTCTCAGCTAGAAGCCGAAACGCGAGACGGACAAAACGGTTTTGTGAGTAACAATATCATCAAAATAATAATTATAACACAAGCAATTTATTATTAATATATTCCCTTGTACTATGCTAGGTCATAGATACATGACCATAGCCACCCACCTATATAACCGAACCGATTGCGATACATGCCCCCAGACGACTGTTGGAACTTACACCTAATTTTTGGAAATTTAGTAATTCGGATTTTATACGCATTTTAAATTTAAATTTGGACGTGCCCGATAAATGGCAATAGGCTCGCCACCTATTACATGGCACCTAACCTAATTAGCTTTACGTAGGTTTAGGGGGTATAAGCGTGATTTTTGTATGTACCTAATCCCCACGCGAGGAGAACACGAGCTTGATAGCATACAGTGGCTTAGCGCGGTCGGTCTGGATTGCGCAAATTAAGCAATGTTCGCTTAGGCCGGAAACTGGACTGGTGACCAAAAATATATCTCGAGTTCGTTCGAATGGCTACTCATGCGTTCCAATTTCGAATTCAGCCTTGTTCTATTTGACCGACTAATAAGAAACTGTACAAAACAACTGTAAGCAAAGGGCTTCTGAATACTCGTGGACGTGAATACGTCATGTCGCAATATTTACCATGGGTGACGCTGACGACACATGACGCAATTTTGGTAATTGGTGACACTAGATTATGCAGTGTTTGTCTGTTACATATAAAATGTCTTCATTGCTGTCATGGGAGCGAAAAAATAAAGCAGAATGATCCAGCCTCCACTCATCATCAAGGGTTACTAATGCACATTGCCCGATGCAGACCAATAAGTACCTTGGGGCACCCGAATAATGGAGGGCAAACCAGCATACCCAAAGAGGGTTGGTGTCAGGCAGGCGGCCGGCTGTAAAATCTAAGCCAAAACCTTGAGCGGTATGGATTGGGGTGTTGTCATACCAATCCTTCTCTTCGTTTATGTCTCCTCTCGACATGGTCTGTTCCGCCTCTTTTCTATACATTCGTTCATCACTGGTATCTTTCCGGTGTGATGGATAATAGTAATTAAGAGGTCTTGGATAGCTCAAGACGCCTGACCGATATCGATGAAACATACTGCGTTGATCCCTGATAATAAGGGATGATCCACCTACATACCAATCGGCTCAATCTCCCTATATTTTACCATGCATGTGGAAAGGCTTTAAAGGGCTGGTGATGTACATGGATGATGATTTTTAAAAAAAGGTAGGTATTGTCGAAAAGTTCGCCTATAACACGGTTGCTAATGTGATGAAGAATCGGGTTGACCTATTAAAGCAATGAAGTAAACATTCAGCCAGATAAAATAGATATTAACTCTTTCTCCCAACGAATTTCTATAGGAGTTCGTTTAACCTATTTAAAGGTGAAGCGAAAGGTGAAAATGCCACAGGCATGTCAATGTATTGTGGAACGGAAAAATTCATTGGCCTACATCCGATTCCGAGAACGAATGGACAATAGTCGCACAAAGGCAAAGAAACAGGAAAACAGCTCAAAAAACCGATTGTTCACTCCGCCCGCGAACCCTAGGTATTTTACATACATACATACATAAATCACGCCTATGTCCCCGAAGGGTTAGGCAGAGGTGAACTAGCACCCACGTTTCGCCAACCATGTTAGTTCCCATGTAATAGGTGGCGAGCCTATTGCCATTTATCGGGCACAAAAGTCGCAGTATATTCTTATACGACACCCACGGGAGAGACTTGGGGTGGTGACAATTGTATTCTACTCTGCCGTCACCACACGGCAATTGTTAGTAGATTCGGAATAATGATTTGATTTAGAATGAAAGAGACAAGCCTTTTTGTGGATCTAGTGAGACAAAAATTAAGGCAGTGGCAGCGCTTGAGACTTGTGACCCAAGTGTAGGTTCATGGGATCCCTTCACAACATGTCAACATTCACGTTCGCCTTTTCACCTCGACTTATTTGGTAAGATTCTGTGAGAGCTTTGCTCCCCCCACTACACGTCGCGTCTGAGCGGAGGTCCGCGCCTTTAGAGGCACCCTCACCCCCGAATACAGAAACGCTAATCAAAGTTTGAGTCTTGCTTAACATTTAAATGTTGTCAAAATTGACGTTTTTCCATACAAATTCTGACAGGTAATGTCCACTTAACTTTTTAAGCAGTGTCCCTAATTTGAGTAGCGTTTCTGTATTCGGGGGTCAGGCCCGCTGCTCCAAGCTACGACTCGTAGCACATTGTGAGGTTCTCCGCGGCAGTAGATAGATATACACTTTATTGCACACCAAATTAAAACAAACAAGAAAAATTATTATCGCTAAGAGCGATCTCTTCCAGACAACCTTTGAATGGACAGGATTGTAAACATAGCGTATTTTGAGGGTATTCATGGTGCACTAACATATACGGCCGTGTGGTGACGGCAGAGTAGAATACAATTGTCACCACCCCAAATCTCTCCCGTGGGTGTCGTACAAGGCGACTAAGGATAAATCATTATGAGGAATGGGCAGCAGCGTTCCTCTTATACCACCTAACAATAGCAATGTACTGCGACTTTTGTGCCCGATAAATGGCAATAGGCTCGCCACCTATTGGGACCTAACATAATTGGCGAAACGTGGGTGCCAGTTCACCTCTGCCTACCCCTTCGGGGATATAGGCGTGATTTATGTATGTATGTATGTACTAACATATTTTTACATAACGATACTAACCATATATAAATACTCAAATACATACTTAAGACCATATATACAGTATTTTACCCCCCGGGAGATGCCGTCCCCCATGGGGAATGCCTGCTGTGGAGATATCCTCTCAGGGAGTGCTCGTTTTTTTACTACTTTGCCGCGAAAGATGAATAGATTTGGATGCCTAGGCGTCATACAAACCTGGTGTTTTCGATGGACAAAAGCTGAGTTGAGTTGAAAAAGTTTAGTCCTTTATGTAGTTAAATAAACTAATCAAAGATTAGCTTCATTATAACGGTCCAATTATTATACTTGAACGGAGTGGTAACACGAAGTGTAATGTGACCTTTCACATTACATCACATCACCAGCCCTTTATATAGTCCCCACTGCTAGGGCACGGACCTTCCCTATGGATGGAAGAAGAATATAGGGAGATTGGGCCATAATCCACCACGCTGCCCCAGTGCGGGTTGGTAGGTATTAACGACTGCAGATGCAGCCGAAGGATGCAGGAGGAACTCGAGATAGTAAAATTTTGGTCACCCATCCAATGACCGGCCTTAGCAAACATTGCTTAGTTTACGCAATCGCAGGCCAAGCGCGCTATGCCCCTGCGCTGGTGAGCTCCTTTCAAAGTATGTTAAATATATATGCGCCTGCGCAGTAAAATTGCTGAGCGGACATTTGCGAACGCATATTTAGCTCAACGGTTAAGGAAACCCAGAAATTATGTTTGTGGACCGAGAGGAGTCTTGTTGAAATGTGCAGCTATTATGGTCATGCGCAGTTGTACTTCGAGGCGTGGCCTCTATTGCCCTTGCCATATGAGCTATTTTTCAATGCATACGGGCGAGTTATTTGTGTGCCGTGAATAAGCATCGTTATTAGATTTTGTGGTGAAAACTGAAGAAGCTTTTTCTTTCAAGATGTATTATTGATCTTTTATTCGAAGTAGCCTTTTGGTGACGGCAGAGTAGAATACAATTGTCACCACATTATTATCTCTCCCGTGGGTGTCGTACAAGGCGACTAGGTAAAGACACTGATGAGTAATGGGCAGCAGCGTTCATCATAAAGCGCCTAGATATATATAGATGGCAATAGGCTCTCCACTTAGTAGATGGAACCTAACCTAATTAGCGAAAAAGTGGGTGTTATTTCACCTCTGTCTATAAGTGTCTTTTGTGATACATTTATGATACAAAGTAAATAATGGTATTCAGTTGAAAATTATTATATTGGCCGTTAATACTTATAGGTAATATTATTAGCAGAAACGTAGGAAGATCATTTCCTTGTTGTACTACTATTTGGTTTTATGGATACATCTATGACAAGCTCCTACACATTTATGTTTTCCTGGTATTGTAAGATTATATTGAGATTTTGGAGTGACATGTTTTCTTGGCGTCACCTGTGTATTTTATATAACTCATCGGGCAAGCTTTGTTTTACCCTTATCACCAAAGGATATAAAAATATCCTAGGACATATTCTCAGACTTGCCAAATGTACACAAAAAATTTCATAACAATCGGTCTTGAGGAAATCAATAACAAACACATCTAAGAAAATCAGTTAAGTTAGAATTAGTCATACCTAATAAACATGAATTCATACCTAAATCATGCCCTGTGATGTGTGGCAATGTTTAAACGAAAGATTGAGCTTGCCTAGTAAACCAAGCTCAAAATAAACACGCTACCAAATAAGAAGTATGTGTTTCATAAATGAGCCGTGTGGTGACGGCGGAGCAGAATACAATCGTCACCATCCCAAGTCTCTCCCGTGGGTGTCGTACAAGGCGACTAAGGGTTAAAATAGTGATGAGGAATGGGCAGCAGGTTTCCATATAACCCAGCAATGTACTGCGACCTTCGCGCCCGATAAATGGCAATAGGCTCGCCATCTACTACAGGGGACCTAACGTAATTGGCGAAACGTGGGTGTTAATTCACCTCTACCTACCCCTTCGGGGATATAGGCGTGATTTATGTATGTTTAATAAATAAGGGACTTCTCTACGGGATGCTACGAAGAGTCCATATAACAGAATAATATACTAATTATGTACGGCTATTTATACCCTGTCGGGGAGAGGCAGAGGTGTATTAACACTCAAAATTAGTCAATTGACATATAATACAATAATATGAAAACCAAGCGACGTTCGTTAAGGCCTCTCTCCATCTCGAGTTCCTCCGTGCTTCGGAAGGCACGTTATGCCATTGGTGAATTTGTAAATACCGTTAAATAATAATATTTTCATCCCACCATCTCGAAAAAAAGCGTTTTTGCTCTTCGATATCTGAGTGCAAAAGCCGTTTTTATCCTCTAGAGGTTAAAGTAAATTTGAATTTAGAACATCGTGTGCAATGAGTTTTCGAATTCAAAACATCATTATACATATTTATTTCTACCTCCATGGTGCCGAAATTGTCATGCAACCTATTTTAATTTGTTAAAAACTCAGACTCGGAACCTTCTTGGTGTACTTTTTTTGTAATTTGCTTTGCGCGCGCCATTTTCTTTTCACGTTATAAATTTGTTAAAACCTAGGAGTTCCGTGACGGTCAATCAGCTTGGCGTCAGTCAATCTTGCTTTAAACATTTTGATCGTCTACAACGCTTGCTGGATGCTTGAGTCAAGCGTTTAAAAAGCTTTTTAGGTCTGTTTGATTTGTTTACGCTAGCAACGGAACAAAAACATACAGAAAATCAACGTGCTTGACTCAAGCTGATTGACCGTCTCGGAACTCCATTAGGGACGGTAATTTTTATTAGGGACTTACAGGTGTGTCTGGATGAATGTTGCGGGTGTGGCTGGGTGGATGGGTGGCTGTTGGAGGTGTGTCTGGGTGAATGGGTGTTTTGAGGGTGTGTCTAGGTGAATGGGTGTTTTGTTGGTGTGTCTGGGTGAATGGGTTTTTGTGGGTGTGTTTGAATGGATGGGTGAGTATTGTGGGTGTTTCTGGGTGATTGGGTGTTTTTTTGGGTGTGATTAGGTGTTTTGTGGGTGTTTCTGGGTGAATGAGTGTTTTTTGGGTGTGCTTGGGTGTTTTGTAGGTGTTTCTGGGTGAATGGGTGTTTTGTGGGTGTTTCTGGGTTAATCGGTGTTTTGTGGGTGTTTCTAGGCGAATGGATGTTTTGTGGGTGTTTCTGGGTGAATGGGTGTTTTGTGGGTGTTTCTGGGTGAATGGGTGTTTTGTGGGTGTTTCTGGGTGAATGGGTGTTTTGTGGTTGTTTCTGGGTGAATGAGTGTTTTGTGTGTGTTTCTGGGTGAATGGGTGTTTTTTGGGTGTTTCTGGGTAAATGGGTGTTTTGTGGGTGTTTCTGGGTGAATGGGTGTTTTGTGGGTTTTTCTGGGTGAATGGGTGTTTTGTGGGTGTTTCTGGGTGAATGGGTGTTTTTTGGGTGTGTCTGAGTGGATGGGTGTGAATGTTGTGGGAGTTTCTGGGTGGGTGTTGAGAGTGTGTTTGGGTTAATGGGAGGGTGTTGTAGAAGTTTCTGGGTGAAAACAGAAACTGCTGTGATTGTATTTTTTTTTTGTATTTTGCAATTTCCTCGTTGGGGGGGATGAAAAGTTACGTGTTGCACTCGAGTGCAAAGATTTTTCACCTTGTGCTCTTTTGATTCCCTCGCTATCGCTCAGGATTCTAATTTTTGAATCACTCGCTACGCTCGTGATTCAATTTTAGAATCCTTCGCTAGCTCGGTCATCAAAATTGAGCACGCGGTTAAAAAACAACT
The DNA here is from genome assembly GCA_963931975.1 of Cataclysta lemnata. Classification (NCBI taxonomy): domain Eukaryota; kingdom Metazoa; phylum Arthropoda; class Insecta; order Lepidoptera; family Crambidae; genus Cataclysta; species Cataclysta lemnata. The sequence continues at coordinate 2,998,431 of OZ008357.1, forward strand.
TTGCACTCACGTACAACAAATAACTATTTACATCGTATAAAACCAAGTCGACTCTGAAAACTGCCATCTCAAATGGGACATTACTTTGCGTAAATATATTTGGTGGTTCAATGAACTCACAGTCTCCAGGGTGCAATTAAAACAGTTCGTAAAATTGAACAAACCAATCAAAATTGAAGACAGAAACGCAAGTCCTTAGTCTACAAAGTTTTTATTTCTCCGTTACACGAAAAAGTAATCTATTGTCTTTATAGAAGATTTCAATGAAGTACATAGATATTTTTTACAGTCAGACCTATCATCTGGCCCAAAGTAGGTAGCATTAGCATAAAGTTTATGCCATAAACATGTGCTATGGATAATGACAATAAATATATATTATATACCGGCCGTGTGGTGACGGCAGAGCAGAATACAATTGTCACCACCCCCATCTCTGCCGTGGGTGTCGTACAAGGCGACTAAGGGTAAAGACAGCAATGAGTAATGGGCAGCAGCATTTCCCTCATACCACCTAGCAATATAAATTTGTACTGCGATTTATGTGCCCGATATATGGCAATAGGCTCGCCACCTGTTACATGGGACCGAACATAATTGGCGAAAAGTGGATGTTAATTCACCTCTGCCTACCCTTTCGGGGATATAGGCGTGATTTATGTATGTATGTATGTACAATAAATATTAACATTTGTAATGTAATATACTACTGGGCCAATGGCCAGCTATTTGACCGAACCAGCCAAATGGTATATTTCAGTGAATTTTTACAGGCAGCAATTAATGTAATGAGCACCAGTGTTTGTTCGCCATATAACACTTAACATAACAGTACATATTTAGATGTTTGGCATTATTTTAATAATAATGCCAAAATTGCCAAACATCTAAATATACGCGAGTCTAATCCGTAAAAGTTGTTTTATTTCAAATGTGTAGTGCGCGTGCAAATATAAGAGAACATTAAGTACATATTGAGATTACATATTGAGTGTCGTGGGGTGACGGCCGAGTAGAATACAATTGTCACCACCCCAAATCTCTCCCCTGGTATCGTACAAGGCGACTAAGTATAAATCAGTGATGAGGAGTGGGCAGCAGCGTTTCTCTTATACCACCTAGCAATGTACTGCGACTTTTGTGCCCGATAAATGGCAATAGGCTCGCCACTTATTTACATGGGACCTAACATAATTGGCGAAACGTGGGAGCTTGTTCACCTTTGCCTTCCCCTTCGGGGATATAGACATACATACATACATTCACAAATCACGCCCATATCCCCAAAGGGGTAGGCAGCGGTGAATTAACACCCACGTTTCGCCAATTAGGTTAGATCCAATGTGGATCCCAGGCGACGAGCCTATTGCCATTTACGGGGCACGGAAATCGCAGTACATTGGCTATTATAAGAGGAACGCTGCTGCTAATGGGCAATGACTCATTTTTGTTTTAACCCTAATTTGCCTTGTACGACACCCGTGGGGAAGATTGAGGTGGTGACAACTTGTATAGTGCTCTGACACACGGCATTTTGTTTCGTCTTCAAATCATGTTATTATCTTATTCGATTTTAATTTTAACATTATATAAATGTTAGAAAAATTAGTACAAAGATTTTGGTGACGGGAATCGAACCCGCGTCCGCTGCTATCCGGGCAGGTGCCTGACCGCTCGGCCACCCAAGACACTAATTAACTTGCCGAAATTCTTCTAACCTTTACACTTCGCGTTGTAAGCCAACGGGTACCCTCGCAATGTAGAAATAAATTTCAAACATTCTAAAGCAGGTATTTTTACAAATACCGTGCGTTCGGTTAAGCTTGGGTTTGCTTTATAAACTATTCGATTTTAATCTTTTTCTAACCACCAAAATCTTTGTATTTATGTTATTATCTTGTCGATTACAGCAATCAAACAATTTTTGTGTAACAAACAAAGCCAGAAAACTGTAATACTTGAATTATGTCGACCGATAATGTCTCGGTAGCAAATGATCTGTCAATACTTACAGGCAGAAGACAGATCCGTTGCGATAGACAGGTCGTATGACGCAGATGGTAGGGTAGCCCCTTAAGGGGACGTTTAATATATTGATGTATTGTATTACTATTTTATGGACTAGGTTAAGATCGGTTACGGTGAGGGTGACATTAGGCTGAGATGGGACCGTTTGAGACAAGCAATCAGCACGTTTGATAATTTTTGGCAGTTTTGTTGTGTTGCCTCAGTAAATGTTTCTTTCTTACACACTTTATTATGGGTTATGTTAGGTTATGTATGTATTTATGTATGTAGGGGTAGGCAGGCACCTACGTTTCGCCAATTATGTTAGGTCCCATGTAATGTGGCGAGCCTATTGCCATTTCTCGGGCACAAAAGTCGCAGTATATTGCTAGGTGGTATAAGAGGAATGCTGCTGCCCATTACTCATCCCTGATTTATCCTTAGTCGCCTTGCAACACCACGGGAAAGATTTGGGGTGGTGACAATTGTATTCTACTCTGCCGTCACCACACGGCACTCGAAACCGACAGGTACGCATGAAGATATTAATGAGATTGAGCGAAAGATGTATGTAAGGATCGTAGCAAATGAAAAGGTGCCTCTGCCTACTCCTGTGGGAGAAAGACCTGACATATTTACGAATGCAGCATTTTTTATTTGTATTTAGTTTCGTATAAGTTAAAGGAGACAAAATTATTATTATTTATGTCGAAAGGGATTCTGTAATACATTAATAAACATTTGGCTTCTCCTTAACAAATTCTTATGAGTGTCCCGTAGAATATTACGCAGATTTTTCTTCCACTAACCCCAGCAACAATAATAATATTCTGTCCAAGGCAGGTTTGTTTTCATAATGTCATAAAGTGTGCCAACGTTACGAACGTTTTAGCGTAACGAAAGTGACATTTGTGAGAACAATAGGAGCACCACGCATCCACACCATGGTTAATAATCCTTTGGTTTCCGAGCATACATACATAAATCACGCCTATATCCCCGAAGGGCTAGGCTGAGATGAACTAGCACCCACGTTTCGCCAATTATGTTAGGTCCCATGTAATAGGTGGCGAGCCTATTGCCATTTATCGGGCACAAAAGTCGCAGTACATTGCTATTGCTAGGTGGTATAAGAGGAACGCTGCTGCCCATTCCTCGACACTGATTTATCCTTAGTCGCCTTGTACGACACCCACGGGAGAGATTTGGGGTGGCGACAATTGTATTCTACTCTGCCGTCACCACACGGCTTTACCACCGAGCTGTAAAACGACGCATAAATTCGTGTTAGTTGTTTTGGCGTCTGTTGAATGTTCCATGTAACACTCAACTGAATTCAATGATGTCACTGTAGTTAAAACTACATGAAGTATTTTTTTAATGCTAGTTATGGAAGCTCTTGGGCTTCATCTCACCTGATGGTAAGTGACGATAAGGGCCGAATATGGAATCGAGCTTCATCTGGAACCGTCAACCACAGAGGGAATGGCTTAATATCAAAAATTGACGGAACACAACAATGCTGATAACATTATTATTATGGTGACAGATTATGATAAGACGGTGATAGTTAGCCAGCTAACTTGATAAAAGTCCTACTAAACATACCGAGTAAAATTTTGTACTTCCCTTAAAGTTTAACCTTCACATCATCATCATTTCTTCATCGCCTCGAGATTGAAGAAAAAATGTAAACAAGCCAAATGAACTCGGCAATAAATATTCAATGGCGTAGCGAAAACAAAAACAAATGGCTAACTCAATTAAACGCATTGCTAACAAAATTAAGAGCGCCAAGCTTCCTCTTGAAAAAGGTTCGAGTCGAATCGATTGATGAATTGTCTGGCAGTTTAGTGTCTTTGGACAATAAAAAAAAAAAAACAGCTATTCCGTACTTTTTGTCAGTCGGTCGCCGCCATTAACTTTTTTCTTTTTTATTCTATCAAGGGCCCAGCAAAAAGTTTCGACGCGATATTTTTTTTGCTACGATCATCAAAGTAATGGTTTTCTTTTGTTTCCAATTATTTCTGTCGAGCGTGACCGGCCTTGTGAATCGAGTCTTCCTTCATTGTCGCTGACAGTCGTTAATTGGTAGTAACTTATTATTGGCGTTACTTAGATACTTTGTTGTCTCTGTAGATGATGTTAATTGTCTCTTAGGCAATTTCATCATCATTACCAGCCTTTTAATGTCCCCACTGCTGGGTCACAGGCACAGGCTGAAATTTGTACAGCGCCTAGCTCTATAGGGGTAAGTAGCATAACGAAAATCGCTAGCATGAGTCTTCTTTCTTCTTCTCCCTGCCCTGTTCCCATTCGATCTGTGGTCGGCGCAGTATGTTTCCTCTTCCATTCATATCGGTCATGTCATCAAGCCATCCACTCCCTTTTGATTCATATCATCCATCACACCGTAAAGGTGCTAGTATGTATAGAAAAGAGATGGAACGGAACATGTCGAGAGACCGATGAACGAAGAGAGTAATTAGAATGACAACATTCCAATCCATACTGCTCAAGGTTTTGGCTTAGGTTTTACAACCGGCCGCCTACCTGACACCAACCCTCTTTGGATGGGTCAACAACTAAAAAACCTATCGAAATGTATTCGCTAGCGAGTAACCTTTTGAAGTGATTTCTCAGGAGAAGAAGAGGAGTATGTAGAGTAGGGTGAAGAATGTTAAGTATTGGCCATGCATACATACAAACATATGTCATGCCTTTCCGCCACAGGGGTAGGCAGAGATCACTTCTTTCCACTTGCCACGATCCTTACATACTTCTTTCGCTTCATCCAATCTCTTCATGCATGCCCGTCGGTTTCGGGTACTCTTGACCTGGCCCTTTTTAATAGGCCATGGTTATAAACGATTGCTACTAGAGCTCACATCAATCACATTATCAGTTCTGGACAGCAGCGTGTTATCTCCGACCAGAATTTCAAGTGCTAGCGGCGTCATTGACACATTTACGTTTCAATCTTAGCAATGAGGTCCTAACCTCGTAATAATCTACCATGATTTAAATATAATTACGTATCTATAAGTCGAGTGGGTTTGTATTATCTACAAGTGTTATGTTTACATACCTATATCCCCGAAGGGTAGGCAGAGGAGAACTAGCTCCTACGTTTCGCCAACTATGTTAGGTCCCATATAAATAGGTGGCAAGCCTATTGCCATTTATCGGGCACAAAATTCGCATTACATCGCTGGGTGGTATAAGAGGAACGCTGCTGACCATTCCTCATCACTATTGGCCTTATACGACCCACGGGAGAGATTTGTGGTGGTGACAATTGTATTCTACTCTGCCGTCACCACATGGCATGTTTTGTTTGAGCGCACTATTCGAATTTGGGGTAATTTTATAAATTAACTCAGGAATAAATTAAGATGTCTTATGCCGCACTGGCCCCAATGTATCATACATACATACATCACGGCTTTCTTCCTTATGGGTACCATTTCTTACCAAGATGTTCATTCGAATCGGCCACTTGCTACGATACTTACATACTTCTTTCTCTTCATCCAATGTCTTCATGCATGCCCCTCAGTTTCGGGTGCTGTTGACCTGACCGACTGACACCACGAAACGTGCCAAACACTCTCATCTGGCAAAATTTAAGTTCCAATTTTTGCCGCCTGACAACATTAATTGGTGGCACTATTTATAAATGGCATTCCGAGACGGTCAATCAGCTTGCCGTCAAGCATGTAGATTTTGTCTTGCTTCAAGCATTTTGATCGTCTACAACACTTGCTTGATGCTCGAGTCAAGCATATAAGAGCTTTTTAAGTCCGTTTGATTTCTTCGACCTAGCTACAGAACAGAAACACACAGAAAATCAACGTGCTTGACGCCAAGCTGCTTGACCGTCTCGGAACATTATGGGGTTCAGAGGTACCTATGCCTTTATGTTCACACCTGCCAATAGAGGTCTTAAACTGAAATGAGGTTACATAAACGTGTGATATGGTAAACCTGGTAATATATACGCAATACATGGTTAGTTATAAAGATAAATAATTCATTATGATGTTAACTAACATCAGTATACGTGACGTGTAACACAGAAAGAAAAGGGTTTAATGATATACCTGCCATTGATCCTATTATATCCACTGAGGGTAGATGACCTTACCTTGAATATCTACGTACGAACGAAAACATCGTAAACATGTCTTGGATCTTAAAGCGCATCCGCACATTAATAATTTACTCTTTACATAACGTGGATTTGTTGATCTGTCTTCCAGAAGTTGGCTCAGTTATTTTATAACTAGCTGTGCCCGCGACACCGTGTGGTGACGGCAGTACAAGGCGACTAAGGATACATCAGTGATGAGGAATGGGCAGCAACGTTCCTCTTATACCACCTACCAATGTACTGCGACTTTTGTGCCCGATAAATGGCAATAGGCACGCCACATGGGACTTGACATAATTTGCGAAACGTGGGTGCTAGTTCACCTCTGTCTACCCCTTCGGGGGTATAGGCGTGATTTATGTTTGTATGTATGTGCCCGCGACTTCGTTAGGGTGGATGTCGGAGAAAAACAAATTCCCCCCATTTTTGCAACATTTTTCATTGTTGCTCAGCTCCTATTGGTCGTAGCGTGATGTTATAACCTATCACCTTCCTCGATAAGTGGACTAGTCAACACAAAACAAAATTTTCAATTTGAATCAGCAGTTCCTGAGATTAGTGCCATCAACCAACCAACCAAACAAACAAACTCTTCAAATTTATAATATTAGTACAGATTTAAACTTCAAGATAAAATGGAAAACCGGCTGGTGGTTCAAATAAATACTTCAAAAAACCGAAAATTATATTCTTTTATTTTTGTGCGCTCTTAGTATGGAAGTACGTAGAGCTTGTAAAGGCTGTACATGACAGCGCAAGCACGTAAGTAAGCCCCGAAGCCGGAGTAACCGACAAGCCCCTGTATCCAAGTGGTTTATTTAATCTACCGAACGCATTGAGTATAAAATGTAAATAATTGACGTATTACAGAGAAAACTATAAGCCAGTTTCATCTTTTTGTTTTCTATGCGTTCGAATAATAAGGCTTGCATCAATACGCGATCGGCGTTCCCACATCTGTTCCTATGCTTTGACTACAGGCATCCAGGAGGAGGCACCTTGGTGCATATCGTTTGCCCATTTATATAAATATGTTTTAAAACTTGCACTTATTCAGTTCCGCCAGAATACCCTCGATATACTGTTGCAGAAGTGCGACTTTGAGCTGTATTACTTTATTATTAAAAGTGCGAAACGCCCGTCTTTGTTAAACAACTACTACACATTTTTTCATTGACTTGAGTCCATTGAAGCGTTCTTTGCTGAGAATCCATTGAAAATCGTGACGTAACGTGTTACGTTTTTGAAGATGTGCCAGATTATATCGAAGTGCGTTTCCTCTACGCCACGCTATTTCCTTTAAACAAAGAACACAATAACATTCTCGAGAATGATTCAAGTGACAGACACAACCCGTGACGTAAGCGCCCACTAACCAATGAGTGCCGTGTGAACAGTGTCAAGACAACGTATGGATGGGTGCGCAACATTTTCACATTACGTATTTATGTAAACACCGTGTACTCACTGAAGGTGTCAATGACTGTTTTTCTAACAAGTGCGGTTGTGTGCTAACCGCTGTACTTACACAAACAACTACGGAGTGCGATGGTTTCAATTAACGTTTTCTTGGTCTATATTTTACTTACTTACCGCTAAGCTTAATTTTTTTGTTACATACTTACTTACCGTTAAGCTAAAGTAAAGCTAAAACTTAAGTGGGACTAGGCGGGACATGCTATGCAGTTACTTACTGTTAAGCAAAGACCTAAAGCCGCTAAGCTCAAATGGGACTGGGCGGGACATGTATGCCGTATGCATCTAGATCGCTGGGCAAAGGCGGCTACAGAGTGGACACTTCAAGATGGTCAAAGGCGTCGAGGTCGACCTAGAAAGAGGTGCAGAGACGATCTGGAGGAATACTGCAAAACGCGATTGGCTCGGGATCGCTCGACATAGGGTTGCGGGCGAGGCGTTTGCCCAGCAGTGGGATCTGTAAGGTCCCACAGCTGGGCTAGTAAAAAACTAACTTACGTAAATCACGCCTATTTATCCGCCAATGGAGGGCACAAGTGAATTAACGTCCACGTTCGCACGAATTCGGGTAACGGGATATGAAGAATATAAGATGCATTTCCCCCGAAATATTGTCGTAAACCTAAAGTATCATTGCGATTATTAGTTGTATTGTAAGTATTATTTGATTTCTATTTGAGCATTAGATACTTTTAAACCTTTCAGAAATATTATTACGGATAAATTTTGAGAATAAACACTACAATAGAAGAAAACGGAAGAGTATAATGCCGATCCCACTTAGGGGATACGGGCAGGAGAAAGAAGTACAGCTGTTGAAGTCAAAATCTATTTTAATACCACTGTACCAGATGTCTATAAATCAGTGAACACATAATATAAAATTTATGTTAATGCAACCATCACAACAATACAAGCACTAAAGACCCATCTTTTACATAATGTATGTTGTTATCATACCAACAAACACGTGACTTCATTAGCGTACGTTTATCCCGTATGGTTCCTACGTTAGTGTGGAAGCTTACGTCACTAGGTTTACTAGATATAAGGGCGATTGCACACTAGCCCTAGCTCCGAGTCTGAAAGTAAATTGTACAAAAATGGCCATGACCTTTCCCCGAAAGACTTCTCCCGAATAGGGGAAAGTGGGATTTTTCGTGTCATCTTCCTCTTTTTGTGACTTCGGGGAAAAAGGGGAAGAATAAGATGCATTTTTTCATTAATTTCGTTTAGGAAAGTTGAGTACCATTGTGAATATTTATTGCTGTAAGTCTTTTATTTGATTTGTATTTTATATTGTATTGTATTATTTGATTTTTATTTGAAAATTATATAAATCTAAGAAATATTTTTTACAAATAAACAGATAATTCCGAAAAATAGGGATTATGGGTTGATGCAGGAATCCAGTTCGGGTGGGGTCTTCAGCAATCCAGGTGGCGGCCATATATGCTACAATTTCTCTAAGCTTTCAACTTAAGTTATAAGTACCTGGTTAATTTTTTCTTTGTGACAACTTTTCTAACATGTTGAAATAAAAATCAAATAATTAAAAACCAAGCCGAAGCTTAACCGAATCCACAGACAACTGGTAGATATAAAAGCTGACAAGAATGTCCTTTCTCGCGCCGCAGATAGCATGCAATTTTGATTGGACTAAAAAATCACCCCTGACGTGGTATTCCTGCTCCTCTAATGAAACTGACGTAGAATAAATATCATGGCGACGGCCGTCAAGTGAAATTAAAGAGTAGCTTTGCAAAAATTGACTTTGTAATAGAAACGTTGTATCGTTGGCTAGGCCCCCTGTATCGCTTGTCCCTTGGCTAGGTCCTCTGCCCTCGTAGCACGGGACGTGGACAAACTCTCTTTAGTGAAAAGACAATGTTTTCCTCTCGCTCGAACTCCTACTTAAACCGAGACAAAACACTGTCAAGTGGCGGGAAGATTTTGTCGACGTCCCGTGCTAGGCCTACGGAGTGTAGCTAAACATTTTGCACGCTGAATAGGCTCTTATTTATAGTCTTGCGAATTTATCAACAGAGCCACCCATTGAAATTCTAATGGGTGCTTCGATAAGCAGACTGGATGCAAAGGGGGCAACGTGACCATCGACACTTACGTATCGCTTGCCGGGGCCTGTTGGACGCGGCTAAGCAGAGCTGAGCCCTCACGTGCCCAATAGAATTACAGAGCAGCCTCGAAACTTCACGAGATTGACCCGGTGCCTGTGGACTGTCGCTCGCGTAAGTCTCTCTTGATTTGAAACTTGGGACCTAGACAATTTGAAGTCGAATTAATTGGCCACTTGTCTAGGTCCCAAGTTTAAAATCGAGAGAAACTTACGCATGTCCATTTTTGATAACTTCTCTTGCATTGTCCCGACCGTCGCCATGTTGTTTTATCTGTAACACGTCAGTTTCATACATTTGTATTCTATTCGTTGTATTAGATTTGTCTAGAGGGGCTGATTAGCTTGCCCGATCTTTTTTAATGGGCCGAGATACTTTCGGATTTGGGGGAGTAATGGTTTGGTGCCTTTGATTATGTAACGAAGATTAATTTTTTTTCTCACAGAGAGAATTCAGCTTTCACCGCCTGATTTTACATCATGGGTATCATGAGAGGCGATTATAGAGGTTTCCTGGAATCTGTGACAGTGGCGACTAATCTACTCTTACCGGTTCCCAAGGTTGCTGCCCTAGGAGTAAATCCTAGAGCAACAACAATACATACTGCTCAGGAGGATGAAGAGGTGAAGATGAAAATATAATAGTTACCCAATAATAGTTACCCAAAGACGACTTGGCTTGAGGAGTTCGCTACCACAGTGGCATAGCGCGCCAGGCCTGCGATTTCGTAAACTAAGCAATGTTCGCTAAGATCGGTCATTGGAAGTGTGACCAAAAAAATTATTATCTCGAGTTGCTCCCTGCTTCAGAAGGCACGGTGAGCCCTGCTTGGTCCCGGCTGCATCTGCAGTCGTTAATACCCACCAACCCGCACTGGGTCAGTGGTGGGTTATGGCACATTCTCCCTTTATTCTTCATAGGGAAGAAGAAGTGGGGGACATTAAAAAGGCGACTATGTCAATTTTTGACACCTTCTGGTGTTATGTTGTTTTTTCTGTAATATGTCAGTTTCATACATTTGTATTCTATTCGTTCGATTAGATTGACCACTTATCACACTAATCGTCACTTACCATCAGGTGAGATGAAGGGCAAGATCCCATGTCTAGAGTTAAAAAAAACATTAAAGGGCTAGTGATGATGATGGTTACGAAAGATGACAAAGAAATCCCGCTGATAATAAATTTTCGATCTAGTGCCTTTGTCTCGATCTGTACTCCATCTTGCTAAGGCGAAGGCACAACGTATTGTGGACATGATTACTCAAATATGTGTCAATGCTGAATAGATTCAGAGTTCTCAGTTCATTGGTGCTTAGGATTACTGGGTTGGTTGCATCGCTTTCATAGCGTGCAGCAGCTTTGTGTATTAGCATTCGAGGTAGCAATTCTCATACACAGGTTGAGAGTGACAGGAACCAGACGGAGAGTTAAGGTAATTCATAACACAAGTTTATTCCAATCAATAGGTACAGTCAACGGCTCTTCAGACTACCCAAAACTGTCAAATTTCTTCTTTTCATGCGATGACGTCACAGTCGTGGATGTATGAATTAAAACGTTTGCCTCCCTAGATGAAAGAATAAAAAAGTTATCATAAACATGATAACAGACGTCAGTCATAAATCAAATCCAGTGTCATTAATTGTCATCGTCGAAATTAACATTAATAAAGTAGCAATAAATTGAAATCCTTCATAAACTTTAATTTAAAACGTATTTTACTTTGAAATTGATTTCCAACATTTCAGATAAAATGTTTATATTTTCGACACCGGAAACGCCAGTTCGTCAATTTTGACAAGTGATCTTTTTATTTTTTGCGTCAAGAGTGATTTTGCCATTTGTCCAAGATTGTGAATTCATTTGGCGCTTACGTCTGTTTAGAATGACCGGTATTTCAATCATGATTTTTTGTATGAAAACGACGGAAAACGACCAAAAAACACCCATTCACCCAGAAACACCCATAAAACACCCATTCACCCAGAAACACCCTCAGAACACCCATTCACCCAGAAACATCCACAAAACACCCATTCCCCAGAAACACCCACAAAACACCCATTTACCCAGAAACACCCAAAAACACCCATTCACCCAGAAACACACACAAAACACCCATTCACCCAGAAATACCCACAAAACACCCATTCACCCAGAAACACCCACAAAATCCCAATTCACCCAGAAACACCCACAAAACACCCATTCACCCAGAAACACCCACAAAATATCGAATCACCCAGACACACCCACAACATCCATTCAGACACCCACAACTTCCACCCAGTCACACCCACAATACTCACCCATCCATTCAGACACACCCACAAAACACCCATTCACCCAGACACACCCACAAAACACCCATTCACCTAGACACACCCACAAAACAACCATTCACCCAGACACACCTCCAACACCCACCCATCCACCCAGCCACACCCGCAAAATTTATCTAGACACACCTGTCAGTACAGTCAACGGCTCTTCAGACTACCCAAAACTGTCAAATTTCTTCAATCGATTGTCAACCTTATCCTGTTGGCAGTAGAGCCAAAATTCGATTGAGAAAATTTACCATTTTGTAGTCTGACGTGCTGTTGTGTGTACCTAATAAAAATTACCGTCCCTAATGGAGTTCCGAGACGGTCAATCAGTTGAGTCAAGCACGTTGATTTTCTGTATGTTTTTGTTCCGTTGCTAGCGTAAACAAATCAAACAAACCTAAAAAGCTTTTAAATGCTTGACTCAAGCATCAAGCAAGCATTGTAGACGATCACAATGTTTAAAGCAAGATTGATGCCAAGCTGATTGACTGTCACGGAACTCCAAGGTTTTAACAAATTTATGACGTGAAAAGAAAATGGCGCGCGCAAAGCAAATTACATAAAAAGTACACCAAGAAGGTTCCGAGTCTGAGTTTTTAACAAATTAAAATAGGTTGCATGGTAATTTCGACACCATGGAGGTAGAAATAAATAGGTAGAATGATGTTTTGGATTTACAAACTCATTGCACACGATGTTCTAAATTCAAATTTACTTTATCCTCTAGAGGATAAAAACGGCTTTTGCACTCAGATATCGAAGAGCAAAAACGCTTTTTCCGAGATGGTGGGATGAAAAAAATATGGGTGTCTTCATTTTCGGTTTAATTTCATATATCATGATAATAAAGGTATGTTCAAAAAAGAAATGTTGTCAAGTGTCACCACCCTCTCCCGCGGTGTCGTACAAGGCGACTAGGGTTAAAACAGTGATGAGGAATGGCCAGCAGCGTTCCTCTTATACCACCTAGCAATGTACTGCGATTTTCGTGTCCGGTAAATGGCATTAGGCTCGCCACCTATTACATGGTACCTAACATAATTGGCGAAAAGTGGGTGTTGGTTCGTTTCTGCCTACCCCTTCGGGGATATAGGCGTGATTTCTGTATTTATATGTGTAGTTTTACAGTACAATGTAGCGCCACAGTGGTATAAAATAATGTAGCACCACTTAAGGGAATCGCAATTGCTGAGGGAGTAACATTATATTACAAAGTAATTATATTACATCACCATTATTACGTAAGTACTATTAAAATGAAACAGCAGTAATCTGAATACTCAGTATGTATTACATTAATTTAATTATTTATATATCTTCTTTATCGGCGATACTATTAACTTAACTCCAGGGCCCGTAGCCAAGTGGCAATCGTTTCATAACGATAACGTGTCGAAGTTCGTCACGACCGGCCATATTACTTTGGTATGTACAGCGTCTTAGCTTGCGCTACCAACATAATGTGATTTCACGACGACTTACGTCAAATCCCATACATTTTGCTTTATCGAACTTCGTTATCTTTATCGGTGTGTTACTTTGTCTAGGCCCCCTGATATGACATTTTTGGTCACCCATCTAATGGCCGGCCTTAGCGAAAATTGCTTAGTTTGCGCAATCGTAGGCCGAGTGCGCTGAATCACTGCGCTATTGAGCTCCTCCTCTATCCAGCTATAATTGTTTAATTTTATACAGGAGCTACGAGGGCGGGTCAATAAGTCCGAGACTTTTTGAATTTTTGAACCACTTTTTGAACCTCGTCAAATCATATTTTTTGGAAAGGATAAAATAATTGGAGAAGCGTTGGACAAAGTGTATAGAGCTCAAGGGAGACTACGTTGAAAAATAAAATAATTTATTTGTCAATAAATCTGTGTTTTATTCCAAAAGTCACGGACTTATTGACCCGCCCTCGTACTTTTTCGTGCTCATTAAAAGTAAACAAAGACCTCGAGTGCAATCATTTTGTATCGAGAAGAGTACTATTAGTTATTACTGGATCGATGTGGCCTCGAATTGCTCGAGTGGAATCAGAACGAGCGCTTGCAGCCGCCGTCAGGGCGTATTCTGTAACCATACATACATACAAAGTCACGTTTTTATCGCCGAAGGGGTAGAGGCAGTGGCGAACCAGCACTCACGGCTCGCCAACCATGTCAGGTCCCATGTAATGTGGCGGGCCTCATCATCATCACCAACCCTTTAATGTCCCCACTGCTGGGGCACGGGCCTTCCCTATGGATGGAAGAATATAGGGAGATTAGGCCATAACCCACCACGCTGGCCCCGCGCGGGTTGATGGGTATTAAGGACTGCAGATGCAGCCTGGACCAACGGCTTAACATGCCTTCCGAAGCACGGAGGAACTCGAGAAAAGTAAATTTTTGATCACCCATCCAATGACTGGCCTTAGCGAAATTGCTTAGTTTACGCAATCGCAGGCCAAGCGCGCTATGCCACTGCGCTAGCGAGCTCCATTTGTGTCGTAGAAGGCGACTAATGGTAAAGAGCGATGCGATGAGCAATGCGCTCTTACACCACCTAGCAATATTGCGATTTATGTGCCCAGTTGGCAATAGGCTCGCCACATATGTATGACATACTTAATTGGCGAAAAGTGGGTGTTGATTCACCTCTGCCTACCCCTTCGTATCTAGGTATGTATGTATTTATACGAAACACTTATTTTTCACCCAGAATAAGGATCATTCAACAATAAATATGGACGGATGCATCCAGACGTCTTGAGAGCGTCTGCTCCGATCAATTGAAAGCGATTCGTATCGAAAGAGTGCAAGGAGGTAAGTCAACATACCCATTTTCAATATTGCTAAGTTGAGCATCCTGGCTCCACCACCGAAACACGATAAGATAAATCCATTTATCGCTTTTGGGCAGGATTCAAAAAGTCGATAAATTATGACAAAAAAAGTGGTTTGAAAAAATATCAAAAGTCATAGTCTTAATGCGGGAATCGAACCCGCGTGTCTGCATTCCGGACAGATGCCTATAGATACCACTCGGCCAATCAAGACGTTATAGGCTGCTATTGTCTTAGCTAAATTTGTGGGAATTTTCCCCATTCCTCTGCAAAGTACTATCATTACCTATTGTAAATTAGTTCAAGAATTCTCAGACTCTTACATTTACAGGAAAATCATAAAATGTCTCCGTCAACGCCTAGTAACAGTCAACATGTACTTTGGTGTAATAAAAAAAATCGAAAATTGTTAATTTCTTTTTTCTTCCCCCATACAAATCAGCTCAATGAGTAAAGCAAAAAGTATGGAAAATTAGGAAAGTAATTTTACAATTTAGAATTTTTGATTCCACCATACATACATTCATACATAAATCACGCCTATATCCTCGAAGGGGTAGGCAGAGGTGAACTAGCACCCACGCTTCGCCAATTATGTTAGGTCCCATGTAATGATTCCACCATAGCTTTTATAAAATACGATTAAGTTAGCAATTTAGCATTGATAATGTTCAGGGCGTTGGGTAATAGTAGTTCAATGGTTAAGGGTGTGTGATTTAATCAAATCACTATTTCCACAGTTTCCCTGCAACATAATTAGACCAAGATCCATTTATTTCACAACGCAGCCGGTGGAACAGCAGTTAGTCTATACAATCCCTAGGAATTGTATACATTACCTAAGTAAAGTATGTAATAGACAATAATATTCATAATATTTCAAATTTTCCAAGGTATTTTATACATTGCCTAGGTATTGTATAGAATACCTAAATTATTCAGATTGCCGGCGGTAACATTATACGAAAAGAAAATTGTCTCGTCTCCAAAGCGGATGTGAAGTCGTTGGCTCCAAAATCCGTGTAGTCTTTCGGAGTAGGCCATAGTAGTTTCTGAGTCACCGCGACGTTTGTGCTAACCTCGTGTTTACTAATTATCGCTGCGAATGTGAAGCATCATTAGGCGTCGGTGCTGCCATAAATTATTTAGGATGCTAAATTTCGTCGCAGTTCATTCATTCACAATCGCAGGGCACGCTGAAACGGTTTCAGTTGGATAGGGTGACCAGCATGGGGTATTTGGTGGGATGTCACTCGGTTTGGTTAAGTGACATAATTATGCTAATAAGATTATTAATTACATTTGGTTAGACAAAATGTAAAATAATACTAAAACTGAGATACTTGTCAAATTTAATGGAGATGCAAAATCATCTTCATTTGACAAGTATACTTGACGAACTTAGTATTATATTTTATGTATACTGTGAGTTATGGTAGAAGGTTAACGGGAAATGCATCCCTTCTGAAAATGTATTTTTTAGACGAGAGTACCCGATTAGACAAATTATAGGTTTCATTGGTTATTTCACCTTGATTGTTCGTAATTGAGGATCATCCAATAATTGTTGTAAATAGTTCAGGGAACGATCAAACCCTTCTAAGAAGTGACACCTTTGTTTAGTGACGTTTTCGTGCAAAAGCCGCCTAAAAATTATAATACAATGCTAGTGCCCATGCTATAATTAAAGAATTAATAACGCGATAGAGCTTAAGCGTTGTCACCTTAACCTTCGATGTAATTAATGAAAAATTGCATATAGATGAATTGCTAAACACAATTTGGAATTAAAAACACATTTATAATAGTATTATATATAGTATATATAGTATTATAATTTAATTATGATGGCAGGTGTGGTTAAATGCTCTGCTCGCTGGCTATCATCCAAGAGATCTCAGGTTTGAATCCTTGAAAAAAGAGAAGGGATATTAAATAGCGGTGAAATAGAGTGTGTTAGAATGACAAATATATTTAAATGACTTAAGAATCCAATCAATCTATCTGCACTGGGCTATCGTGGTGGGTCATGGCCCATTCTTCCATCTATAGGGAAGCATTTTTAATAAGTGTACCGTTTACTATACTTGTGCCCTCTGGGGCAGAAGAGACATTAAAGGGTTGCTGAAGATGAAGAATTCTGTTAATTTATTTTCAGCAAAGCCTGTATCAAGGAAACTCAAGGAAAAGTTAGACGTGTAACAACACGAGCACTTTTGTAGTATTTTTGAGTGGTGAACACACACATTCGTTATAGAGCCTTGGTTGCGTATCTATCTTCTCTATTAATAGATTAAAGAAGATAGTAAATCTGAACAACAATCCAAAAATTCTCAAAAATCTAAAGATCTCATAAAACTTGGAAAAAATAATATAAAAACGTGTCCTGAATCTCCAATGAGCATGGTCACCACACCAGTATCTGAGGCCAGTAGGCGGCACTGTTGGCAACTTGTCAACTATGCAACTGCATATAGGTAAAGTTCACAATTTGTGTTATGGGCCATCGCCATCCTTCAGCTATACCCAGTGTCTCAGCGCTTGCGCAAATCGACGAAGCAGACGGTAAAAGCGCACATAAAACCGGCATATTTAGATCACCGCGGTCACCTTTATAGTTGTTAAAATTTACGTTCAGTCCATAAATCACGCCTATATACTCCCGTAGGGGAACGCGAGTTCGATTCCCGCAACAGAACATAGGTACATTTATTGGGTGCAACATTGCATAAGTACGCTATTGCATAAGTGTCCTCTCCTAAGTGTTTTTGTTACTTTGTTTTAGTGATCGGAAAGAGAAAAAGCACAGCTTTGATGCTGTTCCACTATAATTAACCTAATAAGCACCTTGGCGCATCTTAAAGCTAACCACCAAAAACAGCACAACTGAAAATGTTGGTTAGTTCAAGTTGGAAAACCGAAGCTAAAACCTTGGGCAGCGAATTTGAAAGTCATCACCAGTCACCTCTTCCGTTCATCGCTCTCAAGACATACTCTTGTCTGATTAGTATGGCAAGGTAGACGATGATGACCACTGTATTGTAATAGTTATCTGTACCTATCAATTCAGGTTAATATAATCTGTGTGATCCGGAAACGGAAGTCACTTGAAAAAAGATGATGGAGAACTTTATTCTCCACCATCATGTGCTCTAACTGATAGTTGAGTTTTAATTAAATTGTTATCATAATTTGTATAATACATGGCGCAGTCTGGACCAGGATTCAACCTTCCTGAAAAATTATCCGTCGATGGAGATTTATCTGAGAATTGGAGACGATTTTATCAATCTCTGGAAATATTCTTAGCGGCATCAGGGTTGGCCGATGCTGAGCAATAAAGAAAGGTCGCAATCCTTTTAAATGTTATTGGTGAGGAGGGAATTAAAATATTCAATAACTTTAAATTTCTAAAAAATGATGACAAGTCATATGACAAAGTTATACAAACGTTTCAAAATTACTGTGAACCGAAAAAGAATATTCTACATTGTAGATATTTATTTTACTGTCGCAAACAAGCACAAGGTGAACCATTTGATAATTTTTTAAACGACGTCAAAAGATTGGCAAAAAACTGTGAATTCAATACTTTTGAAGATCAAGCTATTAGAGACAGATTGGTTTTTGGCTCATGTGATGTTGAGACGCAGAAGAGAATTATGATGGAAAGTGACATATCCTTAGAAGAAGTGTTAGCGAAACTCCGCATAGCAGAAATATCCAGAAAACAGATTCAGGATGTGCAACATAAAGCAGAAGTTATTATGATTGATAAGGTTAAATCTATTAGCAAATGTAAAAAAATTCCTTTCAATTTAAGCAATTTTCTGTTGATTGGAGTTTTGATATTGTAACGTCTAGTCCATTATATCCCAAGTCTAATGGGTTTATAGAGAGATTTGTTGGTATAGCTAAGAAAATGTTGTATAAATGTGATGATCAAAAATTAGACTTGGACTTAATGATGTTAGAATATAGAAACACTTCAATTTTAAATACTCCCTATTCTCCTAATCAGTTATTGTATAGTAGACTAACAAGAACCAAACTACCAATTTATGATAATCAATTGTATCCTAAAATTGTCACCAATTTTGCCCCTTATCAAAATAAAATAAATTTAACCAATAAGTGTAATTATGATAAGACGGCAAAGAATAATAGTCATAAATTTAGTACAGGACAAAATATTGTTAATTTTAAGGATAAATCTTGGTTGCCTGCTACAGTTGTTAAACAGCATTATTCTCCAAGGTCTTACATAATTAAAGATGAAAATGGTAACATATTAAGAAGAAATACATCATTTTTAAAACCATCATTATGTAAGAATAGCTTGCAGTATTCTTCTGTTTCTCTTCCTGTGTCAGAGGAGAGGAAAAGTGATAGCCTGCATGATTCTTCTGTTCCTCTTCCTGTGTTACAGGAAAGAAATAATGAAGATGCAGAAGTGTTATCGGGAGAACCATGTTCTAGACCTAGGAGGGAAAGGAAACTCCCAGGTTATTTAAAAGATTATACCACAGAATGAATGTTTTGTTTTTGTTTATTTTATGGAGGAAGATGTATTGTAATAGTTATCTGTACCTATCAATTCAGGTTAATATAATCTGTGTGATCCGGAAATGGAAGTCACTTGAAAAAAGATGGTGGAGAATAAAGTGTGTGCTCTAACTGATAGTTGAGTTTTAATTAAATTGTTATCATAATTTGTATAATACAACGACTGATGATATTAGAATACAAGATGTACCTCTACATCCCCTCTTGACAAGCGACCAATCTATTCCAACGAATAGAATACATTGTATGGAACTGACGTTAAACAGAGTGAAGAACATGGCGGCCGTCGTGTCAAATGTCAGAGAAGCTGTCAAAAATTAACATTTGTATTCTATTCGTTCGAGTAGATTGTCCACAGTTCGTTCACTTTCTATCAACTTCTGCAGTAGGCCTAGCGGAACGTGGACAAAATCTCTCCCCACCACTTGACAGAGTTTTGTCTTGGGATTTAGCGGGAGTTAGAGCGAGAGGAAAATATTTTCTTCTTCCTGGGGAGTATTTTTTCCACGCCCCGTGCTACGGCTGCAGGTTTAAAGATATCGCTTTCGCAAACGCCATTAAGCATCGTCTGTCTTGGATCTTTGCCAAAATTATGGCACTGATATTGTCCTAAAATAAAGATGTCAATTTGACAAAACCCCGTTTCTGTTGTCACCTGAGTCACTATAGCTTTGATGTGAATTGGGGCACAGTGAATAATAATTATGTTCAGTGGCCCTAGCCAAGTGGCCAATTTATTCGAACGCGTAGAATACAAATGTATGAAACTGACGTATTACAAAGAAAACAAAACGTTAGTTTCATACTTTAGTTTTCTATGCGATCGAATAGAAAAGCCACTTGGCTAGATCATTATCGTAGCCGTTCATAGAGCCTGTAATTTAGAAAGTGTCGGTGGACAGGACACAAGAACAGTGAGTGGACAGAGTCAGATGTGGAAAGTGTGAGATGAGTTTTGAAGGTTTGCTTTCAAATGAATAATAATAATAAATAAATATTTTTTACACTCACACCTATCATCTAGCCCAAAGTAAGTAGCCTAAGCACTTGTGTTATGGATACTAGATGACGGACATATTTTTAATATAATTATGTATATAAATGTTGAAAATATACTACATAAACAAATACATCGGAAACAAACATTTGTGATCATCACAAGATTGCCCCAACCAGGATTCGAACACGGGACCTCTTGGCCAATACCCAGCAATCTGAGCATTCGACCAAGGCGGATAAATATATTATATATTTTTGTAGCAAATTCTACAAAAATATATATTTATATACTAGCTGAACCAGCAAACGGTGTTTTACCCATATAGGGGTAAAAAAGATACCCTACGACCTATTCTCAGACCTACCAAATATACACAAAATAAATAATTCCTAGATTTTTGTGCCCGATAAATGGCAATAGGCTCGCCACCTATTACAACCACACAGACCTAACATAATTGGCGAACCGTGGGTGCTATAGTTCACCTCTGCCTACCCCTTCGGGGATATAGGCGGGGATATATATTCATGTAATAAATAATTCAAAATATTTTGTAAAATGTTTATATTATAAAAACTTCGTGTCACAGAGTTTGCGAACACGTCCGAAACGGGTGGATATTTGGTAAGTAGGTCTGAGATTAGGTCGTTAGGTATTTTTTTTATCCCTAGGTGAATATTGCTAAGCAAAGATTTCAGGGTCAACTAGTAATACATATATCGTTTATGACATCTTTCATTAACTCTATAACTTCATGTAAAGGGTTTCTTGTTTACTTTACAAAATTTGCTAAGTTTCTTGCCCGTTCTTCTTAGAACAAGGCCTCCTGTCCTGTAGGCCTATTCGCTAACTTTTTTGGCAGTTGAAAGAGATGATCACCGAACTATTTACTCATTCATTACTATTTTCACAGGACAAGTGTCACAATAGCGTTATGTTAAAGTAGTAATGGATCAGTAAATAGTTCAGTGATTATCACTCTCAAGTGTCAAAAAAAGTTAGCGAATAGGCCTACTTATAGTTTACGAATGGATGGCGTTGCCGTAGCTTATCACATTAAATATTAGAAACCCTTAACTTCGACACACACGTTTCCAATGTTTAATTAACGCCATTTTAAGACGATTCGTGAATGTATGTAATGATACCTTAGATGAATAAATGAATACCATATTTTGATATATAAAATCCTAATTGATCCTAATTGACAGCCGTGTGGTGACGGCAGAGTAGAATAAAATTGTCACCACCCCAAATCTCTCCCGTGGGTGTCATACAAGGCGACTAAGGATGAGTCAGTGATGATGAATGGGCAGCAGCGTTCCTCTTATACCACCTAGCAATGTACTGCGACACTTTTTTGTGCCCGATATATGACTATTGCCATGTAATATACATGGGACCTAACATGATTGGCGAAATGTGGGTGCTAGTTCACCTCTGCCTACCCCTTTGGGCATATAGGCGTGATTTATGTATGTATGTATGTAAATCCTAATTGAAAAAAAAATCAAATAATGCCATGAGATTCTGGTAGACCTATATACGAGTTGGGGCATGACAGATTTAAAGACTATGCTATATCTGTCATGTCTGACTTTAGACAATAGAAACTAGAACTTCATATAGAATATGAACAAGTGCTGCGTAGGCGTCAGTCGTCAGTCAGTTGTCACGGGAATCACCAGGATACCAGAATACACACGGCGTGGATTTTAGCCACGTGACTGTCCAGCCGACAGTAAATCAGTTGATTTGACTATTTGTTTTCATTCCAGTGTTATCGATTCGGTCGCATGCCTCGGCACCGCGGATGTTGCTCGAAGGTCTTATGATCTTAACCCAGTAATGCAGCGGTCGTAACCCATATTGTAAGTGAGTCATGCCCGCTCGGCAATGGAGACACGGCTTTTTACGATTTGACTTTTTTAATTCAAAATTTTGTTCGAAAAAATCTTCTTCTTTCTGTCCTGTTCCCATAAGAAAGTTCCCAGTGATGAATGAATGTAGTAGACTAGTGATGGATAAATGGAAAGACCGTGTTGAAAGATCAATGAACGGAGAGAGTGATTGGAATGACAACATTCCAATCCATACTTCTCAAGGTTTTGGCTTAGGTTTTGCAGTCGGCGGGCTGCCTGACCCCAACCTTCTTCGGATGTGCTGTTGTTGATGGTTTGCCTTCCACCATTCGGGTGCCCCAAGGTGCTTATTGGTCTACATCGGGCAAGCTCTCTTAGTCGAATGTTAGAAAAAATGTCACAAAGAAAATATTGTAACCAAAAATTTATTATCTCGAGCTCCTCCATGCTTCGGAAGGCACGTTAAGCCATTGGTCTCGGCTGCATCTGCAGTTGTTAATAACCAGAAATCTGCACTGTACCAGCGTGGTGGGTTATGGCGCATCCTCCCAGTATTACTCCAGCCGTGGGGACATTTAAGGGCTGGTGATGATGCAATTGCATCTTAGGCGGGCTTATTTTTCGTTCGTTTACAGCGTTAAGCGTAAATCCATTATCATCGCGAATGTAGACTCTGATCCCTTTTGAAAGAGCGCCAACTGGAGGCAGTGCGTCGACACATCTGACAACACATCTTTCTATCGACATGAAGACGATCATGCGGCTATTGTATTAACGATGGTAATTAAACTTTCCGGTGACGTTGCTTACAATATTATGATATCATCACAATTTTGCTTCCCTACTGGGATAAACATACAAACATACATGAATAAATCACATCTATTATCTATTCGATTTCAATTTTAACATTATATAAATGTTAGAAAAATTAGTAGTAAGATTTTGGTGGTTAGAAAAAGAATTTCGAAAACTAATTTTTCTAACATTTATATAATGTTAAAATTGAAATCGAATAGTTTATAAAGCAAACCCAAGCTTAACCGAACGCACGGTATTTGTAAAAATATCTGCTTTGGAATGTTTGAAATTTATTTCTACATTGCGAGGGTACCCGTTGGCTTGCAACGTGAAGTGTAAAGGTTAGAAGAATTTCGGCAAGTTAATTGGTGTCTTGGGTGGCCGAGCGGTCAGGCACCTGCCCGGATAGCAGCGGACGCGGGTTCGATTCCCGCCTCAAGACCATAATTTTTCGAAATTCTTTTTCTAACCACCAAAATCTTACCACATCTATTACCCCGAAGAAGTAGGCAGAGGGGAATGAACACCCACGTTTTGCAAATTATGTTAGTTCCCAAGTACATTGTAGGTGGCGAGCCTATTGCCATCTATTGTCTACACTTAGTCGCCTTGTACAGCACCCAAAGGAGAGATTGGGGGTGGCGACAATTGTATTCAGCTCTGCCGTCAACGCACGGCACTGGGGTACACGTACTCGTAAATGCATCTTCTTCACATCACTACCCTTTAATGTCCCCACTTCTGGGGTCCAGACCTTTCTATATAATTATGGAGAATGGGGCCTTACTTACCCACCACACCGACCCACCCGTTGAGGATTGGTGGCTATTAACTTGACCTTAGAGGAACTAGAGATAACACATATTTAATCACCCACCCAATGAACGGCCGTAGCGATAATTACTTAGTTTATTTAATTACTGAAGCCACTGCGGCATCGAGAATCTTATATGAATGGAGTTATCATCAAGCAGTTTTTGAGATCACCATGTGTGGTGAGTGGTTGAGTAGCAGAGTACAATGTCACCACAACTGCAACTATCGTATTGCTGGTTTAGGTAAAGGGATTATAAATGTGTACTATAATCCCTTTACCTAGAATCGCTAATTATTGTACTATTTTTATTAGGTGACTTCCTGACTGACTCAGCGGAGAGAGAGGTCAGGGTGGTGGAGGTGAGTGTTAACTAGTTGTCAAGGGGCCCCATTAAACCTACACTTGGGTCACAAGTCCCAAGCGCTGCCACTGACTCTCCTTTCTGCCACACTATGGACCCGGCGCCCGTGCGGTGGGTCCATGGTGTGCCGGTAGTTTTCACCTCAAGTTATAGTAAGTTACAGTACACGGGAGTTAGTTTACAAATGTGACAAGGAATGCACATGAGATAGCGGATTCCTCTATACCTACACCACACGGCAAAAATATCTGTTTATATTTTTCCGATGTGTTGACAATTAGTGTTTTTAAGCCAATGGTTGACAATGTGCTAAAGAAAAATGGGTTTAAATAATAAACATGACGTGGTATAAAGTCCACATATTCTTTCTTTTGTTAGTTTGCTTTGAAATTTTACTTTCAGAAAGAGGCGGAGCTATACATTTGTAGAGTATTTTAGGATCGTACCGGTTAGGTGGTCGCTATATATACCGTTTTTATATATCTCAGACTGTTTGACGCCGGATATTTATATTTAGTTGCCAACCTCTTTTGCTAATCGTGTCGCGTTATCATCATACATCGGTTTTTGAAATAAATGCTTAAATGACCTAGTGCACTTACTGCCGCACTCAGAGACGTCAATTAACTTTAATGAGTATTTAATGTCAAAAATTTTCATTCAAATCTAGACCATAGACCCGCCAAGAATAGCGACTAGTTTTGAATTGTCATTTTTTGACGTTAAGTACTCATTAACATTATTTGACGTCTCTGAGTGCGGCAGTTAGTCATTATCATCATTTTCCCAGTTCGTTCCTATCCGGGGCCGTCTCAGTAAGGAAGGTAATCGGAAGCAATTTAATTCTTAACCCTTTTCTTTTACATTGAATGAAAACCGGCACCTTACTCCGATGATGATTTTAGTATTTTTTGAAGAACACTACCAGGCCTTCTCGAGCATCTAAGAAACTTGATATTAAAAGATAATTTTTACAGTAGTACGATTGATATCAGGCGTAAAAAATACCTGTGCTATTAGTCTGGAATCCTGGTACTGGTAGTACAGGGCTTATAAATAAATAGACAGGGCCAGCTTTTTTTTAAGAAAGGCGGGTTTTTAAGACGTATGTACTAGTTATCATGTCCTACATTTATAAAAGCTTTATGTGGAAGGTCATCGTAAGTATTAGATATTTCTTGAATGATGTATGTTCGAGCCACATTGTAGCGCGAATTTACTACCGTTGGACGGTGTTCAAGACATATTTCACTAAAGATGGATGACTTCGGTGGAAATGTTGGTAAATTTAAGTAAAATCTAGTCATCTTTGAGTTATTATGTTAATAATGATGGTACTTAAAAGAATAGAACATATTGTTGTAAGCTTACAACAAAATACGTAATTATTGGCCGTAAGTTAGTATGGCAGATTGCCGTTTGCCGACGGCAAAACAGAATGCAAATATAAGAACATCGGATAAATTTTCAGAATTATTTTTTTTTTCTTAATGAGTACTTATTCCACAAAAAAAAATTTAAATATTTGGCCATCATAGCCTTTTACGCACTCAAAATCATGTTTTAATATTGCGCACTCTTAAGAGGGTGCATTCAATTTGACGCAAGTCAAAATCGAATTGATCGCTAGATAACAAATAATGACACATTAGCAACACGATATACGGTCTTGTCTGTGTGGGTAACCTCTGCAATGCTAAAGCAGAAAAAATAATGTTGATACTATACGCACTAACTGCCGCACTCAGAGACGTCAAATAACGTTAATGAGTACTTAACTCCAAAAAATGACAATTCAAAACTAGTCGCTAATCTTGCCGGGTCTATGGTCTAGATTTGAATGAAATTTTTTGACATTAAATACTCATTAAAGTTAATTCACGTCTCTGAGTGCGGCAGTAAGTGTTATATCCTCAATAATGTGATGAATTATTCGTTCCTAATTATATGTTAGCGACACATTCATGTTATAAGTAAAAGAAATAAACAATGAATGGCATTAAATTTTTACTCACTTTGTCATGTCACTCATCACTCTTACACACTAGAATCTGCTGCAAACGCTTAAAAATTAAAAAAAAGTGTGTAAACATAATATCAATGTAAAGTGATAATAATTACAATTTCGCCATTTTCGCTATATGTTAAAATATCTTCTACAGTTCTTTTTATTCCTGTATTAGCCCCTAATTTGAGGTCTACTATTAATTGTGAGAATATATCTTTTTTTTTTTTCCTCGGAGTTGAATGCTTTGAAAAAGAGACTTATGGCCAGGGCTCGATAACTCGATTTCAAAGAAATACGACTGCGTAGTTAACCATCGGACCAGTACGGTGTATCGTGAGAATATATCCTAGAAAAAAAATTATGGTTATCCGCGTACTACTAAACTAAACTACATAACCAACCAACTGTATCTGCGATACGAAAATAATATTGCGTTTATATTACACCAAGTCCATTGCGTCGGTATAGATTTTAAAATTTAAATATCTCTCTGAGGCGGTCTAGATCAAGACTTGATCTTCCTATATTTTACAATTTCTTTTCAAAGTCTGTTCACATCGCTTCAAAATTAGGTCTGGAAAAAGCACAAAATGAGAAGATTTTGACGTTTATCGAGTGCACGCTCTTAATAAAACAACGACCGAATCCAAAATCGAAAACTTTTCGGAATCGACGATAAATTTTTTTTGACTGCGTTACCTCGCGCGCACCGCGAGAAGAATATAATCATTCAATACAATCCGTAAGGAAAAAGCATGTTTTTTTTTACCAAAGTTGTAAAGCTTCATTTTATAGGTCGGTATTTTGCTTTATCGCATTTTGGCAAAATTTTGAATTATGTCGTTTGTTTATTTCAAAATTCCGCCGTTTAGAACACTAAGGTTGTTTGTACAGTCTGCTTTGCTGCCGTCTGTACTCGAACCCTATGTAACACGGGCATGCCAGTCATAAAATTTTATGTGTTTAACTGCACAGTGAGTGCCCAGTGTATGTAAACATTTCTAATGATGGCTACAGACGCCATTACACTGTGTTTGATAGCTTTAGAGCAGGAAGACACATTACAAAGGAAATTCGAACTGAACAATTAGGGGGAGGTAACCTAAAGAAGGCAATTGTCTGTGGTGCCCATACGGCAAACATGTCAATCAATATTGGTATGAATGTTTAACTGATTATACACGATCATTTGCTTCGTTGCTCTAATTACTTCTTAGTAAACATGCCAAGTGTCACTGTCGCATTGAATTTGATTTCAGCCAAAGACATACATAGATACATAAATCACACCTACATCTCCGAAGGGGTAGGCAAAGGTGAATTAACACCCATTTTTCGGCAATTAAGTTAGCTCTCATGTAACACTCCCCCATACAAACTGATGTCAGCTGGTTCTCGGTTTAGTATGGGGAAGTGATTTTTTTTTCTGAGATTTCGCTTTTGGTCCCTTAGCGAAGGTTGTTCAGTTTGATGGCCTGAATAACCCCTTTAAATATGACTACACCTCTCTGTTACACCCAGTATAGGTTGGCCGAGCGGTTTTGCAACCTGCAACCTAACCTGCCAACACAATATTCTTTACAATATAGGTTTGGCAAAATTATGTTCTAGTCAGCCGGAGCACGGATGATACTTTAGTCCCAGTACACACAACATTTCAATAACTTACTGTAAGCATTCCGAGGTCACAGTATACACGCCCTAGTCGTTACGCGGTCATGTCCTCTGCCGTCTACCTTTCCACCGCTGTGTGTCGTCTGAAACACATTTGCCTCGTGTATGACCAAAAAGAGCTCTCTTGCAACGGCGTAAGGTGCAAATTGGCTAAATCTCGAACACCTGAAACGATATAATATAGCTTTGAAACATGAAGTACAGTGGGCCACACCTCAGTCTGCAATGCGTCCGAACAAAAACAGCTCTATTGCAACGGCGCAAAGTGCAAATTGGCCAGATCTCGAATACCTCATGCGATATATAGCTTTTTGTAGCTAGATTTATTTAGTTCGGTTCACCTTCAACCCTTTCTAGATGGGTAAGTGATGTAGCGCAGTTTCAGCAATCAGTTGTTAACCAATCAATCAAGCATCTCATCTCTACGACTCCGGGGTATTGGGTGAATGTATTCTGACAGCTGTCAGCTCTTTTTTCGCCGTGTGGTGACGCCTCAGATGAATACAATAGTCACCACCCCTGTCTCCCCCGCGGGTGCCGTGCAAGGCAACTAGGCTGGAGTTCACCAACACGTAAAAAACCCGATTAAATGTTAATAAAATGTCAGAAAACGACCGTTAAATAATAATCGCCTGTTAAGTTGTGAACTTAAATTGTAAACTATTCGATTTTAATTTTAACATTATATAAATGTTAGAAAAATTAGTACAAAGATTTTGGGGTTAGAAAAAGAATTTCGAAAAATTATGATCTTGAGGCGGGAATCGAACCCGCGTCCGCTGCTATCCGGGCAGGTGCCTGACCGCATAGCAGCGGACGCGGGTTGATCCCAAAATCTTTGTATTAAATTGTAAACTTAAATATTGCTTAGTTTACGCAATCGCAGGCCAAGCCCGCTGTGCCATTGCGTTAGCGAGCTCCTTCTGGAAACCACTTGAATGTATACTAGCGAGATTTATTTATGTATTGTATGCATGTAATTTATGGTGAAATCAGTAGAATTTTTTACTCCCACACTGGAACTTCGCAGAAATAAAAGTCCAAATGAAATAGTGTAGAATAATAATTTCCATTATCAATATTAGTTGATGAGTCTACGATAAACATATCATATTTGTTTGACTGTTATAAATTACCCACACGTGGATGTTTTGGCTCTGATGTCCGTCCAAGATTAAGGTAGAAGATAAAGCAGTGCACATTTAGCATCAGTAATGATGTGTATTACTGAGTAGGTAGTTAGGAAGTGTTTTTATTGCTATTTTTATTCAAATAAATAATTTATAGATTAATACTTATTTTAACACTAACACTTATCATCTAGCCCAAAGTAAGAAGCGTAAGCACTTGTGTTATGGATACTAAATGACGGATACATTTTAATATAGTAATTAATTATAGATAGAAACATTTACAATATACTACTTGAACATATAATTTTTTTTTTACATTCACACCTATCATCTAGCCCAAAGTAAGTAGCCTAAGCACTTGTGTTATGGATACTAGATAACGGACATATTTTTAATATAATTATGTATATAAATGTTGAAAATATACTACATAAACATATACACAACCATGGTCATCACAAAGTTTGCTCCTACCAGGATTCGAACCCGGGACCTTTTGGCCAATACCCAGCAATCTGAGCATTCGACCAAGGCGGCCGTCAAATCGTATCCATGACTCGGGATCAATCTCTTGGCTAAAACCTCTCAATACCTCTTGGCCAGTGGATTTAATTTAAATATAATTCATTCATTCATTCATAAATCACGCCTATATCCCCAAAGGGGTAGGCAGAGGTGAACTAGCACCCACGTTTCGCCAGTTATGTTAGGTCCCATGTAATAGGTGGCGAGCCTATTGCCATTTATCGGGCACAAAAGTCGCAGTAGGTACATAGCTAGATGGTACAAGAGGAACGCTGCTGCCCATTCCTCATCACTGATTTATCCTTAGACGCCTTGTACGACACCCACGGGAGAGATTTGGGGTGGTGACAATTGTATTCTACTCTGCCGTCACCACACGGCAGGATATCATAATATAGGTCGACCTAGAAAGAGGTGGAGAGACGATCTGGAGGCATACTGCAAGACATGGACAGAAATGGCGCGGGATCTTTCAGGCTAATAAAAAAATTAATAAAAATAAAGGATATAAAGTGTCTTGACATTTCAAAGTTAGGTGTTGTTATTAAAAACGGACATTGACGTCATTCATTTAAAATATAATATTTAGAAGTAATGGAACATTATTAAGGAAACCCTAAAACAAATTAAATCCTGTTTCTCGTATTATGCTTAGGAAATGTGACCTTTGCGGCATGAAATTTGAGCGCTGTTTATTATGTAATAGAGTTTATTTTCGGATACCATTTGAATCTTCCTTATTAGCTATCGAATTACGGAGTCTTTATACTGGGGAATCAATCGCCCCTTAGGTTCACTGGTCCCGTAGACTCGTGCTGGGGTACCTACACGTGTCAATATCACCCCCCCTCACCCAAAAAGCTCCTGTAGTGGTGCTTGTACACCGTGCATGTAGCTGGAGCAAGTAAAGGCGCAAGCATTTTTTTTTAATATTAAACAGGGAAGCTGTTGCCCTATGTCCACCTGATAGTAAGTTTCGATAAGGATCAAAGATGTAATCGAGCTTCACCTGGAACCCTCAACCACAGACTGGCTATCTTATCACAATTGTCGGAACACAATAATGCTGTTAACATTATTATTATGGCGACAGATTTTTGATAAGATGGTGTTAGACGAACCAAACCGAGTACAAATTTATACCACCCCGGGGATCGAACCCGGCACCTCTGGATCTTAATTCCGGTGGGCAAACTGTTATAAATAGTATTTTATATGGAACCTTATTTAATATTTGGGCAGTAGTTTGTATTTTATTAGAACGGAGTTTAACATGTTTTTGTCAGCACACTTCATCTTGTTCTTGCTATAAAATTATACGTCCATATCTTTTACTTACATATTTCTACTTATTTCTATTATTAACCATCTTGACCACGCAATACATAACGGACAACAACATAAACCCTTACACCACGGAGGCGGTCAAATGTGTTATTTGCGCTAGTAGCATACTCAAGTTAGTTGATCTGTGCACAAAGGCGCGGCTACTAGCGCAAGATATTTGGTCAAGCTGCACGTGCATGCTGCCCGCGCGAGTACCTACTTTATGTATGGGTCTTGTTCGTTTCAGCTGTCAGCATGTCAGCGCAAGTAACCCGCGACAAAAAACGCGCGCAGGCTACTTGCGCATGTTACTTCTGCTGGTACAACCTCGAGTCTCTGAACTCGCTGGATTCGTTTACAGTTTACACGATGCATATAACCTGCGCAAGTGCTTCAACATGCGCAAGCTACATGCACCGTATAAAAGCACCATAATATCAACAATATTTTTATTACAGAGATTACGAAAGCAAACCTACAAATAATAATATCCGTTCTGGGATAATTGTTCGGAACATTATTATGTTACGTGTCTCTTCTTTTTATTCATCACACTGGGAGTAATTTTTTTATCCCATTCACGCCAGACTATCTATCTATCTATAATTTTTATTTAATTTAAATCAAATAAGTATTTTTTAGCCGAAAGCTCTGGAAAGCGCAGTGGTTTAGCGTGCTCGGCCTGCGATTGCGTAAATTAAGCAACTTTCTTTAAGGCCGGTCATTGGACGGGTGACCAAAAATTCATTGTCTCGAGTTCGAAATTAAATTTTCATACTAATACCGACGCATTCAATACCAACGTTAATGCTTTCTAAACGCGTCAGAGTCCTACGCCTCGCTAACAAAACGGCACGCAAAACGCCATCATCATCATCATCATCATCACGGCACGCAAAAGGCTGAGAGCTGCCGTAGATACTGTAAGAGACGGCCAATAGCCTTGGTCAAAGAAAAACGTCTGGCCACACGTTGGACAAAGTCGCACATTTAATCAAAATCAACAACACAACTCAAAAAATAGCGCGAAGCAAAGTATAATTCATAATTTATAGCATTTACACATACATACAATAAATAGGTAGGGTATACTACGATTTATGTGCCCGATAGATGGCAATAGGCTCGCCACATATTATTACCTATAATATGGGACCTAACTTAACTGGCGAAAAGTGGGTGTTTAAAACACCTCCGCCTCTCCAATTGACATTTTTATTTTGTTCAATATTTCTCAATGGCCCTCACAGGCCCTTCGCACGTGTTTATTTTGGAACAGAAATGTGGTGACGGCAGAGCAGAATACAATTGTCACCACCCCCATCCCCGCCGTGGGTGTCGTACAAGGCGACTAAGGGTAAGGACTTTTTATCATACCACCTAGCAATAAACCGCGATTTATGTGCCCAATATATAGCAATAAGCTCGCCACTTATTACATGGGACCTAACTTAATTGGAGCAAAGTGGGTGTTTATTCACCTCTGCCTACCCCTTCGGGGATATAGGCGTGATTTGTGTATGTATGTTTGTAAATAACAGAAGTAACTGAAACCTTACAGCTTGAGTAGCGTCGTATGCGAGATACAACTTGTAACTGGTTTGTAATTGTAGTTCCATCACTTGTGAGTAGCTCCGATTGCTTACCCCTGAATACAGAAACGCTACTCAAATTTTGAGCTTTGCTTAACATTTAAGTATTGTCAAAATCGACGTTTGCGTCGTATTGTCCAATTAAATAACTTTATAAGATCAGAACTCAGAATTTGAGTAGCGTTTCTGTATTCGTGGGTATGGCTGGTGGTCACCAACACACAAACAAGTGATTATTTAAACCGGCGGGGTTTTTGACATTTTATCGTAAGGAAGAATTGTCAAAAACTGACGTTTATTCTTTAATCGCTTGTTTTCGTTTTGTTGAACTCGAGCCTATAACGTTTTTAATTTGTCTTCCATATTCAAGAAGCGGCGTGAGTCTGGAAAAGACACGAGTGGAGTTCAGTCACCAGCTGGCTACGTCGTGGGCTTAAAATTTTCCCCTATTTGCC
Organism: Cataclysta lemnata; assembly: GCA_963931975.1. Classification (NCBI taxonomy): domain Eukaryota; kingdom Metazoa; phylum Arthropoda; class Insecta; order Lepidoptera; family Crambidae; genus Cataclysta; species Cataclysta lemnata. The sequence goes on from OZ008357.1 coordinate 3,031,475, forward strand.
TACAAGCAAGCTCAGAAGTAGGTGAGGTCAATGTACGTAGATTACACGACACGTGTTTCGCCCACGTACGGGATGACTGCAAAGTTACGAGTATGATTTGAGTCGGGGTGGAGCGACGGGCGGTAGTAGCTGCCATGGTCGGCTAAAATAGGTACACACATCCATTGAGTTATAAAGTAATAGTAGTTCAATGCACACATCGCATATTTATTACGCCTAGAATTTGTTTTAACGCCTAGAGATTGGCTTAGAAATTTCTACATACATACATAACCACCTCCGTGGTCTAGTGGTTCGTCCACCGGAATTAAGATCCAGAGGTCCGGGTTCGATCCCCAGTAGGGTACAAAATTTGTACTCGGTTTGGTTGGTGGTAGGACTTCTTTCAAGTCCGCCTGGCTAGCTACCACCATCTTATCAAAATCTGTCGCCATAATAATAATGTTTACAGCATTATTGTGTTCCGACAATTGTGATAAGATAGCCAGTCCCTCTGTGGTTGACGGTTCCAGATGAAGCTCGATTCCATCTATGGCCCTTATCGTCACTTACCATCAGGTGAGTTGAAGAGCAAGAGTTTCCCTGTCTATCATAAAAAAAACACGCCTATATCCCCGAAGGGGTAGGCAAAGGTGAAGTAATACTTACGTTTCGTCAATTAGGTTAACCTATTGCCGTATATCGAGCACGGAAACCGCAGAACAATGAGGAACGCTGCTGCCCACTACACATTCTGTCTTAACCCTTAGTCGCCTTGTACGACACCCGCGGGAGAGATTTGGGGTGGTGACAATTGTATTCGCTGCTCTGTCGTCACCACACGGCACCACATTTGCTTATTTCATCACCATCACAAGTCCTTTAATTTCCCCACTGCACAGGGCCTTCCCTATGGATAGAAGAATAGATGGAGAATGGGCTGTAGCCCCCGCAAACCCAGCGCGGCTTGGTAGCCGGGACCAACGTCTTTACGTCACTTTCGAAGCACAGAGGAAATCGCGATAATATTTTTTGGTCTTTTGCATTCGTGAAAGATGAATTTCACGAAATAGGTATATCCATTTTATGTAAGGTCTTCTTCTGACTTCCTTCTTCTTGGGTGTTAATTCACCTCTGCCTACCCCTTCGAGGATATAGGCGTGATTTATGTATGTTCTTATTCCCCTCCACCCACTAAAATCCATTCCCTCTTACTCTTTTGTTCGCATGCTTGTCAGCACTTCTTATTAAGCGGGGAATTCACTACATCCGTGTAGTTCGCTTGAATTAGTTATCTGCGATGTTTGCCTAGTGTAGGACCGTCACAATTAGTCTGGCATATACAAACGAGGTCCGCGCGGGCATGTCCAGCGGGCATGTCTGTGTAGTGAATTCCTCGTTTTAGATGCTTATACAAGGAGAGCAGCCTTCCGTTCAGCTTTTAAGTCACGCGTGCGATTTTCTTGCTTCGCCTTTATCAGTCTTATCTTGTCCATTCTTATGTTGCAAGCCTAGCGTAATTTCATACATACATACATACATACATAATTCACGCCTATATCCCCGAAGGGGTTGGCAGAGGTGAACTAGCACCCACGCTTCGCCAATTATGCTAGGTCCCATGTAATAGGTGGCGAGCCTATTGCCATTTATCGGGCACAAAAGTCGCAGTACATCGCTAGGTGGTATAAGAGGAACGCTGTTGCCCATTCCTCGTTACAATTTTTTTCTTAGTCGCCTTGTACGACACTTACGGGAGAGATTTGGGGTAGTGCCAATTGTATTCTACTCTGCCGTCACCACACGGCACAGCACCAGCGTAATTTCGGCTCCAAATAACGGCTTATATTGTGGTGGGACACCTGTTATGTACCTCTGACGTCAAATACCACATAATGTGCGTCACACGCGAACAAAACAACGGAAAGTGGAAATATGGTTATTGATATCAATTAGCCGTGTGGTGACGGCAGAGTAGAATACAATTGTCACCACCCCAAATCTCTCCCGTGGGTGTCGTACAAGGTGACTAAGGATATATCAGTGATGAGGAATGGGCAGCAGCGTTCCTCTTATACCACCTAGCAATAGTACTGCGACATTTGTGCTCGATAAAATGCAATAGGCTCGCCACCTATTACATAGGACCTAACATGAAACGTGGGTGCTAGTTCACCTCTGCCAACCTTTAAGGGGATATAGGCGTTATTTATGTATGTATGTATGTATATTAAATAGCGAGGTCTCTGCATACGTAACGAGACAACACCCCGGTCGGAACGTGGATGGGACGTGGACGGGACTGCCTCGTTCAAAACGGCCCGTGAGTGCTATGTTCAGGTCTCGTCCGTGACTCCGTGACATAATAATATGTCCTTCATGTACATTTTGTATGAAACGATATTTCCCATTACATACATAAATCACGCCTATATCCCCTAAGGGGTAGGCAGAGGTGAATTAACACCCAATTATCGCCAATTTAGCTAGGTCCCATGTAATAGGTGGCGAGCCTATTGCCATCTATCGGGCACATCAATCGCAGTATATTGCTAGATGGTACAAGAGGAATGCTCATCGCTGTCTTTACCCCTAGTCGCCTTGTACGACACCCACGGGAGAGATGGGGGTGGTGACAATTGTATTCTACTCTGCCGTCGCCACACGGCGTATTTACATCTATTACATGGGACCTAACATAATTGGCGAAACGTGGGTGCTAGTTGACCTCTGTTTACACCTTCGAGGATATAGGCGTGATTTATGTATGTATGTACGTCCCCGTCCCGTTCACGTCTGTCCTAGCTATTATCTCGTCACGTAGACAGAGACTTCAAGGCTCAATGCTGTTTTTAAAAGATTGACATAATATTTACAATGTGGTGCGTGTTAAAGTTAGACCAGAGTATAGTTTCGACGGCAGGTTTGGTCGAATCGTCAGATCGTGGGCTATCGGCCAAGAGGTCCCGGGTTCGAATCCTCGTAGGGCCAAATCTTTGTGATAAACAAAGAAATTTGCTTTCGAGTCATGGGTTTTCTTCTCACTGCCCTGTTCCCAGGCTATCTGGGGTCGACGCAGTATGTTTCCTCCTCCATTCATATCCGTCAGACGTCGTCAAGCCATCCATTTCCTTTTGATTCATATCATCCATCACACCGTAAAGGTGCTAGTGATGAATGAATGTATAGAAAAGAGACGGAAAGGCCCATGTCGAGAGACCGATGAACGGAGAGAGTGATTGGAATGACAACATTCCAATCCATACCGCTTAAGGTTTTGGCTTAGGTTTACTGGCCGCCTGCCTGACACCAACCCTCTTTGGGTATATAATGCCGTATAATGCCGTTACAAAAGTACAAGAATGGAAACATTATTCCTTCATCGCCATGTTTAGTCGCGACGGAAATTATTGAAAAACACTCCAGACGAAAAACGTAAACGATTTGTGTTGTGACACAGAGACGATGGGATAAAATAAACCGTATTTATGAATATTGTGTGTTCGAATCTATGCTATCCGGGTCAGGAATTAGCATTAGGGGCACACGTAGTTCCATTCCAGTTGAGAGAATGTCTTCGTTACCCTCTTTGTCTTACGTAGGGGAAGGTAGCCTAAAGCCGGCATGCGGATACTTTCGATTATAAAAAAAATATTTTCAAAAGTCACATATTCCCTTCTGCTTTGCAGTCTGTTGCTCGCCATTCGCACATCAGGGAATTCACAGTTCCGACACAGTACTGGCACAGTGCGAAATATTCTTTCGTACATTCTCTGTGAACGCCCCACTTGTCAGTGTCAGTGATGACACAGTGCTCTCAGTGTCAGTACTGACACCGGAAATAACGGATTGGTATGAAGGGTCATGAGTTGGTGTAGGGTTGCTCCCTTCGCGGCGGCATACACGTTCTTCGGTATGCCGCCGCGATGGAGGGAGCCATTCGCGCGGGTAGGCCGCGACTGCGTCTTGACGCAAGGCTGAGTCCGGAAACGGACGAAGTGGAGTGGGGGATTTTGGGAGAAGGCGCTGCTGAAGCCCTCTCCCCCACTTTACTGAAGGCGAAGAACCGGGGAAATTTTTAGTGGGTAGTCCCGGCGCCTTTTACACGCCGGGGAGTCCTACACACCGCCACGGCCCAAGTCCCGGGGCCGTGGGATGTGCGTAAATAGTCATTTTTGACCACGAAAAAAAAAAAAAGGTTGCTCCCTTGGTCTCCACGAGGAGGACCCCAATGCCGATGCGGCGAGACGCTGAAGAGTGGGCAGGCGACGCAGGGCGTACGCTGGCATTCCAGCCAACTGATCGGGCTGGACGGTGACCTAGGACATCGCCGTCACACTCACACCAACAGCCTAGGAGTGGAACAGGACGGTAGCTAACTGGTCAAATGCGACAAGCCGGGACAAATCAAGTACAGTTACAGGTGTTAGATATATAAAATAAGTAGCCGACATTTCACCTTTCGGTATGCAAATGAAAAAATTCATTATTATGTCTATCATGAATAAATAATGTCAATAATAAAAAAATATAATATATCAATAGTCAATACATTAATATACTTATAGATCATTCTGTCATTCATTATTATCATTATATTAATCAATCAATGTGTCAAATAAATGTCATCTATATTTATATAACGTGACAGGAGATATGGTTTATTGTCACCCTTAGTCCCTTTACCCTAGATGGAGGCGCAAGAGGAGTTTTAAGTGGGTAGTCACGCTGCTCTCTAAACACCGTGGAGTCCCATTGCCCTTTTACCAACTGTCCCGCGTTACAGGACAAGCGCAAACGCATTTCCCTCCCAATTAATGGCTTATCAAAACAATTTTATACACAAGAGTACACGCTTTAGGCAACATGCCAGCTTTCGGCCACTTCCCCCTATGTAACGGTGCTCTCCCAACAGGGAAACAAGCGTGTAGACACAGCCATTTCACATTTTTATACACGCCACATTGGAGGAAGTAAGCATGTAGTACACGCATCAAAAACGAGGCTGAAATAATTTATTGTATACAATTAATTTGAACACATTATTTAAAAACATTAACTGCCGTACTCAGAGACGTCAATTAACTTTAAAGAGTATTTAATGTCAAAAATTTTCATTCAAATCTAGACCGTAGACCCGGCAAGAATAGCGACTGTTTTGAATTGTCATTTTTTGACGTTAAGTACTCATTAACATTATTTGACGTCTCTGAGTGCGGCATTAAACAACATTTTTTCTTCTGGAAAAAAATTGCCATTTGGTGTCGGTAGAGCAGAATTTAATTGTCATAATCCTTTCTCCATCTCTACCGCATTTGTCTCTACCATTGAACTACTATTACCTTATAACTCAATAGTCTATACCCTTTATTTCGTCAGAAAGCGCCTACCACTTGCACACGCATATATTACATACATACATACATAAATCACGCCCATATCATGTAGGCAGAGGTGAATTCTCACCCGCGTTTCGCCAATTATGTTAAGTCCCATGTAATAGGTGGCGAGCCTATTGCCATTTATCGGGCACAAAAGTCGCAGTACATTGTCAGGACGGTAGTATAAGAGGAACGCTGCTGCCCATTCCTCATCACTGATTTATCCTTAGTCGCCTTGTACGACAGCCACGGGAGAGATTTGGGATGGTGACAATTGTATTCTACTCTGCCGTCACCACACGGCTAATTGATGGTGATGATATAGTCCGAAATAAGAGTATCAGCAAAAATACTACAAAAAAAATCCAGCACAGCAGCATTAATAATCGATAATCGCATTTTGATATAATCGGCAAGGATAAGCAATATCGGATTCTGCATTTGTAGGTAATACTGTGGCTCCTCAAGTCTGTAACTTAAAACCTGTTAGCGAACAAAGCGTAATACCTACCTAAGTATGTTATAATATTAAATTAATTGAGTTTGTCACGTTATATCATCGAAACAGCTGTCTTCGAAAGGAATTTCTGACAGTAAGACAGTATGAATGTTATTGAAAGTCGATACATACACATCAATCACGCCAATATCCCCGAAGGGGTAGGCAGAGGTGAATTAACACCCACGTTTCCCACCCAGGTCCCATGTAATAGGTGACGAGCCCATTGCCATTCATCGGGCACGACAGTCGCAGTACATAGGTAGGTGGTATAAGAGGAACGCTGCTGCCCATTCCTCATCACTGTTTTAACCCTTAGAAAGTCGATAGGCGGACAGAAAAGCGTGTCTTGACGTAAATGTATTTAACCGGGCCTCACCGGGCGCCCGAGTCGGAGCTTGAAACGATGAGGCAGCAACGATCTATTTATACTACCCAGTCTACTGCGATTTAGGTGCCCCTGCCTACCCCTTCGGGAATAATGGGCGTGATTGTATGTATCTATATAAGTTGTGCAAGGGACAACCCACTCCCGACCCGTGGTACAACTGCGATGTCCAACTGGTTGTACTAGGGAGAAGAAAAGTTACCCGCGGTTCAACTGGTTGTTCTACAGGGAAATATCTTTACCAATAGTTCAACTCGAGTGAGTTGTTCTTTCCTTGGTCCAACTACTGGGAATTTAATGTATCTATATGGAACAACTAGGTACATTTCACTTCATTACCATCTTTGTTGCACCAATCGCTTGCACCCATTTTTTACAATCAAAATCGTTTAACTACTAATCACTTAACGATAGTCATTTGTTTTGTAGACGTTCGTTTGTTTTGTAAACGTTCATTTGTTTTGTAGACGTTCATTTTTGTTTTGTAGACGTTCATTTGTTTTTCACTATCATCTTATTCCCATGGTCCAACCAGTTGGACATAATTCCGCCGTTGTACCACGGGTCATAATTATAAATATTAAAAAAGAGTTGAACTATGGTTAACTTTACTTCCCCGTAGTACAACTAGTTGGACATCTCAGTTGTACCACGGGTCGGGAGTGGGGACAACCATTATTTCTGTCAATTTCTTGCTTCAGTTTTTCAAACTGACGATCGTTAACATCGTTTTAATATTGCGTCTGCACAGCATGTCACCGCGTATAATGTATTTCTTTTGTGTTCACGGTCAAGGCTGAATATTTTTCGGCTCCCCGATAAGCGGCATCGCATTAAAATCGGAAGTGCTATTAAATATTTAGTAACCTCCATTTTTGTGTGGTGCCCAGGTGTCACGACAGATATACAACATATTGTATAACAGAAATAACTCACACCCTGAACAACTACCCATGCTAACAGTCATATAAAAACTATGGTAATATCAAAAAATCATATTTAATAATATCTAAATTCATAAGTTTTCTTTTCTGACCGAACAACTTGTATATATGGTAACAACTGAACAATTATTTAAACAAGTTCGATTTTTTAATAACAACATAGTACCTATCTATAAGTATGCATGGGTAGTATTCAGGGAGTAGACAGGGTGTAAGCTGTTTAACTTTTGTGAGAGATCGAACCGTTTTCCTTATACTCAATGAGTAACCGCAGAATATTTGACTGATCTCGATATGTGTAGGCCTGTCTCCGTGTTGAATGACAATAGATACAAATTCATCATCATCATCATCATCATCACCACCAGCCCATTAATGTCCCCACTGCTGGGGCAGGGGCCTTCCCTATGGATGGAAGAATATAGGGAGAATGGGCCATAACCCACCACGCTGGCCCAGTGCGGGTTGGTGGGTCCTAACGACTGCAGATGCAGCCGAGACCAACGGCTTAACGTGCCTTCCGAAGCACGGAGCAACTCGAGATAATAAATTTTTGGTCACCCATCCAATGACCCGCCTTAGCGAAATTGCTTAGTTTACGCAATCGCAGGCCAAGCGCGCTGTGCCACTGCGCTAGCGAGCTCCTCTGAGAGATACAAATTGATCGAATAAAATTGGATTGGGATTTAGATTAAGGTTGAGGAGTTCGGTGTGTGACTTGCGATTGCGGAAACTAAGCAAATGCTTGCTATGCCTGTCATTGTATGGGTAACCAAAAATATTTCATCATTTGCAGTCGTCATCACTCCGCACATCAATCCGCAGTGGGCCAGCGCGGATTGGTTAAGGATTGGTGGGCTGGTTGCGTTATGGCGCTGGGTGGGTTATGGATTATTTTCCCTGTATTCTTCCATCCATAGGGATACCTTTGTCCAAGCAGTGGGGACATTAAATATGTTAGTGATGATGATGAGATATTATTTGTGCCGGCATAATTTTCAATCAACCAATCCCAAGAATTACGATTTCTGTCAAGAAATATGTTAAAGGCCAAGCCAAATTTCAATATAAAAAAGATCCACATTTTTATAGCATTTTGATTATAGTTCGTTCATTTGTATCTATTGTTTTATAATTCAGTTAATAGTTTATTTTATTGCTTCGTTGTTTCGCTGTCTTGAATTTTTCAGATAAATGCTTTTTTGCGTTTAGATTAAATTTTCTGTTTTGCTCGTGCGTTTAGTTTTTACGAGCGAAGCCGCAGACAAAATCGATTTGAAATAAAAATGTTACAACGAAAAAAAAGTCTGCTGCAAATTTCAAGTAATTATGACAAATAGAGGTTTTTATTATTTTTTTTTCGCATCGAAATACAAGTTTGAATGTCGCATAGGACCGATCATATCGAGTCGCTTCTCAGTAACTGACTTACTGCCGTACTCAGAGACGTGAATTAACTTTAATGAGTATTTAGTGTCAAAAAATTTCATTCAAATCTAGACCATAGATAGACCCGGCAAGAATAGCGACTAGTTTTGAATTGTCATTTTTGACGATAAGTACTCATTAACGTTATTTGACGTCTCTGAGTGCGGCAGTTAGTCTGGAAAGATCTACGGGTGGTAACAGAAGAATGTTGCGGATTCACATTTCCGGCAGATATCTTAAGATAAGATAAAATTTATTTCTTTAAAACGTATTCTAAATATATTACATAGTATAATCTAAATATAACACAAAAATATAGGTATAGTTACAGAAAAGTATAATACATATTTACATAATAAAATCTACGTCAAAGAGTTCTTAGTTAATTTGACACCTAAGCTAAGTAAAAGTGTTTAGTTGTGTATTAATACACATACATACATACGTCACGTAAGGCATCATAACAACGCTGCTATCCATTTCTCATCACAATAAGCCACGGACCTAACATAATTGGCGAAACGTGGGTGATAATTCATCGCGCCTCTTACACCACCTAGCAATATACTGCGATTTATGTGCTCAATAGATGGCAATAGGCTCGCGACTACATGGGACCTAACTTAATTGGCGAAAAGTGGGTGTTGTTTCCCCCCCATCAGAGATATAGGCGTGAATTATGTTTGCATGTAAATCACGCCTAACATCCCCGGAGATGTAGTATTAATACTCACATTTCGTCAACGCTTCTTCTTCTCCCTGCCCTGTTCCCAGTCTATCTGGGGTCGGCGCAGTATGTTTCCTCTTCCAATCATGTAGGTCAGACATCACCAGTCCCTTTTGATTCATATCATCCATTACACCGTAAAGGTGTTAGTGATGAATGAATGTAAGTATAGAAACGAGAAGGAAGGCCATGTCGTGAGATCGATGAACGAAAAGAGTGATTGACATTTTAATCCATACTGCTTCAGGCCATAGACCTGCCTGACCCACCCCTCTTTGGGTATGCTATATACAATATGCCGGGGATCTACACCACAGTATATATGGGACCTAATATAATTAGCGAAACGTGGGTTTTCATTCACCTTCATCTATCCTTTCGGGGATAAATAGGCGTGAGTTATATGATGGTGGTGGTGATGGTGATGATAATGTTGTATTTTTTTTAATAACTATCCCTACAGTATTTTTTTAATACTATAGGTCGGGGCGGCTGATTTCGTGCCATAAAGAACTTAATTTTGACAGCAAATGAAATGTGCTTCGACTTTTATCCCACTTTAGATAATTAGAAAGGAAAAAGGTTTCTTTTTCGGTGCATTTATTGTTAGTTATCTTTGATTTACATGCGGCCGGAGTGTGAGATCGAAAATCTCATTTGTCATGATGATCAGTGACAAATAAAGCGCTTATTTACATTTTTATTTTTCGGAGCTTGATGGCCTGCTCGACTAGCGGTTACGTAAACTAAGCGAAGTTCGCTAATGCTGGTCACTGGATGGGTAACCAAAATTATATTAGTATCTTGAGTTCGTGATATTGGTTAGATGTCAGCATGACACCGCCTGCCTGACACCGAATCTCTTTGGGTAGGTATTTTCAAACACTTCGTGAATACATAAATATTTGGCATTATATTGTAACCTTCGATAAATCAGTTCTTTACGCTTAGCGTCTCAAGCGAGGAATTCACTACACGGACATGCCCGCGGGCATGCCTGCAGAAATTCCCGGCGGACCTCGCTTCTATTAGGTCTGTGCGATGTTTGCCTAGTGTAGGACCGTCACAGTCAGTCTGGCTTGTTCAAACGAGGTCCGCGCGGGCATGTCTGGCGGGCATGTCCGCGTAGTGAATTCCCCGCTTTACGCCAAACTTAATGCTTAAACTTACCTACCTACAGGTTGATGAGGCATCTATTGTATGCATCAACAAGTCTTTGTTCAAACGGGACCTTCTCGGTCGCCCTTCGATAACATTCGAATTAAACTCTATTGTCTACAATGTTTAATATTCCGTGTACACTTGAATCTTGTAGATCGTTATTTGTTCTCGTAAACCCCCCAGAATTTGGTTTGAAACGTGTAAAATAAAATATTTACCTTAAAGTGGCAATGATAGGGGAATGTGGCTCAAAGAGGGCACCCTTCATGAAACGTTTTTTTAAAGGTATTTTCGTGAATATAGGCTGGCTATATATTAATTTTTAAAATGATTTTAAGCGTGAGAATGTCAATTTTGGGCAGTATACCTCTCTGGGTCACATGGTAATATCGACAATCCAATACAAAAAAAAATTTTCAATCTGAGTTAGTAGTTCCTTAGATTAGCGCGTTCAACCAATCAAACAAACATTTCAGCTTTATAATATAAGTAGGTATAGATTTACATAAAACAAAGATAGTAAATGAATAATGCATGTGCCCCTAATGTGTGTACTAGATATTACACCCGGAAAAGATGTTTAATGAAAATTGATACAATATACAACATTATGAAATATACAACAAAAATTATGTGTGCTTTATGTTTGGAAATTTCTCAAAGAACCATTTACTTTTTAGTTTTTTACCCAAACTGATTAATTTTCTCAGGGCCATTGAATATCGCAATAAAATTTTAATTGACTTGAATTCTTTTTAACATTCATTTTATGGCCATTAGTGTCAGGAAGCGTAATCCTTATCTAAAGTACATTTGTTATGTTAAAAATAATATTGAAATGTAAATTACTTAATGTTATTTATGGACGGTAAAAGGAAATATTTAAAAACACAAATTTATAATTTATTAAATTCTAATTTAAAAATATTTTTTTTTGGTTGTATGTATGTACTATTTCAGGGACATCCTTCCGGTTGGCATGGGTGAATTAATATCCACGTTTGGTCAATTTTATTAGGTCCCTTGTAATAGCGGGTGATCCTATTTCCATCTATCGGGTACGTAAGTCGCAGTATATTGATTTACAATCGTACATAGCTTAGAAGAAAGGTTTAGCTTTAGCGCACTTGGCCCGTGATTACTTAAACTAAGCAATTTCGCTAAGGGCCAGTCATTGGACAGTTAAGAATTAATAACATATATCTAGTATAATTGTATTAATGTGTACATACACTAGTGTAACGTTGTCATTTTGTCACTTGTCAAAGTCGTCAAAGTCAAAATTGACAAACTGACTGACAGTGACAATGACATTAGTTGTCATAATAATTTTGGATTTGCAAAGAGAAATCGGCATAATTGGGGACTTATAAAAAAAAAGAAAGGAAAAAGTTCAGACAAGAGTTGCTTGGTTTGGGTGGTTATATAACCCCCAAGTGTTAAAAAATATTACTATACTTTTTCCTTGGTTTCCAGGCAATAATTTTGTATTTTGGCAGTTTAGGATTTTATTTAGTATTTATTCGGCGTTAAGGTTCCGTTAGGTCTTCAGTGGTCACATTTGTTGTCTAAAATTCCCTTTAGATCGAAGAAATTGTCAATTTGTCAATGTTATCATGGCTGTATGATACAGAATCGTTGCCCTAGTCCGGCCTAGTACCCTTAAAAAATGTCAAGATTCGATAAATTATTATTATATAGGCATACATAAGCAGGAGAAATTGTAGTATTACACTAGATAGCTTGTGTTATAACGATTTCAGAAACACAACATTTATAAATAGCTTTCATACAACATTTTAGAGATATTTTCATTTTATTAAGACGCGCCGTTTTTGCAAGCGGTCATCTTAAGTCCAGTAGGTCTATTCGCTAACTTTGTTTGACACTTGGGAGTGATAATCACTGAACTATTTACTGATCCATTACAACTTTACTATGACGCTATTTTGACACTTGTCCTGTGAAAACAGTAATGGATAAGTAAATAGTTCGGTGATCATCACTTTGAACTGTCAAAAAAGTTAGCGAATAGGCCTACTGCTAACGTAAGCGCGAAATTGCATAAAATGGCGGCGACCATGGAGGGGATATTGATATTGATCTGCTATTAGAGACGCCTAATGTGATGCATGATGTCGATGGCCAGTAATGTACCTATGTAGTGAAAAGGAAAATTGGGAAACATAATTGTCGCTTCGTATGTGGTGCCGACTGTACATCGATTAGTGGTCCACGCATGTCCAACGAGAGCGTACCGGAGCCTTGAACATGCACTTTCGATTGCTTTCCACTATTTGCCAATGCCAGTTTTAAACCAAATCTCTTCCGTGGGTGTCGTACAAGGCGACTAAGGATAAATCAATGATGAGGAATGGGCAGCAGCGTTCCTCTAATACCACCTAGCAATAGCAAAGTACTGCGACTTTTGTGCCCGATATATGGCAATAGGCTCGCCACCTATTACATGGGACCTAACATAATTGGCGAAACGTGGGTGCTAGTTCACCTCTGCCTACCCCTTCGGGGATATAGGCGTGATTTATGTATGTATGTATGTAATTTTAAACCGTGTGCCGTGTGGTGACGGCAGAGCAGAATACAATTGTCACCTACCCCAAATCTCTCCCTTGGGTGTCGTACAAGGCGACTAAGGATAAAACAGTGATAAGGAATGGGCAGCAGCGTTCCTTGTATACCACCTAGCAATGTATTGCGGATTCTCTGGCCGATAAATAGCAATATGCTCACCACCTATTGCATGGAACCTAACATAATTGGCGAAATGTTGGTGCTGTACACCTCTGCCTACCCCTTCGGGGATATAGCCGTGATTTATGTATGTGATTTTAAGCCTGTGACCGTACCATGAAGTATTAGTGCGATCCAAACGCGGGTGACAAAACGGGACGCCGCTCCACTCGGCTTATAGCGTTGTCTCACTTTAACAATGGGAATTGAGTCGCGTTTAGAGTTGGTGGTTAGGCACCTGGAGCTCAATCTTCATTATTTTCGTTAGTTCTTTCTTCAATAATATAAATGTGAGTTCAAATTTTAATGTCTTTTGGAGTTCCTGATAACATTTTAAGATATTTGTCTGTAATGCCGACTGTGCTGTCTTCCATTCTGGGCGGAAAAATTACGTAGAATGTACCAGCCCTGACTTATCCCAAGGGTGTCGTAGAAGTGGACAAAAGCAGATTGCCCGATGTAAACCATACCCATCTTGGGACAATTGAGTGGTGGAGGTCTATCACCAACAACAGCATACCCAAAGAGGGTTGGTGCCAGGCAGGCGGCTGCTTGTAAAACCTAAGCCGAAACCTTTTGGTGTCATGTCATCCCAATAACTCTTACTGTTTATCGGTCTCCCTTTGAAATAAGCTTAACGCTTTGAAATAAGAGCGAAAATAACGATAAAGGTGGGATATCTATAGTTGAGACGAACTCTAACAGATGTCGTACATGTCTCGCTAGAAAGTTCCATCTAATTTTATTTTCCCATATAGGAACGCAAAGAGTTAATATATTTGTTAAGTCGTCATTATGCATTAAAATTGGTAAGCAAATAAAACTTTGATTTGAAATTTTCAGTTCACAGAATTTGAAATGGTAACATACACAGAAAATCAGTTCGGAATAAAACAAAAATTATAAAAACAAATTCCCTCTGCACAATAATAATTCAAGGTTGAAATAACGAAAAGGCGCACTCCCGTAAACCCCCATCTATTGGCAGGGAAACAAACTAAATCACACTCGCTTGTTCGACGTCCGGGTTTTACGATAGTGATTGATTGCTTAGTTTATATGGCTATTAAACGAGCGTTAGAAAGTGCCATAATTTCTCAAGATATGCGCAATGCGCCTTCCGTGTGCGCAAGGACGAACTAAGTGGCGCAGACGTGCTCATCATTAATCATGCGTTTGCGCACTCAACTTATGACGGCGTCATTCTAAGCATGCTTTAAAGTATCTAAATGCGTGAGTGTACATTAGGTTTATAAGTTGGTTATTTTCTTTGTCTATCAAGTTTTCTTAGTTGATCCATCTTAGTTTTTTAAATACATACAAAGAAACATAATTGACGCCTGTTTATCCGCAAAGATAGGCAGAGGTGAATTATCACCCATGTTTCGCCAATGTGCATGTAATATGGGGCGAATATTGTCATCTCGTAAATCGTAGTATATTGCAGGTGGTTTATGAGGAAGCCTGCTGCCCATTGTTCATCGGGGTCTTTACCCTTAGTCGCCTTGTACGACACCCGCTGGGGAGATGGGGTTGGTGACAATAGTGCCTATTCTGCTATGCCATCACCACACGGCACGTTTATACATTCAAGGTCCGTTTATATCTACCGACATTGAGCGTGCCAGACATCGTCAGCAGCCGCTCTCTTTAGCACCGAACACAGACGTCTGTACGGTTCCGTTACTCTATTCACACTGCCCGGTAAGTAGCCACCGACACGTACTAACATGAACATTCTTCTCCCTGCCCTTATCCTACTTTAAGTAGGTTCGGCATAACATGTCCTCTTCTTCCACTCTCCTCTATTAGATGTCAGCTCAGCGTGAACTTCCCTCTTTCTCATAATATCATCTTTCACACAATCCATCCATCGCTTCTTCGGTCTGCCTCTCATCCTAGGTCCATGCACTGCAGACTCATAATTAACATACCACTAGTTATGTAACATTGATCCTTCCTTATCACATGCCCGTACCATGCTAACTAACATGTTACTCCTCAATTTTTCGAGCATCACTTTTAGACTTCCTCTAACGTGCTCATTTCTAATCCTGTCTTTCCTAGTCACCCCACACAGCCCACACGTACCGACATGAACCGCGCCCTCAAAGTATTTTTTCCGCGAATACGCGCCGGGCACGGCCTGTGTCTGGCGTTGTCTGCGCGGCCACGTTACGACAGATATGAATACGTCAATACACACTGTATAGAAGAATATTATTTCGTCGGGCACGGCGCGTGTCTGTCACGTTCAATGTCGGTAGATATAAACGGACCTTTATAGTGTAATGTATCATAATCACATCAAGAGGAATGACTTCTGTAACGTGCCTTAATTAGAGTTTAATCACTTGCCCTCATAATTTAAGCGATCTGTGAAATAGAAATTCGCTTGTCAATTTTCCAACTTTGTTTTCCCCAGGAATTAATAACATTCCCAGGTCATAGTACCGGTCCGGGTTCGTTACGCTTATTTCGCGAATAATGAGGGTGCTTAAAAGTTAATCGACATCTAACGAAATGTTAGGTTCAACGAATAAATACCTTATTAATTTTATTTAATTTATTCAGACTTGCTGAGTTTTGCGGAGCTGTACTTACGTGCCACTTGTGGCTCAATAATTGTACTCTCAATAGTTTCATTAATTTTTTGTTAAAAGTCGTAAACATTTGTAAAAAAATTGTACAAAAATTACAGTAATGTAACCCAATATGTACTTATAAAAAATTGCTAATTAAATTCATTACTTGAAGTGCGTTGTCACATTTTTATTCGTAAGTAGGTAAATTAAAATAATCAAAATTACACGCAGTTTTTCACGGCGGTATCACACTTTTCAAGTCGACTGGATGTGAATGAGGAGATGACAATTTTCACCCTATTTGTCACCACTGCCAGCATTTCCGCGTCTCATTGGTCACCAGTGGCAACATAACATATGAGATGTTCTGTCACCGTTGTCAACAAATAGAATTTACAATCTCATTGTCACTACTGGCAGCCCGAGTGCAGTCATCTATGGTGCTATCTATAGAAAACAACGACCCAACGCCCAGGCCTTCATTTAACCCGAACCACAACGATTGTTCCCTGACTGCCTTATGTGTACAAGTGTGCAGAAATTTCTTTAGCAACATTACACAAATAGTGAATTCTTATAAAAAAAAACACTTGCATATTGCTTTGTTGCGTCAGCCCGTGATATATAGTTGTATTCACCTTGAACTCATGGGGAGCATGTCCACATGAGGCAAATATTATTGTCTAATTAGGGTCCTTAATGAAACCGTTTTTATGACTCCAATGCGTAGACCCAAACCCCCTTAGTATAAAACATGGACTTTAGTTAGTCATAGTTTAAAACTGATGCTGTAACTTTTATTTGCTGAATGAAAGACATAATAATTAGCATCAATATTAAACCATAACTAACTTAAGTCCATGTTTTTAAGGGGTAAGACGGTGTTCGGAAAGCCGTGACATATAAACAACCATGACTCCAGAGCAAAATTGTCTGTGTTCATCATAAAGATTTGCTCCTACTAGGATTCGAACCTGGGACCTCTTGGCCGGTAGCCTTCGACTAGAGCGGAAGTCGGCATTATTTTAATATTTTGTAGTGCAATGCATGCAATTTTCTTCATTGGCTTTAAACCTTATGAGAAATCATTAACACCCGTATTCACAAACAATTGTATAAGTAAAGAAGCAACACTGTGCGAAGTAAGACATTTCTCAATGCGTTTTGTCACTCAAGTATTGTCTATGAATAAGTTTTTGGGATCCTGTGCGTTGACGCGCCTCATAGTAATGTTTATGAATACGGGTGTAAGATTCAAATTGTGGTGACAACAATTTAACCACTGCTCTACAAAGGGTTAAACGTGTAAGAAATGAACGCGTAGGCCACGCGTCGCGCGCAACCCCGAACGACCTTTGCCTATAGAAACAACACGTAGACGCTTACTTACACATTTCAAGTTCTGGATTCTTTTGTAATACTGAAACGTCACTTCATATTACATTTCAGGAAAGCGTGTATTGAAAAGGACGCTTTATATCGCACCGTGTTAAAACAGGGCGTCGAAGCCGGTAAATATTTATTGTGATTTTTATTTCAACATTATATAAATTACTTCATATATTGCGGATCATGCGGGTTCGATTTCCGCATAATTTTTCTAACCAATATTCGCGGTTATTTACGGATTTACATACATACATAAATCACAGGACGAGGTGAATTAACTCCCACGTTTCGCAAATTACGTTAGTAACCATGTAGTTACGAGGCGAGCCTTTTGGTATCTGTCGGGCACGTAAATCGCAGTTTATTCGGTAGTTTAAAATGAACTCTGCCGGCCATTGCTCATCGCTGTCTTTACCCTTAGTCGCCTTGAACAATACCCGTTGGAGAAATTGGGAGTGGTCATAATTATATTTCACTCTGCCGTCACCACACACACGGCTTATTGAAATTACACGAATATTTAAATTGATAATATTTCTAAATAAATGCTTTAAATAAAGAAACCAAAGAGAGGGCTGTGCTGTGTGTGCAAAGGGACATTAAAGTCATGTAAAAGGATTTTAATAGGCCCACAGTGACCAAAGCTATTAAATTTATGGGATAATGAAGATGAATATCAGAATACCTTATAATAGGGATGATAACACTAACAAAGAATCACTGATATCATGATTTATAATAATAATTTAGGATAAGGAGATATGTTATTAGTCACTTGTTATCAGATTATACTTGTGATTGATATTTATTTTATAAAAATAAAAGTACAAAACTTAGCAATCCGCCATATTTGCTAAAACGCCGCGTGACGTCATTATTTAGTTATCTCCATTTTGACATTTTATTTGCCAATCAAATCCACTTGTTTATTATAGAAACTGGCCTTTTTACGGAATAGTGACGTCACACAGACGCCATTGCTATATTGGCGTTTTGGCGTAAATTTTAAATTGCACTATTCAAAACATGTTTTTGCCATCAAAATCGAAAGTTTTTACAAAAATATAATTTATTTTGGGTAAATTAGACACGTAAGAAAAACATGGTGTAGTTTTACAAAATTAGTCATCATGCCTATGTTAAAGCATATTATGGTTAGAAAAAGTTTGATAAATTATGGTCTTGCTGCGTGAAGGCTGTAATTTTTTGAACTTTTTCTAACCAATATTCTTTGTAATATTTTTTCTAACATAGTTCTAGTATAATGTTCAAATTAAAATCAAAAATAATCATGTTATATGTCATAGAGCCTCCGGTACGGACCAGTAATAACCCTCCTAAACAGAGTTCGCTAAACTAGGCTTCCCAGGTACTATTGTAACGGGAGTACCGTTACAATAGTACCTACCTATTATACAACATTATTGACGTAATGTGAATACCTAACTATGTATATCTGGGTTGTAATATAACCGCTGTCTTGAGTCATGTCTAGCCGTTAAGTTTGCATTAATTGCAATAGATAAGTTAATTATAATAGAGCCGTGTGGTGGTGTGGTGACGGCAGAGTAGAATACAATTTTCACCACCCTGTCTCTCTCGTGGATGTCGTACAAGGAGACTAACTGCCGCACTCAGAGACGTCAAATAACATTAATGAGTACTTAACGTCAAAAAATGACAATTCAAAATTAGTCGCTATTCTTGCCGGGTCTATGGTCTAGATTTGAAGGAAAATTTTTGACATCAAATACTCATTAAAGTAAATTGACGTCTCTGAGTGCGGCAGTAAAAGCCTGTTTTACAATCGACAAGTAAGTTCTAAGTAGCTTACTTCGTAGATCATTTGACAGTTGTAATATGAAATATATTACAACTGTCAAATGATGAATAATGTCAATTGACCTGCAAAGTAAGCTACTTCGAACTTGTCGATTGTGAAACAGGACCTTAGAGTTGGGATATAACGAGGAATGGGCGGCAGCGCTGGTGGTTTCACCGTTTAGCAAATTACTGCGATTAAAGTTCCCGGTGAATAGCAATAGGCTATTCACCGGGATAAGCTGGCGAAACGCCGGCGTTAAAACACTTCTGCCTACAAATGCTTGAGTTAGTAATTATGTAAATGTACATGATTATTAGAAACAATTATATTTAAAAAGTAGGTTTAAATGGTATTATGATGTTATTACTTGTCTTAAATTCGATAAATTTAATTCACGCAATCGCAGACTGAGCACGCTAGAGCCTATATCATCAGCTCCTTTAAATAGTCATCATACTAAGATCAGATTGCCCATTCATTTCTATGATCAATCAACGTGAAGCCTCAGTTAAATTCTGGTCACCCACCCTACCCAACTTAAATTGCTTTGTTTTCCGAAACAAAACCAAACCTCTTTACTGCTACGACGCAGATGTTGTAAAAGGCATTTAGAGCACTTGTAGGGTATCGAAATCATTCTTGCTCTACTCAAAATTACAATAGCTTTTGTATAATGTCGCAGTGAACTGGACAATTTTGTTGTTTTCGGCAAGTTCCTAAATACGACACAGAAATCAGCTCATGCTGGCCGGGGGGGGAGAAAAAATAATGGGCAATGTGCTAGCCCTGAGTGAGGTGAAGAGACATATTTGATAAATTTTCTTCACCTTACTCTTCACTTCACACACAGCATACTCAAAAGGAGTCGGTTGGTGTCAGCCGGTTCTTTAACCTAAGCTAAAACATAGAGCTGTGTAGCTTAGTATGTTGTCTTTCCAATCACTCTCTCAGTTCACCGGCCTCTCTGGGTCTTTCTATATGGCCATTTATTTACCACTAACACTTTTCCGGTATCATCTTCATTATCGTAAACATCAGCCCTTTAAAATCCACACTTCTGGAACACAGGCCATCTCTATGAATGATAGAATATTGAGAGAAAGATTGGACCACAACCCACCACGCCAGCCCAGTGCGGATTTGGAGGTATTAAGTATTAGGGCGGGATGTGGTCGAAATCTCCTCTGGGAAAAGAAAATATTTTCCTCTCGCTCTAACTCCCACTAAATCCCGAGACACTAGGGTCGATTCTGACAATGGTTCTCTAAACCTAAGATTAATTTGACAACAGTATTTCTCTTTCATTCTCAATACAGAATGAATAGGACAGACTGATCTTAAATTTAGTTTTAAGTTTAGAGAATCATGTCAGAATTGACCCTACTGTCAAGTGGTGGAGAGCGATTTTGTCCACTTCCCGTGCTACGGAGGCAGATGTAGCAGGGACCAACGGCCTGTTCAGTTCAGGCCTGCCCCCAGCAGTGGGAACTTTACTGATAACGACGATGAATTGATGACACAATATGAACACTATTAAAAACAGCAACTTTCCACAATCACTGCTTTATCAAATGGCAGCGACATATTATTATTTTGAGGTACGCCGAATGTCATGAACAATGGCGGTTTACGGGTTTCGGTCATCGGGCCGTTATGAATGAAATTGTTTGTTGTTATACCCTCGTTTTAGGGTTTTCGGCGACAAAGGCCTAGACTTATTACAGTGGTCGTTAGAACGCCAGGTCGTAATTGGGTGTATTCCCAATTGAAATCGCACTTTAGGTCGAATACGTTAAGTTGTAAATCGATTGTGAAACACTTTGTACAGGCTGGTAGGCTGTTGAATGTTGTTACCTAAATTATAATTATCTAAACTTTGGGGCAGATGAAAGGCGTGTGTGAAAGAAATGTTTCGCCATTTTTTTTGTTTTATATTTAACGGATCACCGTACTAACATAAAAACTAACCGAAAAGGGGTAAAGATATTTAAAAATAAGTTTCTATTTTGGTGTGAGTATGACATGTTTTTGATGATCATTCGCCTTTTTTTGATGGTACATTACTTTTCTTCTTCCTATTTTCTAATTCAAATTACGTACATACATACATAAATCACGTCTTTTTATCTCCGATGGGGTAGGCAGAGATTATTTAATATCAACGTTTCGCCAAATATATTAGGTCCCATGTAACAGGCTATCGAGCCAACTATCCAGCACCTAACTCGCAGGATATTGCTAGATGGTATAAGAGGAACGCTGCTGCCCATTCCTCATAGATGTCTTAACCCTTAGTCGCATTGTACGACACCCGCGGGTGAGATAAGGGGTGATGACAATTGTATTACGTTCTACATACATAACATACATAAATCACGCCTATATCCCCGAAGGGGTAGGCAGAGGTGAACTAGCACCCACGTTTCGCCAGTTATGTTAGGTCCCATGTAATAGGTGGCGAGCCTATTGCCATTTATCGGGCACAAAAGTCGCAGTAGCTATATAGCTAGGTGGTATAAGAGGGACGCTGCTGGCCAATCCTCATCACTAATTTATCCTTAGTCGCCTTGTACGACACCCACGGGAGAGATTTGGGGTGGTGACATTTGTATTCTACTCTGCCGTCACCACACGGTTTATTCACATTAAACACAGAAATTATTTTTACTTAATCAATAATTTTATAATGTGTTCGATTACTTAATAAAGCTCCTATATTATGCGAATGTTATGTAAAATTATCCACCTATTGTTTGGCACATTTGCCGGTTTAGAAGTCACGTTTGAAAAAATTACGTAAGTATTACCTACTAAGTATTTTAATTTGTAAACAGCGCCAAGGCCATTGCGATGTCTGGACACTCACATTTCTACAGAGAGTGACGAAAAAATGAGCCAGCCTAGGCCTTTTTAGTCTAAAAAGGCCAAACAAAGCATTATCGCCAAAGTGATTAATTTTTCTGAATCTGTAGGGTTATTTTACGTCGTATTGGATATACCAATTATTCGTCTATTGAATACCATTTTTAATTTTCCTGTATTAAACTCTCTTCCTGGTAAATTTCTATAGAGGTACCTATGTAGCCGTCTGGTGATGGCAGAGCAGAATGCAATTGTCACCACCATAATAAGGAGACAAGAGCGATGAGTAACAGACCGCAGCGTTCCTCTTATACAACCTAGCAAAGTACTGATTTACGTGCCCGTTAGATGGCAATAGGCTCGCCCCCTATTTCACAGGGTGTCAATTCACCTCTGCGTACCCCTTCAGGGATAATAGGCGTGATTTATGTATGTATGAATTATTCGCCTAACATAAACAGACAACAATTGACTATTTTATGATTAGCAATGATTGTAATTCATACATACATAAATCACGCCTATATTCCCGAAGGGGTAGGCAGAGGTGAACTAGCACCTACGTTTCACCAACTATGCCAGGTCCCATGTAATAGGTGGCGAGCCTATTGCCATTTATCGGGCACAAAAGTCGCAGTACTATTGCTAGGTGCTATAAGAGGGAACGCTGCTGCCCATTCCTCATCACTGATTTATCCTTAGTCGCTTTGTACGACACCCACGGGAGACTTGGGGTGGTGACAATTGTATTCTACTCTGCCGTCTTGTAATTCATACATCCTATAACAATATCTTATTATGAATAACCTTGCAAATCATATATAATACACTGAAAGAAATTGCAAATGTTGCCCTTTTAGACCCCCTGGTATAATTCTAGCGTGAAACCCGAGAGCCTATGTTACTTCATTAAGTAGATTGTACATATTCCTACTAGAATTTGTAGGTATTAGGTAAGAATAGCTATAAGTAATTATAGTATGTCAGCTACGCCTTCCGCGAACGTTATTGATATTATTCAATGACGCATGTACAAAATTTAAATATGGCAATAATTATGTATGGAGATCGAGAGGTTTTATGGACCCAAATTATTCCCAAAAACACAATACCAGGAGACTTTTTGGCCACTGCAAACATTTTTGGAATTCGTTCAGACCATCAAACTGAACAATTTCCACTATGGGAGCAACTTCAAATTCACGAAAAAAATAACAGCTGTTTAATACATTTGGGTCAAGTCGGTATTATCATTTTGTATGAAACAGCTGATATTTTTTTCGTGAAGTTGGAGTTCCTCCCATAGTGAAATTTGTTCAGTTTGATGGTCTCAACGAAATCCAAAATTTTTGCAGTGACCGAAAAGTCTCTGACAGTATATAAAAAGAAGAAATACATTAAAAACCTTAATAAATAAATTAATATAACATTTCTTGGAAATCTGTAGATTGCACTGAATTGAACATAATTTTGTTTGCGTCATTTAAAACCCAGAGGGTTGATGAATTGTAACATTTTAAAATTTTAACTATTAATTTCCAGTTTTGACTGGACAGAACACGCATTATATTATCATCTAACTACGTACTTGCAATACGGCGTGTTTGAACAATTAAAAACAATATAGCCCAATTGTATCGTATTATCTCGACTGTGTAAAAATTGTCAGTCCTAATTATAAGTAAACAATGAAAAAAAAACGGTGATTTAGTAAGAGCAAATGGTCAATCCGAGCCACTTGAAACCGAGTAACCTTTGAAGATATTATAGTACACACGCGATGCGTATTAGATGTATTTTAATTTGACATACATACATAAATCACGCCTGTATCCTTTTTTTAGCCGAGAGGCCTTTTTAAAGCCTTTAAAGTTTTTTAGGGAACCTTTTCCTAAAGACAAAATCCCTGAAGGGGTAGGCAGAGGTGAATTAGCACCCATTAACAACTAAGGGTTGAGACAACAGTGAGTAATGTGCAGCATCATTCCTCTTATGCCACCTAGCAATGTATTTCTGTGCCCGATAAATGGCAATAAGCTCCCCACATGAGACCTAAATTAATTGGCGAAACGTGGGTGCTTTATAGGTGTGATTTATGTATGTATCTATAATCTATACTAATATCATAA
The DNA here is from genome assembly GCA_963931975.1 of Cataclysta lemnata. NCBI lineage: Eukaryota > Metazoa > Arthropoda > Insecta > Lepidoptera > Crambidae > Cataclysta > Cataclysta lemnata. Next base: position 3,055,523 of record OZ008357.1, read on the forward strand.
AGCCAAAGAGTTTGATGGTTTGTTTGTTTGGTTGGTTGAACGCGCTAATCACAGGAACTACTGAATCAAAGTAAAAAAAACTTTTTGTGTCGGATAGTCCATTTATCGGAGAAGGCTCACAACGACATTAACGTGAGCGAAGCTGCAGGCGACCACTAGTGTACCTAAGATAAAATCGTCTGTTATGCGAGTGGCTCACAATGATATCATACGATTTCCGTTGAATTGTCAATCATCACGGGCGTACACAGTTCTCTGTATCTACATCTTTAAGGCGCAAAACGTTATTGCAAAAAAAACATACGGGTACTAATTGAGTAACCTCCTCCGTTTTCTCGTCGGTTAAAAAATACCTTTCTTTCTCTGGAATATGGTGCTAATGTTTGACAAAGTCAAAAATATACAGTTTTCCTACTAGCTTTTACCCGCGGCTTCGCTCGCGTTGATGTCTTTCTCTAACTGTCAAAGTTATAATCTTTATTATAATATTTAACAACCTTATTGTAATTGTCAGAGGTGTCGGCAACGCGACCATTATGTTAATTTTAATTTATTAGTAAGAGAAGCTGTCAACGCTGCCTCTCCCGGTTCCCGGTTGGAAGGCCCCCCACAAAGTGGACCGACGATCTGGTGAAGGTCGCGGGAAGTCGCGCGATGCGGGCAGCCCAGGACAAAATGATGATGATGATGAGAAGCTGTCAAAAGTTGTATTCCATGCGTTCGATTAGTTTTGCCACTTGGCTAGGCAGCACCGCCTCGCCTCGGTCGAAGGCATCAACGGGGCGGTGCAGGTCCGATGCCGAGTGGGTGTAATGACTTGTAACCTTAAGGCCCGGCGCACATTGGCGGCACTGCACCGCAAGGGATCCTTCGGCATCCCTACATGTAAGCGCACACTGGCGTTAACAATGCCGTGGCTTTATGCGTGCTGAGGCGTCCTTGGGCATGCCGAGGTGTTCTTAGGTCATGTCTTGTCGCGGTATATCTCGGTATTCCGAAGACTGCCTAAGAATACCGAGGGATCCCGAGGCGTTCCTAAGGCTGCTGACACGGCATGCCTAAACATACCACAGCATTATTCGATTTTAATTAGAACATTATATAAATGTTAGAAAAATTAATACAAAGATTTTGGTGGTTAGAAAAAGTTCCCGCCTCAAGATCATAATTTTTCGAAATTCTTTTTCTAACCACCAAAATCTTTATACCACAGCATTGTTTTTTGCTTTTGTACCTACGACCTTCAACATTGAACTTTCAACTTTATTTTCACACTCTTTAGTTATATTTTTATTAGTCGCCTAAAGTACCCTGCCGTGCCGTGCCGCCAATCTGCGTCTGCCCTAATCATGCTGTCGCTCGTCTGTATGTCCGTCAAATGCCATGCGAGTGAATCATGCGCGCGTGCTCTTGACGCCCGCAAACAATACCGTTCCGTCAAAAATCTCAATTACTCGGAAAATAGTGTTAGCTTAATAAATAACCGGAGAGCTAACTAACACCAATACAAAATTTTTGCGAAGATTCAATTTTTTTTTATTCAGAGAAATAAAAAACAAGTTTGCTAGGATGACTGCGTTGATTTTAATTTTACGCAAATATCGTATGAGGATAGCTATGTACAACGACTCTGTTGACATCATGTTCCAGGAACTTAAGGAGGTTTGGATTTTTCTCTAAATCGTATCGGAACGGGCGATATTCTGTTATCTAGATATGGAGTGGTACGCATCTCTCGTATATCTCACCATAGCCTTCGGAATCAATTAAGCGAGTATGTAATTGCGAATAATCTGAATAGAATAAGGGCTGATATTGAATACAGCAGCTACTACGTGGAACATGTCAAAAATGATAGCTCTTATGTGATTGACCCCCGAATACAGAAACGCTAATTAAAGTTTGAGTCTTGATTAACATTTTAATATTGTCAAAATTTACCTTTTGCCATACAAATTCTAACAGGTAATGTCCACTTAACTTTTTCAGCAGTGCCCCAAATTTGATTAGCGTTTCTGTATTCGGGGGTGAAGCATGCAGAGAACCTAATATTAATGATTTTTCGCCGGAAACCTTAAATTAGAATGATCCGAGGCTTCCTAGAGGCATAATCCAATCTAGGCATTCATCTAGACGAATATATTACGAGTTTAAACTAGTAGAAAGCTACACAAGGGCTAGATGCTATTTTGAGCCATTATAATCGTGATCTTCAAATGCAAATATCACAGCTTCGATGTCACTTAGGTCAAAAATAATATAATAAATAAAATAAAGGCCTTCGGGGATATAGGCGTGATTTATGTACGTGTGTGTACACTATTATTTTCCCAACAGTGGACTTAATAAAATATTGTCTGTAGCTAACTTGCCGGATGGACAAATCCCATTTTCCATCCAACCGCGCATTGACAGACGCGGTCAAACGTCACCAATGTATTACGCATAATAACGTAATGAGGTGAAAACCTTGACCCCCCTTTATAAGTCCAAGATCATTGCTACCATAGCGACCGAAGGCCGAGGAGTCATATGCTGGGTCTGCGCACCGATGAAACTCAACACCGCTTTGTAAACCACGCGTATAAGTTTAATAGGGCTGCGTTTCTATAGAAGCGGGGCTGCCCCGAGCTCAAAGAATAGGATGGACGCTTAATAATTTATTCATACATAAATCACGCCTGTATAGTATCCCCAAAGGGGTAGGCAGAGGTGAACTAGCACCCACTTTTCGCCAACTATGTCAGGTTCCATGTAATGGCTGGCGAGTATATTTCCATTTATCGGGCACAAAGTCACAGTTCAACACTAGTTGGTATAGCAGGAACGCTGCTGCTCATTCCTCATCACTGATTTATGCTTAGTCGCCTTGTACGATACCCACGGGAGAGATTTGGGGTGGCGACAATTGTATTCTACTCTGCCGTCACCACACGGCAGTGATTTATTTAGTTTATTTCTAATTATTACTTATAATATAAAACTATTTATTATTATATCTATATATTACTAATAAAATATATTTTATAATATTTACTCACGATGAATATCGATTTTATTGTTTGGTGTGGTGGCAGAGGAGGATACAATTGTCACTACCCCCGATCTCTCCCGCAGGTGTCGTACAAGGCGACTAAGGGTGTAATGGGCAGCAGTACAACTTTTATACCACCAGCAATATACTGCGATTTACGTGCCCGATAGATGGCAATAGGTTCGCCCCTTTTTTTTTTGTTGCTCCTAGCCCTTTAAGCAGGGAAATTCTGGGATCTGCCTCGCGGCAATTCACCAGCCTTTCCCCAGGGACTCCCAACTTGAGTCTAGGAGGGCCGCGTCGGGGCATCTGTCCGGCGGCGTTAGGTGTGACTGCTTCGGGGCGTTTGTCCGGCAGTGCAGGTAGGGTGAGAGAGCCTGCGCCCTCTAGCTCCCTCTGGGGCTGGAGGAGCGCCGGTTCCCGTCGTATGGGGGCCTGTCTTGGAAAGATTCCTCTTCGGATGAAACTTGGTCAGGACTGGCGGGTTCTTTGTCCGGCGCAGTACGCTGTTGTTGGACATTGGACTACGGGAAACGGTGCACAGAATGAGCCCGAAAGGGCGGGCGCAGGTGGCTGTCCGGCGACATATCCTAACGGATGACCCCGGATGGCTGCCATAGTGTGCTTTGGCTGGATATGCCCGGAGAGGATGTTTAGTGGTGTAGTGGGGGAACGCCTCTACCCCGAGTCCCACATACCTCTGTAGTTGCACCGTACTGCAGGCATGATGCGTAAATGCAGTTTACCTCTCCGCAAAAAAAAAAAAAAAAAAGGAACTCCCAACTTACGCCGGGGTCAGCGCCGAGGAGGAGATGTCCGAAACACTGAACATCCCCCCAGACGGGGTTGCCTGTGCAATTCATACACGGGGGCTAACCCATGTGTGCAGGTTACGCTTGACGAACCTAGGGAGGACGAACATGAGCTCGCCTCCTTCGCCCGATCCGTCTGCGCCGGAAACTTTCTCGTACTCGGTCGTCCGCGCGCGTCAGACGCGGCGGACTCCTCACACGAGAGAGCAACTTCGACATGTTACTACTCTCAAAATCAACAGACCTCCATTCAGAAGTTGAACAATAGGTTCGCCCCTATTACACGGAACCTAACCTAGTTGGCGGAACGTGGGTTTCCGCCTCGGCCTACATAAGGGCGCATTGTTAATAATTACTGTGTGCAAAATAAATAAATGATTGGTGTGAGTGTGAGAATGATTTGTATATAATAATTTATCCCGGCGTTGTTTATATCTGACGCTTTCTGATAATTTCTGATTCCTGAAACTCTTAAACATAATTTTCAATCTGCGGTCAGCTTGGTCGATTGCTCAGTTCGCTGGGTATTGGCCAATAGGCCCCGGGTTCGAATCCCAATAGGGGCAAATTTTGTGATGAGCATAAATATTTATTTTCGAGTCATGGTTGTGTTTATGTTTATGTAGTATATTTTCAACATTTTAATTGTTATGATATTAAAAATATGTCCGTCATCTAGTGTCCCTATCACAAGTGCTAAGGCTATGTTACTTTGGGCTAGATCAGTGATTCCCAAAGTGATCCAGGTTTTACGATTCTTAAGCGGAAAATTTATCTGGATCGATAGTGAAGAACTAAAACGTTGACTTGAATTCACCGCTCAATGTAGGCAGATAATTTTAAAGAAGCTCTGGGACTGTTATTTGTAATTAATTAATCATCCAATTCATTCTCACCTTTTTTTTTTCGAAAACTGTTAGTATATGGTTGGGGCCGAGTTTTTGGGATATGTTGTAGCTACAGGGGGTCCACAGAATGCAGCAAAATATTGAAAGGGGTCTATGAGAAAAAAAACTCTAGTAACCTCTGGGCTAGATGATAGGTTTGAATGTAAAAAATATTTATTTCATTCATTTGTGTCTAATGCCCGGCCTTAGCGAACACTTTTTAATTACGAGCTCCTCTGACAATAAATCAATGATGTTTTTCTTTGTTCATCAACACACAGACAGCGCTTAGCAGACACCATGTTGGAATACTGAGCGGTCAGTACGCGGAATTCGGCATGACCTCACCGTTCGGTATTGAGGAACAGTCTTGTGGAGTGTTAATTAATTAATATTGTCTCGTTGGACAATTTATCTCATTAGACTGTGAGCGCACATTTTTGTCGTAGCTCAGCATGTTGGTACACTGACCAATGAACAGATTAAAGGAATTGCACGCATTGCTTACATGATAGGGAGTGTACGACTTCGCATTTACTGTATGTAACTAGTCAGTTTTATTGCCTTCTATGCTGGCCTGGGAATGAACAAATAACGTAGAATGGGCCAGCCCCGGCTCATCCCATGGGTGTCTGAGGGAGTGTGCAGGATAGCACACCTTTTCTAAGTATTTATGTTTTTATACTTTTTTATTACTGTCTAGCTGTCTACCTTGACACATGTTACTTTGATTCCATTATGTTGTCACACTGAACCACTGCATTTTCCTTTCTCTCTTTTTTCCTTGATTCCTCCAATCCATAGTCCTATCCTTTACATGGAGATTGCCCGGTGTAGACCAATAAGTACCTTGGGGCACCCGAATAGTGGAGGGCAAACCACCAACAATAACATACCCAAAGAGTTGGTGTCAGGCAGGCGACAGGCAGTAAAACCTAAGCCAAAACCTTGAGCAGTATGGATTGGAATGTTGTCATTCCAATCACTCTTTCCGTTCATCAGTCTTTCGACATCGTCGGTTCCGTCTCTTTTCTATATTTCATTCATCACACACGGTGTGATGGATGATAATATGAATTAAAAGTGAGTGTGCATGGCTTAATGACGTGTGACTGATATGAATGGAAGAGGAACACACTGTGGCGACCCCAGATAGACTGGGAATAGGGAACAGAAGGGTAGGTAGAGGTGTATTTACTAGCACCCACATCTAGCCAACTATAATATGGTCCCTTTTAATAGGGGACGAGCTTGGCTGTCTATCGAGCACGTAAACCGCAATATACATTAAGGGACGACTCCCATACGTCACAGCTGTCCCCTCCCCCCCCCCCCCCACGCCACGCCAACGCCTTACATCTAATTTTGTATTAACTTGAAGAGAAATACGTCATAATCTCAAATGTTTGATTGTTTCGATTAAAAAAGATATTATCAATAAAATAAATAAATAAATTTTTATTTCATCCAATATTTACAGAATCTTAATCTCTTTAAAGTTTGTATAAATCCAAACAAAACAATATAATAATAATAAACATAGAATGTTGTGGTTGGAAAAAGTTCGAAAAATTATATTGAGAGTCTGACCCCCGAATACAGAAACGCTAATCAAAGTTTGAGTCTTGCTTAACATTTAAATGTTGTTGAAATAGAAGTTTTTCCATACAAATTGTGACAGGTAATGTCCACTTAACTTTTTAAGCAGTGCCCCAAATTTGATTTGCGTTTCTGTATTCGGGGGTGAGACTATAATTTTTCGAATTTTTCTCACCACAATACCTACCCTTTGTAATAATTTTTCTAACATTTATATAATGTTCAAATAAAAAAATCAAACATAATATTGAATAATATATTTTAAGTTCATATTATTACAAAAGTGTATTGAATTGAGGGAACCGCCTCTTAAATTTAGCTTTTTTTTACCTAAGTAATAAGTTAGCACGGAGCACGATTTAAATGTTCCAAAGTGTAATTAATTTAGTTGTTTTCTTATCTCCTGCGTCAGAGGTAGGCACGATTGGCAAACATCGCGAATGATCCCCCTAAAACTGAGACGATTGACCGGCAAATGGTTCAATGCTCTGCGCTAAACCAACGAAGAAACTAATTAGATTTAGTGGAAAATAAATGTTTCCATGCTACTAGCTTTTTACAGCAAATATTCCTAAAAAAACAGAGACCGTTATCTGGATTTAGGTTCTGTATTCCAAGATAGGCAGACTTCCAAAGAGGGTGGTGTCAAACAGGCGACGCCAACTCTTGAGCGGTATAGGTTGAAATTTTGTCATCACAATCACTTAATTCATCGGTTACTCGAGATCCTTTCCATAATTTTTCTATATTAATTTCTCACTTCATGCATATATCATAATTCATCATCACTAGCGCCTTTCTGATGTGATGAATGATGTAGCAATATTAACTACTTATCTTAAATTGCAATAGTGGGTCCGTATATATATATACATAAATCACGCCTATATCCCCGAAGGGGTAGGCAGAGGTGGATAAACACCCACTTTTCGCCAAATAAGTAAGATCCCATGTAATAGGTGGCGAGCCTATTGCCATATATCGGGCACAAAAGTCGCACTACATTGCTAGGTTTAAGAGAAACGCTGCTGCCCATTCCTCATCACTGTTTTATCCTTAGTCACCTTGTACGACACCCACAGGAGAGCTTTGGGGTAGTGACAATTGTATTCAACTCTGCAGTCACCACACTCCGTATACAATATACCCTATATTAGAAAGACAAATTTTATTATTGGGAGGATATTGTGGGCCAGTGTAGGTTGACTTGAGAAGGCAGCTGATAGAGTGGGGCTCCGTAACTTGCCAGTTTAAGCCCCAGCCTTAGGTTAGTGTCTTACTGCCGCACTCAGAGACGTCAATTAACTTTAATGGGTATTTAATGTCAAAAATTTTCATTAAAATCTAGACCATAGACCCGGCAAGAATAGCGACTAGTTTTGAATTGTCATTTTTTGAAGTGTACTCATTAATGTTATTTGACGTCTCTGAGTGCGGCAGTTAGTCAATTCGTGTAGTATTAGTAATAATTTAGTGTCTTTGTAAATACTTCCCTCCCCCCAGGGGAACCGGTAAAAGCAGACATGGTAGTAGTCTGAGTTGGGCGTCCCCTAGCCGGTCCAAAGCGGGATAGCGCACCACGACTGTTTTAGTGGGTAGGCGCAGACTGGCTAGGAGATTCTCACATATGACGGGTAGTGCCCCACCCGAGCTGGGGCATGCTTAACACATTTTCAGTCGCAAACAAAAGGATGACCTATGAATGAAAAATAACTTTGACATGACGAGTAACGGCTGATAAGATTAAGCACAATGCATGACTCATAGTGATGAGTAGACGCGAAATGCGTAAAACATTGGGCAGGCCTAAAAAATCATAATTAAATATTAGCGCACATAACTGGTTTCACGTGGACGTAAAAATTGGGTGTGTGATCTTGCTGACGCAGATATAGAAGTGGCCTTTCCTCTTCGTACAGAGTTAAACTTTAGCTATTTGGTTCAGTGACGTCACTCGATTGTTAGATGCTAAAAAATACCCATCAACTAAACTTATTTCATTACATCATCATCAAAGTTCAGCATTCATCACAGCCGTGTGGTGACGGCAGAGAAGAATACAATTGTCACCACAGAACAGAGAAACCTCTTTTACTATTCTGTGATTGTCACCACCCCTATCTTTCCCGTGGATGTCGTATCGGGCGACTAAATAGATACGGTACAGATAGATAGACAGCAATGAGTACTAGCAATATAGTGCGATTTATGTGCCCGATAGATGGCAATAGGCTCTCCATCTTTTACATACCTACCTAACTTAATTGCGAAAAGTGGGAGTTAATTCACCTATGCCTACCCCTTCGGGCATATAGGCGTGATTTATGTATGTATTTCCGTTACACGTTCCAGATTTCATAGTTTTCAGTTCGAGGCTGCTGTAATAGAAACGTCTCCAATATCATTTGTCGGATGCGCTAAGATTGCGTGTTTATAATTGCCTTGCTGTCGTCAGACGGTAGATCGAATTACTATTCTATGTGGTTGATTACGAGTAATCGAATAGATTATATAGGTATTTGTTTGGCGCTGGGAAGATGCAGTATAATTATTCCTACTTTTCAGCTTACTAGCCCAAAAACTATTAATTACACACAAGGTAAGTAAACGATTTATAATTTATATTTTTGTAGTTTTAAACTAGACTGATAGGAAGACCAAAGATGGATTGTGTGAAAAAGGATATGAGCAAATGTTGGTAAAGGAGAGAGAAAGAGAAAGACATGTTGTGCCGACCCTACTTAGAGTAGGATAAGCATAGGGAGAAGGAGTTTGGGAGTGCTTTTTCGATACGATTACGAGTCGAAACTTCGAAAAGTTCGTGCAGAAATCAAATAATGATGCTCCATTGTTTTTATAGATATTTTTAAATTTATAAGAAAATGTTACTACAATCGAATTTAAGCCGTTACGTAAGTATGGTGGGATGGGATCAGTGATTTCAATGTTTGTTAATGCATCCGTTAGCCAAGAAGTAGGTTACAAGATATTGCTTAATGAGGATCAATAGAGAGAGATGTGTTTGAGCTTAACAAGTAATCTGTTATAAGTTGAAGCTAGGCATTCCGACAAGTCGTGTCCTAGAAAACGGAAAGAATTACTCAACTTTATTATTTCCTGACGAAAAATTACCAAAATTGACCACAGTATTTTTGAAAACAATTTTTTTTATCATACAATTTTTCCACCCATCGAGCCGCGAAGGGGGTGGAAATTAAAAAAAAAATATTTGATTCATCTACGATATGATTGGCTAGAATGGCTGACTTTTTGATGACCTAATATATTATTATTTTGAACAAATAGAATCGCTATTGCAAATAATTGGATTTATTTAACACCTACCAGTTCAATATTGAAACTACAAACAATCACCGTTCAACGCAAAATTACATTATTATGCATAACAAATTTTAACCTTAACTTATAATTTTTCTGTGTATTACTTCAACACTATTTTTTAAAAACTAGAAAGTTTCTAGCAAACAACCCGTGTATAATAACCGCAGAACATATTTTTTAAAATCAGCTCTATTTTTAATAATGTCTAGAGAGCGTCTTCTATGCTTGCCTGGGAGCGAACAAATAACGTAGAATAGGCCAGCCCCGACTCATCCCATGGGTGTCGTAAAAGTCGACTAAGGGAGATTGTCCGGTGTAGACCACTAACCACTTTGGGGCACCCGAATGGTGGAGGGCAAACCACCAACAACAGCATACCCAATGAGGGTTAGTGTCAGGCAGGCCGCCGGCTGTAAAACCTAAGCCAAAACTTTGAGCAGTATGGATTGGAATGTTGTCATTCCAATCACTCTCTCTGTTCGTCGGTCTCTCGACATGGTCCGTTCCGTCTCTTTTCTATACATTCATTCATCACTTGTACTTTTACGGTGTGATGGATGATATGAATCAAAAGGGAGTGGATGGCTTGATGACGACTGACCGATATGAATGGAACAGAAAACATACTGCGCCGACCCCAGATAGACTGGGAACAGGGCAGGGAGAAGAATGTCTAGAGAGCGTTAAGCAGAGTGTTAATACGGCTAAGCTCTTTCTACCAATTAGAGTTTTAAGTCAAGCGGATCCTAGTTAAAAAATGAATCAATCGCGTCATTAGTCGCTTTTTCCCGCTAAATGGGTTCCTCTTAAACAATGACGTTCAGAAGGACAATAGAAAAGTCCAATTATGTAGTCTGATCGGGTGATTAGCGCGCCTCTCTGGGACAAAAACAAACTCGTTGCCCACACGTCATTACAGTGATGGAAATACTAATCCAGTTTTTCTCTCGCTGCCATGACGTGTTCGATAGTCTGTACCGGGAATCATAGACTATACACTATATTGTGGGAAGTGTCACAAAAACCCTTAGGTGTTTGGCGCGCTTTCAATGGCGTCAGCTAGATTTTTATTTCAGACATTCAAAAATTGTTTCAGAGTGGACTTTGTGCAGTGAAAATTGCGTTATTTTGATGCATAAGGATTGTGACGACGTGTTGACGTTCAAAACGTGAAAAAATAATTTCAAATAATTATTTGATTTGACTTAATTATTTATTATTTCAATAAGAGACGACAACTCGGGTATATCCACATTCAACTGGCGATTTTTCTACCGCTAAATAGTTTTTGTGCCGTGTGTCAGAGTAGAATACAGTTGTCACCACCACTCCCTAATCTCTTCCGTGGGTATCGTACAAGGCGACTATGGTTTAAGACGGCGATGAGTAATGGGCAGCAGCGTTCAGAGAGGTTTAAGAGACACCACTCGCGGGACAGATTGCGGGCGGTCGTGAAATTGTACTCACTCTGCCGTCACCACACGCCAACGATGTCGATATTTGTAAAGTAAAGAAAAATTTTATAAAAAAGCACTTACGAAATTCTCTATGTATTCTCTAATTCTCTATTCTGTCTTCGATATGGAAGACATTGCCCCAGCAATAGGAGTATTAATAGCTGATGATATTATAACGATAACATAACTGCTGCTCCGATTGTTCGTTGAATTAAATACTTATACTCCTGAGTGGCATATCACGTGCTAAACGCAAGTTCGAGTCTTGTTTCTCTGCACATTGTTATTGTTACAGAGCTTAAGATAAACTGTGATCAATGCACATTTTTTGAATTCGTCCGCCATTTTGTGTTGTATATACTTACATATTTCCGATTTACAGACGACAAGGACAATTTTGAGGAGCGCGATGGCCCAGTGCTTTGCTTCGGTCGCCTGCGATTGCGTAAATTAAGCAGTGTTCCTTAAAGACGGTCACTGGATGTATGACCAAAATTATATTATCTCGAGGTTTTCCGTGCTTCTGAAGGCAAGTTATGTCGGGACCAACCAGCGGGTTGGGCAATGGCCCATTTTCCCTATATTATTCTTTCCATATGGAAGACTTGTGCCTGATGACGATGGCTGGTGATTGCGACGATGAGGAAATTATTAGATTAATTTATAAATTATTAAACACAAATTCAATTTTTTTGGATTATGGCGAAGTGCTTAGACTAGACAAGAGTTTTTTTTACACTTCCAGGCCCGTATTCTGAAACGACACTTGGACGTGAATCACGTTAAAGCTAGATTTACATGGACCCTTTATTCTAGAACAATACTTAAGTATCAATTCATTGATCTCTGTTTACGTTTATTCTGAAACGTCTCTTGGACAACAATCGTCTTGAAAATGCCTTTTCGCATTTTACGGGTAGAATACGGATGTCCCGACTTAAATACAATATGAATCTAAATTTACGTAAGTCAAGCTTAATAGCCGTTTTGGAATAAAACACAAATTTAAGTATCGATTCTATATTTAAGCAATAATCCCTTGAATCCAAATTAAACTACACTCAAGTGCCGTTTCAGAATACGGGCCTTAGTCTTGATAATAATATGTCTAGACTGTTCACAGTGCTCCGCTTACAGAAATTAAAAATTATTCATGCAAAAATTTGTGCAAAAATTATTGCCTTGATGCAGGAATCGAACCTGCATCTTCTGCAATTTGGGCGGCTTATACGAGTACCACACGGCAAACCAACCGGCCGGTCGGCCAAGATGTTAGTTAACTTGTCGAAACTTCTCTAACTTATGACAGTCAACGGGTACCTAAAAGGTAGAATCAACGGGTACCTAAAAGGTAGAAATTTTCTTTAAACATCCAAAGTAGGTAGGTATTTTACCCGTGAATTCGGTTAAGCTTGGGTTTGCTTTTTAATTAATATTTAGATTTTAATTATGAACATTATCTGCTGCATTGTTGATGAGAATATTGAAAAAAATGCAGTAGATGCTAATTCATCTGCACTCGTGAGAAAAAAATCACGTGCGGTGTGACCTGCCTTATTTAAAATGGTCCAATAAGCATCTACCATAAATGGTCATCGGCAGGTGATAATGAGATTATTAATTTGTGTTTGTCTGTGTTTTTTTTTCTAAGCATGTGACGGATTGCTTCCGCAAATTACCTCTTGCTGTCTAGACATTAAGGCCCGTCTTCCACTACATGTCAAAAACTACTTAATATACTACTTTTTAATTTAATTTGAACACTGTTTGAAAAAAAATAAGATTAGAAAAAGTTCGAACAGTTGCCGAAAAAATTTGCATCTGCCCGGATTGCAGAGGACGCGGATTCCCACATCAAGTTTTTTAGCTTTTTCTAACCTATTTTAGTTTTCAATAGGAGCTCGTTAACGCAGTGGCATATCGCGCGTGAGCTGCGATTGCATAAAATAAGCAATACTCGCTAATTGGGTCATTGGTTTTTTTTTATTAACCTATAAGATCCTACTGCTGGGCAAAGGCCTCCCGCAGCCCTCCATCTTGAGCGATCTCGAGCCAATTCCGTCCATGTCATGCAGTATGCCTCCAGATCGCCTCTCCACCTCTTTTGGACAAACATAATTTATTATCTCGAGTTCCTCCGTGCTACGGAAAGCACGTTAAGCCGTTGTTGGTCCCGGCTGCATCTACAGTCGTTAATACCCACCAACCCGCACTGGGTCGCACTCCCTATATTCTTCCATACATAGGGAATGGTGATGATGATGGTGATTTTTATGCATCAGGCATTAGTGAACGTTGTATGGTTTACGCAACGCATGCCGAGCGCGCTAAGCCACTGGACGACGAACCTAAGTTGCCATGTGCTACATGACCCGCTGACTGAGAATATCTCAAGACTGCGCGTACGCATGACTCACTTAACATAATATGTTATCAAGCTCATGCCATAAAATCCGAACGCATTCACATATCAAACAGGGACAATCAACTTAAGAAAATTGTTGAGATAAATAAATATGAATTCTTATTGTACTTGGTCACCTTGTACACCTATCATCTAAACCAAAGTACCTCAGTAAAGAAAGCACTTGTGTTACGGATACTAGAATACGGTCTTGGTTAAATGCAAGTAATAATATACAAAATACCTATAACAGAAATAATGACATACTGAATCAAAATTGGTAATTTTTTTACTTCGTCCATAAAAAATGCTGCGTCAGTAAAGCAAAATGTATGGAATATATTACGAAAATCAATTTTACAATTTCGAATTTATGATAATTATCACCTTAGTGTTTAAATGACTAATTTATCATGAGTATCTAGTGTTCAGGATGTTAGTTATTTCTGTTTCATGTTGTATATATTCAAATATAAAAAAACTTCATCAACATATTATAAACAACCGTGACTCGAGAACAATTTTTGATTCATCACAATTTTTTTGCCGTTACCAAGATTCAAACCTGGGACTTTCTTGGCCGACAGCCAGCGATCTGAACATTCGACCAAACCGGCCATCAATATAAAAAATACGAGATATTAGACAAGTCTTTGCGTAGCCTTCAACTTTGAATTATAATGCAATTAAATACAACCGGCTTTGTAATCGATTTGCGCTAATTTGAACCCTATTTACGTGAAGTACTGTCAAAATACAGAGGATCCTAAACGTGGCATACCCGTCTGGGGTGTGATGTCGACCTCTTAAATTATTAAATCAGTAGTGGAAGTGAGATGGCACATCATGAAGCGTATAGCAGCGTCTCGCTTACATGAATGATGATCTAGAGGTCGTGGGTTGGACTGACTAACTGACAGTTAGTTTTTTCTGTTGATGCATGTATTCTCAGTCTGGTAGATGATTAGTAGGTTCTTTTTTCATTTATTGTAAAGTAGTGTCTAAAAGTCGTGTGGTGACGCCAGAGTAGAATACAATTGTCACCTCCCCAAATCTCTCCCGTGGGTGTCGTACAAGGCGACTAAGGATAAATCAGTGATGACGAATGGGCAGCAGCGTTACTCTTATACCACTTAGCAATTTACTGCGACTTTTGTGCCCAATATATGGCAATAGGCGCGCCACCTATTACATGGGACTTGACATAGTTGGCGAAACGTAGGTGCTAGTTCACCTCTGCCTACCCCTTCTTACAGGCGTGGTTTGTACGTATGTAGTGTCTAAAATACTACTTCTTACGTATGGCGGCATTACTTAAAAGGTAGAATAATTATATATATATATATATATAGTGAGTGCGGCAGTTACTGCCCTAATGAGGAGCTTGCTAGCGCAGTGGCATAGCGCGCTTGGCCTGCGATTGCGTAAACTAAGCAATGTTCGCTAAGGCCGGTCATTGGATGGGTGACCAAAAAATTATTATTTCCAGTTCCTCCGTGCTTCGGAAGGCACGTAAAGCCGGTGGTCCCGGCTGCATCTGCAGTCGTTAATACCCACCAACCCGCACGGGGCCAGCGTGGTGGGTTATGGCCCAATCTCCCTATATTCTTCCATCCATAAGGAAGGCCCGTGCCCCAGCAGTGGGGACATTAAAGGGCTGGTGATGATGATATGTACTGCAAACACTTCACGATGACATAAAGAAATTGACATAAAAAGGCAAAACACTTTAAAAAACTAAACCCCCAGCACCAGGGACTTTACCGTGACGTCTTGGAAAAACCCAATTGGGAAACCAAATGCGAATTAAGAACACTGCCCTTAAAATTCAATCGTAATAAAATAACAAGTCATGATCGCAGATATCAATGACATCACGGAAATATCGGGAACATGAAAATATTTTATTAAGTCGCACCATTAGTACTAAAATGTTATAATTACTGAGCAGCGCAAAAAAATGTCTGCTAAGACGTACTATAATTAAGACGGCCGCCTTGGTCGAATGCTCAGATTGTTGGGTATTGGCCAAGAGGTCCCGGGTTCGAATACTACCAGTATTTGGGGCAAACTTTGTGATGACCACAAATGTTTGTTTCCGAGTCTTGGCTGTGTATATGTTTGTGTAGTATATTTTCAACATATATATACATAATTAAAAATATGTCCGTCATCTAGTATCCATAGCACAAGTGCTTAGGCTACTTACTTTGGGCTAGATAATAGGTGTGAGTGTAAAAAAAATATATTTAATAAACAATAATTTGAACATAGAAGATTAGAATATTTGCTCATTTCGTTCATTTCATTGGTCTTTCGACATAGTCCTTTTCATCACTATTCTATGAATTTATTCATGTGATCTCCACCTATCCGGTGTTATAGATGATATTAACATGGAGGAAGTGGCTGGTTTGATGATGTCTGACCGATATTAATTGATGTAGAAACATACTGCGGCGACCCTAGATAAACTGGGAACAGGAATAGAAGAACGATATGAAGATTCATCATCGTCTGGTTTCAATCGTTTTACAGCAGCCATGATCACGGGAAGACTTAATATACTTTACGCAAGTTTGATCCGTTAAAGTTATTTTATTCCCAATATGTGGCACTCGTGCAAATATAAGAGAAAATCATATCGATCTTTGTTGTATGTCCATAACTCATCTTAATCCATCATCTGCGTTTTTTCTTAGTTCGCCTAAACCTGAACACCTACTTTGGATGTTAGAAATTTATTTCTACATTGCGAGTTAATTTGCCTTGTCTTGCGACGCGAAGTTGAAAGTTAGAGAAATTTAGGCACGTTGATTAACGTTCTTGTTGGCCGAATGGATAGGCAGCATCCTGGATTAAGACGATGCGAGGTCAGATTCCACACGTCACGACATAATGTCTCAGAAAGTAAAAATACTCACATTTAACCTCTTTTCCCTCAAAACGTCTTAGCTAATACTGATCCTTTGGATTTACACAAGCACTACACATTCGAATTGAATACAATTGTCTCCACCTCCAATCTCTCCTGCGAGTGGTATATTAAGAGATAAACAATGATAAGGAATAAACAGCAGGATTCTTGTTATACCACCAATATACTGCGAACTATACGGTCTTCCATGCTGGTCTGGGAGTGAAGAAATAACGTACAATGTGCCAGCCCCGACTCACCCCAGAGGTGTCGTAAAAATGTAGACCAATAAGCACCTTGGGGCACCCGAGTGGTGGATAGTAAACCACCATGAACAGCATACCCAAAGAGGGCTGGTGTCAGGTAGGCGGCTGGCTGTAAAACCTAAGCATTATTGAGCAGTATGGATAGCAATTTTGTCATCCCGATCACTCTCTCCGTTCATCAGTCTCTTGACATGTCATTTCCTTCTCTTTTCTATACATTTATACACAACCAGCTCCTTTCCGGTACGATGCATGATATCACATCATAATCAAAAGGGAGTGCTGGCTTGATGACGTCTGACTGATATAAATGGAAGAAGAAAGGCAGAAAGAAGAAGATACTGAATTATGTCCGGCACATGGAAATGGTCTTGCTACTATTATATTGGTGAAATGTGGGTGTTTTAACTCCTCCACCTACCCTTTTGGGGATAAATAATTGCGGTTTAATTCTATGTATGTAAGATTTTGAACCATATCTAATGTTATGTTATCTTTGCTTCTTTTTTTATCGCCTAGCAAAATGATGTTTTTTTATACTAGACAGGGAAGCTCTTGCCCTTCATCTCACCTGATGGTAAGTGACGATAAGGGCCGAAGATGGAATCGAGCTTCACCTGAAAGGGGGTGGCTATCTTATCTCAAATGTCGGAACTCAATAATGCTGTTAACATTATTATTATGGCGACAGATTTTGATAAGATGGTGTTAGCCAGCCAGGCGGACTTGAAACAAGTCCTACCACCAACCAAACCGAGTACAAATTTGTACGCCCCTGGGGATCGAACCCGGCACCTTCGGATCTTAATTTTGGTGGGCGAACCACGGGAGGCGGTTAAAAAAATGTGATTTGCTTGCTCAATAGATGGCAATAGACTCGCACGCTATCGCATGAGATCTATCATAACATAATATATTAGGTATTAAGTCACCTCTGCCTACACCTTCGGGGATAAAGAGGCGTGATAGATGTTAAGCGTTTTTCCCTCAAGACATCTAATGCGAACTTCGCATCTAAAACACAAGAAAGCACAGAATTCATAGCAACCTCTAACAATATTCTGCTTCCCTGGTACTTCTTAGATGGACTAGAAAGTTCGGTCGTGCGTGACAGTGCACTAAGGGCGTTTCCCACTATGTCGTGACGGATAATTTATCGTGGGACGACTGTCGACCATTTTATAACGATTGTTTGTCTTCGCGACGACATTTTATCGTTCTACACAGTCGCCTCTACACGTGTAAACGATTTTTTTATCGTTTTACGACTGTCGTGCTAGCTGTTCCCACTGTCATTACAATCTGTCGTCACTGCAAAAAAGGTCGTAGACGACAGACCATCGTATCGTTCTATATGTGAACATCTGCATTTATAAGCCACGACACTTAAAACTCCACGATTATCTGTCTTGTTATCTGTTCTTGTTAGTAAAAAGGTGGCTAACTTTTACTGCCGCACTCAGAGACGTCAAATAACGTTAATAAATACTTAACGTCAAAAAATGACAATGCAAAAGTAGGCGCTATTCTTGCTGGGTCTATGGTCTAAATTTTAATGAAATTTTTTGACATTAAATACTCATTAAAGTAAATTGACGTCTCTGAGTGCGGCAGTAAGTCAGTTTTTGTTAAAATAATCTTAATTTGTAATAAATTTATATTAATTTATCTACTGTTGTGTTATCCAAATTTCTTGATTCATAACGAAATAGGTGCGTTTCGCTATTGGACAATATACTGGAGTAGCATTAAACACAAGTACAACATAAAGTGGTGAAATATTATTTACCGACGAGGTTATTCCAGACCCAAGGTAACTTCGCTACAATATCATACAATAGATATACGATCTCGATATGTTGTTCTTTAGATTACAGTCAAGTATGTAGGTATATCGATAGGGCTTTCCTGTAGCCCTGGTGAGGGATTTGCTGAATAGAATTATATTGCTCCTATAATAGTTTATCTGTGGATAAGCAGAGGTGTTGAGCAAAAATAATATGTAAAGATTTATTACTTTTACAAACAAAAAACTATTTAGTTTATTTAGGGCCTGTTTCACAATCGACAAGTAAGTTGTAAGTAGCTTACTACGCAGATCATTTGACAGTTGTAATATGAAATATATGTCAATTGAACTGAAAAGTAAGCTACTTCGAACTTACTTGTCAATTGTGACACAGGCCCTAAAACTAGTAGTATGCTATAATAAATATTAATCCTAATTATAAAAATGCAAATATAACTTTATTCGTTTGTTACGTCCGATTTTAAAAATTCTTTCACCAATAGAAAGCTACATCATAACATACATTTTTTAAATTAAAGACATTCATACATACATAAATCACGCCTATATCTCCGAAGGGGTAGGCAGAGGTGAACTAGCACCCGCGTTTCGCCAATTATGTTAGGTCTCATGTAATAGTTGGCGAGCCTAAGTTATTGACCAGCTTAAGTTATTGAATTTTTGCTGTTAATTATTATATCAAAATTATGTTTTATTTTTATAACAAAGCTCAATTGTATAATTTTAAAGGACCCTTTAAAATATTCGATTTTAATTTTAACATTATATAAATGTTAGAAAAATTAGTACAAAGATTTTGGTGGTTAGAAAAAGAATTTCGAAATTCTTTTTCTAACCACCAAAACCTTTAAATTATCTTTTTTTTTAAGTCAAGCAATGAAAAAATATCACACGAAGAACTGCCACATATACATAAAATTCCCATGACCAATAATCATCTTACATGCACAAGTAATTAGCAAGAAATGCAAATAAAAAGGAGTACTTGCAGCGAGCGCGGCCCGTGCGCCTGCGCATGACGCGCTTGCGAAACAGCGGCGTCTGCGCTCGGCGGCTCTCGAGCAAACACGTGGTCAGCCCTGTGATAGTCACGAGTCGCTAGATG
Organism: Cataclysta lemnata; assembly: GCA_963931975.1. Classification (NCBI taxonomy): domain Eukaryota; kingdom Metazoa; phylum Arthropoda; class Insecta; order Lepidoptera; family Crambidae; genus Cataclysta; species Cataclysta lemnata. The sequence continues at coordinate 3,075,156 of OZ008357.1, forward strand.
AGAGCGTTTCATCGGAGCGAGTTCACTTGCCTTCCCTTTGGGCGTAGTACCATCACCATCTGTAGAAATATTATAAAGCTGAAGAGTTTTTGTTTGGTTGGTTGGATAAATGCGCTAATCTCAGAAACTACTGATTAAAATTAAAAATTATTTTTGTGATGGATAGTCTATTATTTATTTATTTATCTATTATTTATTTAGGAAGGCTGTATGGTAAGTATATATCAACCGACATTAACGCCAGCGAAGCCGCGGGTGACCACTAGTACACTTTAAAATATGTGGTATTAATAACCTCTGTTAACCTCTGCCTGCCACTTCGAGTATGAGGAATCTTGAGTTATGTATGTGGTAGTTATGTGTTTTAGCAAATGGTTGACTTATTATCGACAAAACAATGGACTCTTACAGCCGTACTCAGATATATGACTGAAGTTAAAGGGTTTTTTAACGTGCTTTTCGTCAATTCAAAACTAGTCGTTATTCTTGCTAGGTGTATGGTCTAGATTCATCATCAACAGCTCTATAATGTCCCCACTGCTGGAGCACGGGCCTTCCCTATGGAGAATATAGGTAGATTGGGCCATAAACCATCCTGCTGGCCCAGTGCGGGTTGGTTAATTCTAACGACTGCATATATAGCCGGACCAACAGCTTAACGTGCCTTCCGAAGCACGGTGGTACTCGAGATAGTAAATTTTTGGTCACCAATCCAAAGACCGGCCTTAGCGAATATTGCTTAGTTTACACAATCGCAGGCCGAGCGCGCTATGCCACTGGGCTAGCGAGCTTCTCCTAAATAGGTCTAGATTCAAATGAACATTTTTTTGTCTTAACATACATACATACATAAATAACGCCTATATCCCCGAAGGGGTAGTCAGAGGCGAACTAGCACCCACGTTTCGCCAATTATGTTAGGTCTCATGTAATAGGTGGCGAGCCTATTGCCATTTATCGGGCACAAAAGTCACAGTACATTGATCGGTGGTATAAGAGGAACGCTGCTGGCCATTCCTCATCACTGATTTATCCTTAGTCGCCTTGTACGACACCCATGGGAGAGTTGGGGTGGTGACAATTGTATTCTACTCTGCCGTCAACACACGGCACGGTTTTTGTCTCAAGTACCTACTCATTAAAGTTAATTGACGACTCTGAGTACGGACGTTAGTAATATTTGTTATGTCCTCTATAACTGTAACTACAGGATAAGTTGTTTGGTGCGATAAGGGACTTCCCTGCAAGCCCCGATGTGTAAGAACCGTGAAACTCGACCAGTGTTGACGTCACTGTCTCGATTCGATTGAGGATAATCATCGATACTATCTCATATCGATCGAACTGATTTACTATTTACGTCTGCGGTGCTACTTTTCGATACGCAGATAAGATTCCGATTTCCCAGGTCATTGTGACGGGTTTTAGATTTGTTTTTTATTTCCCGCCTCAGAACAATTATTTTTTTCGAAATTTTAATATATATAGATTTCAACGAAAAAACTAAAAATGACATCGTTGGAAAACCTAACATGCCGTTGATCTTACTGACAACAATAATTGATTAGCAACGGAAAGTTAATACTTAACATTTTAATTTAATTGCCAATTTCTATTCTTTTTTTTTTGTCCGAACAGATCGCCATTTTGTTTGTGCGAAATCAGCCAGTTTCTTTTTGTTTCTTTAATTACCTACTGAACCTCCTATTAACGCAGTCTTTTGTCTTCGCGTCAAAAAGTACCACGTTCTTGTTAAAGGCATTTAAGACCAAAATTAAATATCAATTTTGTCAGTGAGCAACTCAACTAGCTGCTGTATAAGTAGCTGCTATTATCCTAGTACCTAATATCTATGACAAAAGGTTTTAAGTGCTTGTATTTTGGTTATTGTAGAGTTTCCCTTTTCATCTGTTGTTTTCCAAGTCTATTTAGAAGAGAAACAATAAGAGTATTATAAAACAATCGGATTATAGCACCATTATTTTTAGGTCGGCATTTCTATCGCTTGCCAAAACCTCTTCCATAGAAAACTGAATATAAATAAACGAGACAACATTGTGTTGAACGGATAAACAATAAAAGATATTACCAATGAATCATCAAAAGATATCATACTAATATTTCAAAGTGAAAATATTTCGCGATTCAAAGTAGGTTAATGGCTCATAATTTTTTAATATTTTTGATGTTTTTTTCGCAACAAATAAATCGCACGAGTTCTTTGAAATTTCGCAAAATTTTGTTTACTATCATTACCAGTCAATCTAAAGATTATCTTTGCACGCGTAGAGATTATAGATTGTCTCCGATATTTGGGATAGTAATTCGTAGACGTCCTTGGGAGAAAATTACTTATCAGTCTATTTTTGTTATTATATTCTATAGGACTGGATAAGATTATCATTGAAACCTAAATCTCAGACAAGCGGCGAATAGAACTAGGTCTTGCGATCCAAATCTCAGAACTTTAAGCAATACACTATTGATATTAATATACAGAGTTTTGTTTTTGGTTCGTGTGGTGACAGAGCAGATCACAATTTATTGTCACCACCCCCATCTCTCCCGCGGGTTGTCGTACAAGGCGACTAAGGGTAAAGGCAGCGACGAGTAATAAATCTACCTGTAGGCCTATTCGCTAACGTTTTTTTGACAGTTGAAAGTGGTGATCACCGAACTATTTACTTATTCATTACTGTTTTCACAGGACAAGTGTCACAATACCGTTATAGTAGAGTAGTAATGGATTAGTAAATAGTTCGGTGATCATCACTTTCAACTGTCAAAAAAAGTTAGCGAATAGGCCTACTGGGCAGCAGCGATACTCTTTACCATCAAGCAATAAGCACACTGTCACATTATGTGCCCAATAGATGGTAATAGGATCGCCACCACTGTCACGAATGCAACGCCACGAATTGGCGAAAATTGGGTATTGATTCACCACTGCCTATGAAAAATAAGCGTAATTTATGTTTGTACGTTTCTTAACAATTATGCGTCTGATGTTTATTAGGTATGTACGTGCGAACATTTGAGCAATGTTACCCCTGAATACCAAGTTCACAGCTGTTAAAACTGACCTCTATTTATCAGTTGTTGTGAGAGATTGTTTTGAAACCTAGAAATTAAATTTAAGCTGACTTCCCTGTCGCCTTGAACTACTTATACAATACAATATGGCTTCCTATAATTATGTATTTGTATGTCGAGATCCACTTTAGAATTCGCAAGTTCAATATCAGCACAGTAGAGGGAAAACCAATCCGCACTGGGCCAGCGAGGTGGACTATGGGCCATACGCCAAAAATACACACATAATACAATATTAGTACAAAGAATATTGTAGTTAAAAAAAAGTATTGTAGTTTTGATGCGGGAATCGAACCCGCGTCCTCTGCGATTCGGGCAGATGCCTGTACCACTCGGCACTCGGCCGTAGCTTTCGAACTTTTTCTAACCCCAATATTATTTGTACTAATTGAACTAACATTTCTATAATGTTCAAATGAAACTCAAAATAGTTACATAGAACATATATCACAATTTCTCCCACAGGGTTAGGCAGAGATCACTTCTTTCCATTTCCTACGATTAGGATCGTACTTCATACATACTTCTTTCGCTTCATTCAATTTTATTAATGTCTTCCTCTTCATGCATTCCCTTGCCTGTCGGTTTCGGGTACTCTTACCTGGCCGTTTTTAATAGGGCTCACACCTATTTATCCCCTAAGCCTTACCCTTCGGGTAAGAGCCAAACACCCACAATCGCTAACTATGTTACTACAAATGAATTCAGATTCATAACTTGGCGTTATGGCGACATTTATAACAAATAATAATATTAAAACATGATTTTGAGTACAGTCAAAGGCACTACGGACTACCCAAAAACTGTCAAATTTCTTCGATCGATTGTCAACCTTAACTTGGGAATAATAGACCACAAAATCGATTGAATTTTGCCATTTTGTGGTAGTCCGACGTGCTGTTGCTGTACCTAAAAGGCTATAAACAAATAAAATTTATTTTTTTTTAGTGGGAATAAGAACCATGAAGATTAATTTAAAATACCTACATACATACACAATTATGTATGTATGTTATACACAAATCACGCCTATATTCCCGAAGGGGTAGGCAGAGGTGAACTAGCATCCACGTTTCGCCAATTATGTTAGGTCCCATTAGGTAATAGGTGGCGAGCCTATTGCCATTTATCGGGCACAACAGTCGCAGTACATTGCTAGCCTAGGTGGTATAAGAGGAACGCTGCTGCCCATTCCTAATCATATTCAGATTTATCCTTAGTCGCCTTGTACGACACCCAAGGGAAAGATTTGGGGTGGTGACAATTGTATTCTACTCTGCCGTCACCAAGCGGCTGAATTAATTTAAAATACTTTTTGAAAATTTGTCCGATCCCTTTGCTAAATTGATAAACTTTTACGCAATTTTCAAAAGACTAGTCTGACACGCCAATTCAGACAGACAGAATACAGATACCATTTTGAATCCGTCCATTTGGCGGTAATGTTAGTAGAGTTACTTCAAGGGTTTATTTCCAAGTGCCATGCAAAGGTTGACGGGCACGCGATTTTATTTTGGGACTTAACCCATTCAATTTATTTGGTTTAAAAACTTTTATAGCATGGTGTCGGGACTTCGGGAGCTATGGCATTATTAACTAGCCTCTATATCATTGCATAAACAAAAATACTTAACATTTTGTATTTAAAATTAAGGCTATATGACTTATTTTTGCAAGAAAACAGTTATATTCGTGTCAATTTTCTATTTCAGTAGCGATATTTATATCGTCTGTGTCAATCCATGGAACTTCAGGCAAAATACTTCCTTAATCAAATATACAATGAAGCTATTATCAGTGTTCCAAATTTATTCAAATCAATAAAATTTTCTATCAATATCAATAGCCGTGTGGTGACATAATACAATTGTCACCACCCCCATCTCTCTCAGGTGTCGTAAATGACGACAAATGAGTACTGGGCAGCAGTATTACTCTTTATACCAGCTAGCTATAATATACTTTGATCTATTTGCCCGATACATGGTAATAGGCTCGTTACATGGACCATAATTATCCTAATTGTCGAAAAGTGGCTGTTGATTTACCTCTGCCTACCCCCTCGGGGATATAGGCGTGATTTACTTATGTAAGTTTTCTTCTTCTCCTTGCTCTGTTCCCAGTCTATCTAGGGTCGGCGCAGTATGTTTACTCTTCCATTCATATCGGTCAGACGCACAGATATATATCTGTGGTCAGACGTCATCAAGCCAATCAGTCCCTTTTGATTCATATCATCCATCACACCGTAAAGGTGCTACTGATGAATGAATATGTATAGAAAAGAGACGGAAAAGAGACCATGTCGAGAGACCGATGAACGGAGAGAGTGATTGGAATGACAACATTCCAATCCATGCTGCTCAAGGTTTTGGCTTAGGTTTTACAGCCGGCCGCCTGCCTGACACTAACCGTCTTTGGGTAAATTTATTGATTTATTTAAGTGAGTATGTAATACAATTTCAAAATTTTCTTTTTTAATTTTATATTCAAAGGTCACTGTTACAACGACAGTTTGTTTTAATTATGTAAAGTATTAACAAGCATGGTCGCCAGACACCATTGTAAAGAGCATACCGAATTGATGACTTATTACTGAAGATAGGCGCAATAATTTGTTATCGGTAACAATTTTTCAACAGATACAAGTGAATCATGGTTGCGCAAACACCGCTGACATTGTCTTCAATGCCAGTAAAATTCCTATCGATATCGGTGTATATTTTTTTTAGCTGTATTGTGATGTAATCTTCAGGCTGCCACGTCTCACGGCAAAAGTGTTAGAAGTGGAGCGGCTGTCCACTTGTTCATGTTTCCCTGGTACTTTTGCTCGTAGACATTGGAGCTTACCGAAGCAATTTGCGCTTTATTTCGAAGTTCGCTAGGTCTTTTATAATGGAATAGAGAAATGTTACACTTCTATAACCTGATGTTACTGCTTAGCTGTGTCTATGACGGTGTTTTTTCATACTTTTCTATCAAATTCATGACTTCATGTTATTATAACACTAAACAATTTTAGTTTGTTATTTTTTTTAAGAATAATCCGAATATTTGTTAATTTATGCAATCGGAGACCGAGACCGTGTCGTGAAGTGTGCCGTGTGGTGACGGCAGAGCAGAATACAATTGTCACCACCCCCACCCGCGGGTATCACTAGCGACAAGTGACGATAAGACCCGAAGATGGAATCGAGCTTCACCTAGAACCCTCAACCACAGATCTGGTTATCTTATCAAAAATTGTCGGAACACAATAATGCTGTTAACAGTATTATTATGACGACAGATTTTGAATAGATTGTGGTAATAGCTAGCCAGACGGACTTGAAAAAAGTCAAGTCACCAACCTAACCGAGTACAAAATTACCCTGGGGATCAAATCCGGGATCATGGGACTTTAGCCAATAGACTACGGACGCAGTTAAAATTAACGCGATAAAAGTTCCCGGTGAATGGCAATAGCTCCCCAACACATGAGACCTGGAATAAGCTAGCGAAACAGGCGAAATGTGGGTGTTGATACAGCTTTGTCTGTCCCTTAGGATATAAATAGATGTCAAATATGTATGTATGTAAAATAAAACCCCGAGTTGGACTCTATACGGGAGCGAGCGCACAAAAACTATTTCTGTTCGGATGAGTTTGCACTATTTTTGCTGACTCTAGGCATCTTACTGCCGCACTCAGAGACGTCAAATAACGATAATGAGTATTTAATGTCAAAAAATGACAATTCAAACCTAGTCGCTATTGTTGCCGGGTCTATGGTCTAGATTTCATTGAAATTTTTTGACATTAAATACGATTAAAGTTATTTGACGTCTCTGAGTGCGGCAGTTAGCCATTACACGTGCCTATATATTAGATTGGGGAAAAAGTCTTTTCGCATTATAGTATGTATAAACTTGTAATAAAATCTCTTTGGCTATACTAATCGTATCTGGCTGGTTTTGGTATCATTGAAAGTTTAAATTTTAAAGAACATAATTCCAAATTCAAATTAGGAAAATGTGTGATTTTCATTTGTTTTTCGTACCGCCAAGATGAGGGAATCTAATGAAGAAATTCGATACATTTTAAAATTTTACTACAAAAAAGGTAAAAATGCAACGCAAGCCGCGAAAAAAATTTGCGATGTTTATGGACCTAGTGCAGTGTCTGTGAGAGTAGCACAAATTTGGTTTAAGCGTTTTCAATCCGGAAATTTTGATGTCAAAGATGCACGTCGCTCTGGTCGCCCTATTACAGATAAAATGGATGCCATTTTTGAAAAAGTGGAGCAAGATCGGCATGTCAGTAGTTACGACGTAGCTGAAGAACTGGGAATTGACCACAAAACAGTTTTGGCGCATTTGAAAAAAACTGGGTACACAAAAAAGCTCGACATTTGGGTACCTCACGAGCTCACTGAAAGAAACCTAATGAACCGTGTACTCAGTTGTGATTTTTTATTACGACGTAATGAAACCGAACCATTTTTGAAGAAGCTGATAACTGGTGATGAAAAGTGGATCACGTACGACAAGAACGTGCGAAAAAGGTCGTGGTCAAAGGCCGGTCAGGCTTCACAGACTGTGGCGAAACCCGGGTTAACTCGCAACAAGGTGATGCTGTGTGTGTGGTGGGATTGGAAGGGCATTATTCATTATGAGCTGTTACCACCAGGCAGGACCATCGATTCTGAACTCTACTGCGAACAACTGATGAGATTAAAGCAAGAAGTTGAGAGAAAGCGGCCGGAATTAATCAACAGAAGGGGTGTGGTTTTTCATCATGATAACGCTAGACCTCACACATCTTTAGCCACTCAGCAAAAATTAAGAGAGTTTGGCTGGGAGGTGTTAATGCATCCGCCGTATAGTCCTGACCTTGCACCTTCAGATTTCCACCTGTTTCGGTCTCTTCAGAATTCTTTAGGCAGTGTCAGGTTAACATCACGAGAGGACTGCCAAAACCACTTGTCGCGGTATTTTGACCAGAAGTCCCAAAATTTCTATAGCAATGGGATTATGTCCCTACCTACAAGATGGCAAAAAGTTATCGAACAAAATGGTACCTACATACTTTAGTTAAATGTAAATAAACTATATTAAAAAATGTTTTGAATTTTCTTAAAAAATGCGAAGAAACTTTTTCCCCAACCTATTAAATGGAAATCAAATAGTGCTCTCTTGCAGCGCTTTACTGTCTCCTGGTTACATGATCTAGTTACAACGAGCTTGTTATAAGATAACAGTACGATAATATCTTCCACGAAGAAATAATAGGTTGGTTCACATTGGATTTTGTCCGTTAGGAGACTTTAAATACCACTTTTCTATAGGAACAATAAATAAAATAATTTTAGAACAAGATGTCTGAAAATTATTACAAAGAAAAAAAAAGACTGAAATTTTTTACCTTCGTCTGACTTCGTTTTCTTTGTACCACTTTAATGTTGTTACGTACGTACCACTTTAATGTTGTTACCACCGGCATACGTTGTTATGCCATAAAAGTTATCCGCTCGCCATGGTTACGATTTGGTTGCCATGGTTACGTCACATGTTTGACAGGAAAACAGTTTATATGGGAAAATGAAATTGTTGTTTATACTATTTTCCTCGGAATGTTTCCATATTTTCTCCCATTTCCTGCCTTGCCTGGCCCAAGACAATAATTTCAAAACCAAAATCAGCTAAGTCGGCCCAGTCGTTCTCGAGTATTAGCGAGACAAACGCACAGCAATTAATTTACATTATTTTATATATATTCAAAAAAGATACGAAAATACCACCAGTTGACGTCTTGGTTGGTCGAGTTGTATAGGCATCTGACCGGATTGCGGAGGACGCGGGTTCGATTCCGCATCGATTTAATTTTTTCCACCAAACCGGCGGGCGTAAGGTAAAAGTTTTTTTTTCTTAAATGGTATAAAGTTTTGTCATAGCAATATGTTAGGGATATTAAAAATATAGAAAAATCGCTACATACCAGCGATTTCTATCTTTTTTATAATTTTCTACATTCTAAAGGGTAGGCAGAGGTGTATTAATACTGCTAATACTAAGACGATTTTTATTTTATTTGCGTTATTTTAATAAGTTTATAAAAGGTATAAATTTATTGAAAATAAGGGGTCTACTTTATATTATTTATTCAAATTATTTTGATTATTTCATCGAAAAACGACGTATTGAAAAAAACAAAAATTTAGATCGATTTAGAAACTAAAGTGTTCAACTCAAATAGTAACAGATCTATTCTGAGATTTGTATGCCGCGAACTTACGACCACCACACTTATCTCGAGCCGTGTATTTAAAACAGCGATTAGCTACCTAATTAAGGCCCTCAAATTCGCATAAACAATCGGTGGGAAAATCCTGCGTACCTCAACATTAGCGACACGCGACGACCGGCGAAGTGGCGAGTGGAGGGGCGCCTTGCCGACAGCGGTCGCGAACTCGGCCCGCCAGCTCTCTAGACTAACGCTCCGTTCCGTCCAGTCAGTTGTCAACAGACAGCGAACAGAGAAAGACGCGGCCGCCCGCCGACGTGTTCTCGAAACTTTACGCGACTTACAACTGCAGTGACTCGTTTCAAAAATAAAACTGAGAGTGTCAAGTTGCCAGTGTACAAGTGTAGTGATGACATTTGGATGGAGCAGGCTGTTCTCGTGTCTCCTGGACCAGCGCTGATGTCAGAGGAGATGGAGATGGAGCGGGACCGGCTAGTGGAGGAGATAGTACTCCTAGCACTGTTCCTGGTTTCCACCGCGGCAAACTCCCTCGCATTGCTCGTCTTCTGCCGAAGGCCCGGTCTGAGGACTATTTCTAACCGGTGAGCCCCAATCTATTTCACTTTCACACAAACTTTTCCAATAGCCTAGAAGCCGCCGCTTTGTTATTGTTCCTAGCGAACACAAGTGCATGAACTTTGCATCGTAGAAATATCAATGTTCCATTGAATAAACATGTATGTAGTTTGTTGCAAAATACAGCAGCATCTGTGTTCGCAACACATTGGCACCTCAGATTTATTCAAAAGCGTCCTCGTCTCAATGTAAAATTCAAGAGATTAACTCTGTATTCTAACTAAAATGTTAACAAACTGGCGAGAGGCGAGACAAAAAGTGGCATTTCGAAACTGAGAACAATGCGAAATAAAACAGCCGAGAGTGCACTGGACAAGGAACAAAAAAAACAGTGGAGGTTTGAAAATCGGTAGATTTTTTTAGGGTGGAGCTTCCCTTGGGTTCGAGCCAGAACTGGTTGTATAATTAGACTATTTAGTATCATACTGTGCGTCTACCTGAGTACGGTTACAACGTGCAGCTTTTGCAATATCTGATTTATGGTCTAAGACTGTTAGTCTTACACAAACGTTACAAACCTTGCATCACAGCGTCAGACGAAGAGGAATAAGTGAGCTCTGATATTGCTCTATATTTTTTTCATCTAGCTAGACTCGAGCTGAAGGTCAAGAAATAGTCCATTGTCCATTAATAATCTGTTAAAACATTCGATAGTCATTAATAACAAGGATTTTATTACAATCAAAGGTTAAATTTCCTATTCCTTATCATGACTAAATTGTCTGCTATATTTCTATAAAAAAATAAAACGAAATTAGAGATTACTATAGCCATTCATAATGTGATATACCGATAATAGCATTAGGGAGTGCACTTTTTATAAAATACAATGGAACAATGACTTTAAAAATGTTTTATAGTCATAAGCTGACCGCACAGGACTAAGCGACAAAAGCGATGCAATTAACGTATTTTTTGACCTTAACAATCAGCTACACAAAATTTTGTTTCCTGGAAGTCCTCAACGCTCGACTGCATTGTTTATATACAAACAAATGAATTGTGATTCAGAGTGTAATGGCGCAAATGCTTTTTAGGCTTGGAATGTCTGTGATTATTTTGTAAATCGTAAAAAGTTTGTATGTCCGTGGTGTTATTTTAAGTAATGTTAAGCTTTGAGCGAGTAGTGGCGTATACTCAAAGCTGAGTCATTCTATTTTGACCCCAAACGATTGGAGAGCCAATTGCGAACTCGATAGCCGTGGGTAAATTTCGTGGGCTGATACAACTGCTGTAATACAATTTGCTTGATTGGTCCGCCAATGATGTACCCAAGTTTATGATATCGTAATTCGCGGCCAAGGGTCTGTTATTTCATCGACAGTTATTAATTAGTTAAAGAGAGCCCTGCATACACCTTCGGGATAATATAACGCTTGTTGAATATAAAACAGACCCAAAAACAGAAACGCTTTTCTTGCAAAAATAAGTTTAAAATTCATACATCTTGAATACACATTGTTTCAATTTTCAAAGAATTGTTTGAGATGTATCGTTTTTTTATTAAATGAGCGATATGTGTGTGGTTAAAAAAATCATTACCTTCTTCAAAACAAGGCTTGAACGAAGCGTTTCTCTATACGTCGGTTTTAAAGAAGGTGATTTGGTAAACTGATGTAGAATTCTAACAGCAACTTACATTTGCGAGGGAATGTTTTCGTAAGCCGCCCCATCTGGACAGACTCCCATAGCCAAATGTCAGGAAAACAACAACTTCCTGATCTTACGCTTTGTTGCCAAATGGCTACGTTTGTCAACAAGTGTTTAGTTTACTGCTGACCGAACACGCATCTGTCTAGTACTTTCCTGATATTAAGTATTTTTTTAGTTTACATTTTGAACCAATAGTTAATAGTTAAACCACCTTTTGATCAAAATATTATTACAACACCCATCTCCCAAAGCTAAAATCCACAGAAACACTGTAAGTTAGGCTGTCAACTAATTTTCGAAATTCATTTAAGCATCAACGCTTTAATTAAGTGCGATCTGGTATTCCTTTCGCCACTTGGAAGAATTTCGCAAAACATATATTCCTCGGTCACGATTCTCACACCTTGCCAAATTAGTGCAGTCTATGTAAGCGAGCCTTAAAGTGGATCGATTTAGGCAATCCTTTTAATTTGAAACGTTGCGATAATGTTTTTTTTTTTTCTGTCGGCAACCATTTTGGGAAAATGTCAAGGGAAGGCTTAGAATGAAACTTGAAATACACGAATGGATTTTGGACGGGCCTTGAAGACGCTCTCTTGAACTTGAAAACTAAACCAGAAACAGTCTAACGCTTTTCCGTGTACGATAAGGAGATAATAAAACTGAAGCGATTTAGAATTTTCCCCTGATGAGCCACATAGTTTATCGATCTGAAAAGTGTCTGCACAAAGATAAATTCATAAATATTTGCGCTCCAGATGTAGTCTGCTTGAGGCCTAAATTATCTCAACAATTCAACGGCTAATTGATGCCCTAAAATGATATCAGCACTGGAAATACACAAGTCCTTCGTGGCTTAGCGAATCGGAGCTCCAGCTATAAAAGTTTCAAGGCATCAAAACTAAACTGAAATACAGGTCATTTCGATCTTTCAATACGGATTAAACGAAGACAATCTAGATTAGAATGCTAGTTTGGCATTGGCTTTAATTGTGGACTTTAAGAAGAATTCGGTGTTATTACAATAAAGTGGTTAAGACGTGTTTTGGTTGAGAAGTGTTTAAATCTAATGTTGTCAGTTTTTTGTCAACAGTTTGTGACAATGTCAGCTTCAGATTTAAACAAAGCACGCTTTAACATCATTTGTGTTAAAATTTTATTGGTCTTTTTTTATTGAAAAATAGTTTAATATACCTATTATGTCTACTGATGCAATGGCAGAAAAATAGACAGAATTAAAAAAAATAGATGAAAGTCGTAAATATACTGCATTGAATTATAAATAGCGCACAGAAGTTACTGTAGAACAAAAAATGTACTAGTTTATCTTACAAAGATTGCGCTAATTGTGATTCGTAACTCCGGAATCAAACCTCGAACCCCGACCTAGGTACTGGCTGTCAGCCAACGAGTCTGACCGTTTAAATAATATGGCCGTCAAACACTATCTTACTTCGAACAATCAGACTGATTATATGAATCAATAAATGGTCAATTCCTTTGGATTGTGCTACATATAATTATATAAAATATAGAGACAAAAACTAATCATGCTCATTTCCCTTTTATTAAAATATCGCTTTTACCAAATACAAAAGAGACTCCAAAGAAATCCGTGAATTAAAGTTATTCGATTATTACCCTTGCAATCGATAGATTGCTATAAGTTTTGCAAGTAGGTACTCACAATAAAGATATTAAGACTCATGGAGTATGAGATAACAGTGTTGTTTTAAAAACACCTCATCACGGCACTTTGCAATTGTAATATAACTGTCGTCAGCATCATCTTTTTGCAAAAGCACGCCAAGCTGTTGTACTAAATTCGTTTTGCACTTTGTTTCAAGGCACTAAAGACAGAAGTCGCTTGGAGAAATTGTAAAATGCTGTTTAACTGTCAGTTTTGTTGATTGTACCCATAATGATAAGTTGGGTACCTACCTGAAATCTTATTAACATTAAAAAAGATTTTAAGCGATTGAGATGATGAATTGAGATGATGATGAATTGAGATGATGAATTCTAATTAAATCTGGAGAAAATTTCATTAAGTCAGTTTTTTTACGTTCGGATCTAAAGTAATAGTGTTGTTTAAGGAATAAAGAATTTAAAGATAATTCAAAGTAACAATCAATACATTTACGTGTGTTGTTATAGCTGTTTGGAATACAATAATCATCGTATTATATTATGCAAGGTAATATCTACGGATGATATCACTTAGTCGTAAAGACGTCATTTACATTAATTGTACTTTGGAAACCCATGTAGATGAATTTCCAGTAATGGCACGCCTTTGTTAGATTTCAAAATAGTATGTTTAGCTTATAATACGAATAAAGAATATTAAACAAACATCCAAATAGACTCCTATGCAATTTTCACTAAATTATAAATTTGCAATAAATTCAATCTTTACTTTTTACGAGATTTGAAAATCAGTGGTTCTGTGTCTATAAGAGAAAACGAGAATTCTATTCTATTCATAATCAAGTTGGATCCCAATAACAAATGAATTTCCAATATTTGAAACACACTGAAGTAATATTTTGTTAAAATAAAATAAATAAAGAACACTGGACTAGTAAATTGTCTTGCAAACGCGAGACTATTTACATTTATGGTAATATCAATTACACTATTATGTGAAGAATGTCGTTGAACACAGTCCAAAGAATATAAAGCTGCCAGAAGTTGAAGAAGCGACGGTAACTGAAGGAATAGCGCTGACAAAGAAAACAATCATAGTGGTGATGCTTATATCACAACCTTGTTTACTATTCACGCATGAGTGGCGAGTAATCGAGTCAAAATTTGTTAGGATCATCTGCGATGGAAGATTTGGTCTTGTAGGTCATACCTGTACACACGATTCCTTCATTAAGACATTATTATGTAAATAAACATGGACGTCACTATAAACAAGTTTCTGGTACTAGAAAGGCTAAGTGGCTTTTAATTGAGAAGAAGTAACTTTTAATAAGGTGATTTAGTAAATGAATTATGACGCACATGGAGAAACTTAACTTAAAGGACTTAAGCATACGTCCATTACGCGTCTATTTATCCCCAAAAGGGTAGGCAAAGGTGTATTAAAATCACATTTCACAAGCTCTGTAGGTAATGATAAAAAGGGGAAGAACCTATTTCCATCTAACGGGCACTTTAGTCATTTTTATATTGGGTATCTTGTAACAAGATACCCAATATAAAAATGGATTTTGAATGATGCCAATCATTCATAATGACTTAACAAAGAAACAGAAAATGAATAACAAAATAATTATAAGCGGATATAGATAAATACAAGCGCCATTTTATTGTTTATTTTCTAATTTTGTTTATTTGTTTTTTATCTGGCAACAGATTCACTAACCAAACTAGTAATATAACATTATGAAGTTTTCCAACAATGCTATGATAAAGGTCGTCTTCGCAGATGATTTGTCTCGAAACAATATTGTATCTTTGATTAGAACGCTGTCATGATAACAATATTTTGCTGTTTCACTAATTTAATTGGAACAAAGTCTAAACATAGTTATCTAACATAATTCTGTCAGTCGCTCAATAAAGTAATTAGTGACAAATAAAATAGAAGCTCCGGTTGGTCATTATTCAACAAACAAATTAAAACACGACCAACAATTTCCTTAAATGTTCTTTAATGCGTTTTGCAATAAAAATGGTTCAGTCATCAATTAAAAATCTATTTATCAAGACAAACATAAAGAGGGAAAGGTACGAAAAAAATTTTAACAGTCATTTATTTCCAAATGTGACGTTGTTTTTTAGACGTAAGGAGGTCCCGACTTGCGTTAAGCGATAAGGACAAAACGAGAAACATAACAAGAAACCATTTTTATTCTCGGTTCAAGTGATTTTATTTTTGCGCATTGAACTCAATTAGTTTTTTCCGTGTTAAACTGGTTCTATAAAGCGCCATAGGGCGGCGTATTGTCTTATAAGGAACTTATGAATGACGCCAACGATATGATCTTGCATGAAAATACTTGCCCCTAAGCAGTAGGTAGACGTGTATTCTACTATCAACACCCACGCTTTACCATTTATTTAACTCCCATATAGGTGGCGATCCTATCGGGTTTGCAGTTCACAGTATGTTGCTAGGTGGTATAAGAGGAACGCTGCTGCCCATTACTCATTACTGTCTTAACCTAAGTCGCTTTTACGACACCCGTGGGAGAGATGGGCGGTGACAATTGTATTCTGGTCTGCCGTCACCACATGACCAAAACAGGTCCTATAACTAGTGTTTAATAGGACGAAGGAGGAATGTTTAATAGGCTGCGATTTGACTTGTAAGGACCTTATAAAAGACGCGAACGATATGATCTTGAAGTTGAACGAAAACCCAACAAAATATTGCGTAAGGAAGCATAGCAAGCGGAACAAAGCGAACGCTATAACAGCTGCAAGAGCGATGCGTGCGTTTCGCAAGTTCGTTCTTGACCGATTACCGTTTCTTGCTCGCGTTCAAAAGTAGCGTTTCGTCCAACGTGTCACGGTTGGTATTGCATCGGATGCGACGTTAGCTGTTAGTGCGTTTCCTTTTTTTCTTCACCCATTAAAATGCACTCGGAATTCTGGTAAATTTACCAACCTTTTCTAGTACCGCTGATAGCAGTCGGGTAGTAGCATTTTTAACACCACTAAACGGTGCAACGGTACTGCCTGAGCCGAGGTCTGCACCTTTAGAGGCATCATCAGGCCTGCTGCTCCAAGATCCGACTCCTAGCGCCCTGTGAGGATCTCTTCTACATCTTCCCTGGGAGATGCCTGCCTTCCTTAAAAACCTGGCAAATTCTGTAAGGGTGTCTAGGCCAAGAGCTTAGGTCCCTAAAAAAGCATTTTCATCGGCGGAATTTCAGTCGGATTAAATTTTTCAAGCTATCCACGTGCAATGATCACTAGCAGTTTCGTAACGTGGCAATTGTGCGTCTGTTTCATGTTTATTGTTACATTTGGGTCGGCCTCTATTGAATTATGTGCGTAAACTTATATTTGTAACCGATCCGCCGCCCGTTTGGTGTGTGTCGGGAGGTCGGAATGAATTGGGTCAATAGATTATGGCGATACGCGCATTAAACTATCGGAAATGTGTTGAGGCTCCTTGACAAAGACAATGCGCCGATGTCTCGATTCTTTACGACTTCTCAGTTTTTTTCCAAATACTGGCTTGTTTGGTGTTTAGCAGACCTTTGGATTGACTAGCGGCGTCACTAAATATCTCCTTTCACCAAAGGCACTTTACTTTAGACAACCTTGGCAAAGAAAATATAAACTTAACTTGTAAATATTGGACCTCTTTGCTTTTATAATAATAATAATAATAATATAATAATAATAATAATCTTTGCTTTTCGCTTAATTTGCTTACCCAAACACTTGTCAATTCAACTTCTGACAGTTATTTTTACACTTGTGCTCAAAATTTGAGAAGCCTTTCAGTATTCGGGGGTTAGACACCTAAGCGGTAGAAATAATATTAAAAAAGCGAAATATAACCGTATAATAAAACATTTGAAGTTAGATAGAACGAGCAAGTCGTTCAAAAAAACCATAATAATACGAAGTCCCGTCTGAAGCAATCACGCGTAGACATATCACTTGAGTGAACGTAACCCCGACGCCATTACTCACGCGTTGTCGATTTCGTGAAGATACTGAAAGTTATTACTCTGTGCTTGGATAAGCATTGACACCAGCCTGGCGAAACTCCCATACTGCAGAAAAAATGTATGGAGTTTAGGCAATTTTTAATGGCGACTTGTTTTGTCTCTTACTTCCGATCTAACCTTCCTTGTCTCGCGCTGCCGGAGTGTGTCACTAATGTCATAAGTCACTATGCCGTTTTGAAAATATAAAATAAAGCGTTGTTTTAGTTTAGTTTTCCATCTTGTGCTTATTTATTGTTTTCAGTGACTTATCATTAGTGTATATCTAACTAGTTTGTGTCATTTATTTATGTGCATAACAGCGAAATGTTTTACAAAAGGTGTGAAATATGTTGACTAAAATCTAGTAGGAAATTAAACCAAAAGAGGGTTTTCATGGCCAGTTCCCACTAGATGAGAAGCGGTAAGTAGTTTTCCATGTTATTATATAAACGCTAAGTAATTAGAAATAAGTTCTGGTCACTTTAATCAAAAATCATATGCGCCGTAGCGATGTCCTTACTACTTACCAAATTATCGATAAAAAATCTATTTTCGTAAATTTGAGTATCAAATGTACTTGAGATGTTTCATTAGTTTTATACATATAAATATTGTCTATTGCAATATATTATAATATAGTATATCATATATAGGGTTATTTATAAAACAACAAAAACCTCCCATGACTAGATAGCTAACATCATTAACAACAAAGTTTGTTGTATGAGTTTTATTATTCATCTCTCATTATCATCATCAAAAGTTCTTCTGTGTTCAACTCCACTTATTTTTCAGATCACAGCGTGACTTGTTGAAAGGCGATGAGAGTCATGGCTGCAAAGCATATGAGAGTGGATCGGCATTAACCCCGTTGAAAAGCCGTTTCGGTTTGCGACTGACAGAGATGAATATAAAAAGCTGACGGCTTATCTTCCGAATTGAAGAGGCACTAGAAGAAGAAGACAGCGTGACTGCCGCCTTGCTACACGATGCCCGTCGGGTGTGATCGTTGCCTGCAACCGCATAAGCGCCTCTATTGGTAAGTTACATAACTTATCTTTCCGATATGGTTTGATAGCTCAATTCCTGAAGCTAATGAGTGGTTTATTTCAGAACCAGATTTCATTGATTGGGCAGAACCAGACCTTCGGGCGCGTTACACATAGTCCGCTATGGTAAGCGGTGAACAATTAATTGAATTGATGATGACCAGCGTAAACTCAAACGATATATTTACTAATCTCTATTTATTATTTCAGATCTAAATGTCCTGCTTACTTGCTTACACAACATTGCAAAAACGTGTGTTGATCGATCAGCTAACATCTGAAGACTCTGCCTAGAATATGAGATCAGAAAATTACCAACAATTTTAATTTCCACATTGTAAACATAACTTTTATTTTTTGTTGTTAAATAAATTGTATTAAATAATTACACGTAATTAAATAATACTCAATATTTTCAAACGAACAGAGCTTTTTATTTTGCTTTTGTAGGATTAAAAAACCTGTCTGCAAGTTCTGCAAGGCAGGGGGGGGGGGTACCCATTCGTTTTTATCGATATCGACACATTCTGTAGCGTACACCACATCCTTAGTTTGCTTTTGTAGTATGTTGGCATTACTTTTTTATCTGTCTCTGTTGGTTGGTACGAGATCTTAGCCTAAACTGCGAGTCAAAATTATCAAAAAGCTTGTTTGAAGTCCCGACTCTTAAACGTAGTGTATTATATACTCTTTGATTGACACTTGCAAACATATTAATGTTTCTATTGAATAACATTTATTTTGTGTCTTTCTAATGTTAGCAATATATTGTTGAATATCTTAGTGGGGTCGCAAATTAGCGAGAAGATATTTTATTTGTTTTTTTTTTTAAATATGGATGGACAAGACAGCCTTACTCGTGACAGCCTAATATTCTTTAGTTTTTAAACAAATAATTAATGGTTCTAAATTATTGTGGTTGGCAAAGAAACATGAGCTTTGGAAGCTTTCGAAAAAAGTAGGCAAACGTCTTACGACCTGAGAAATTTCCTTTCGAAACTCTTTCGTTATCAATGTCGAATGCAAATAGTCTTTGAGAAGATAGAGGCGTATATCAATGTGCATTAGGTGTCGCCGTTATGTGTTGGGCAACGCTAACGCCATTACTGTCTTGAGTGGACTTCTGAGTGTGTCCACGCTCGCACTATCTAAATGGTATGGTAGTACATGCAAGCGTTTCGGAACACACTTTAAAAGCTAATTGGGTACGCATCGGAACGCAGTAATGCGCGGGAAAATTCAAACAGCGCAATTTGGATCGTTTCAGCCATGAAAGATTAGTTGGATAAATACTTTAATTACGAATATTTTTAACAAGGGGACAAATCGGCGTGATATGTATGCATTTATGGATTGAAAGCAATTCAGATATTTACGAAACTATAAAAAAGGGTCACATGTTTTGGTTCCGAATTGTTTAAGACTTTTTTGACGATACTTTATTACATGTGTGCCGTGTGGTGACGGCAGAGTAGAATACAATTGTCACCACCCCAAATATCTCCCGTGGGTGTCGTACAAGGCGACTAAGGATAAATCAGTGATGAGTATTGGGCAGCAGCGTTACTCTTATACCACCTAGCAATGTACTGCGACTTTTTGTGCCCGATAAATGGCAATAGGCTCGCCACCTATTACATGGGACTTAACATAATTGGCGAAACGTGGGTGCTAGTTCACCTCTGCCTACCCCTTCGGGGATATAGGCGTGATTTATGTATGTATGTATGTATGTACTTTATTACAGCTGCCGCTGTAACAATGTATCGTCAAAAAAGTGACAACGTCAGCTTTAAATACTTCTTTAACACGTCCTAAAGTTTTTTTTAATAACACCGTTAGAACATGATTCACCGTAACTGTTGTTGCTAAATATTTTTTTGGGGTTTTTACCACTTGTTCCAATAACTCGACTACAATACTGACTGTAATTGATAACTGTTGGATAGCAATCATTACAATAAATAGATAATCATATCGGTATTAAACAATATTAGTTTACAAAGAAAATAAGGTCAGAAATTTTTCGAAACATGATTTGTCCATATGCAGGATATTTTTTTTTGTGACTTTACTTTCTTTCTAATATTTATCTACTGTTTTAATAAAAATCAAATTGAAATCTTTGTTTTTATTCTTCTTTTTTCATCATATTATCATCATAAATTAACCCCGAAGGGGTGGGCACAGGTGAATTAACACCCACATTTCGCAAATAGTTTTTCTTTTTTTATTGAAAAAATTACCATTCTGCTGTACAAAGAGATGATTAATGACCGTCTTTTAGTGACGTGCCCCCAGAATAGATCAAAATCGACGTGGGAGGCCGCGTCATTCGCTCGGACAAAACAGTATCGATTATAAAAATCTAAAATAAGAATCGATCGTTTGTATAACAAACCCGAATTCTAAATCCGGTGAGAGACGGCCCCGCGGTGTGACTTGACAAATGGTGCGGGCCACGGTAGCTTTCTTTGGGCAACTAAATACTACTTTCATGAGGCTGGACATGATATTGACAGATGGCAGCGTCGCGATCGCGAGATAGGCTACAAGACTATTATGTAGCAGTTTCGATTTCACTGTGAAAAAATTTGCGTGTTGAACAACAAAGCTGAACACCTGCGGATGACGTGATGGCGCATTGACATCGGAGCTTGTGAAAAAGATTGCCGCCATTCAGCGGCAGAGGAAGAAAATTTGACAGCAACAAAATGCTGTGGTAACGGCAGAGCAGAATACATTTGTCTCTCTCTAGAATGTCGTGCAAGAGTTGCAAGTAATCGTAATAGATTTATAACATAGTTTAATATGTACCATATAACTTTGCTCAATGTCATGATCAATTTCATAGCTTCTAACACCTGTTCATACAAAACTTTGGAGCACAGAATATACACAAGATTGCTTGCCTTGATGAGCTATAAAGCATTATTCAACATCAAGAATCTAATTTCCGAGAGATTCTATACATATATTGTCTTTTTGGTAAATGAATTCAATTATACTTATCTTAGTTTCTTGGAATTTAAGATAGTATCACGCAATATTTTGGTGGACTTTCAATTATTTTTAAAAGAGTTCACCTATGTCGCAAAGCCCAGTAGATCGATAACTCTCCGTTACTACAGGAAAAATCAGACAAGTATTTTGTATATTATACGTACAGGTTTTTGGCTTACGATGGCAGTGTTGGTGTCTACCCCTTTGTCTATACGTAACAAACGAACTCGCGTAAAAAGTTTGTTCTTCTGTAGCAAGATCTCAATTGAATCCTTTCTGTTTTGGTTGGTTATAGAGCATAATCAAAGGCGCCTTCTCTTCCAATTATGACAGGAACGGCTTGGCGTCTATATACAAAATTATCAAAATCATGTCTCGTAAGATTACATAATTATTTCCCTATGAACTTTATCCAACGTTGCATACAACATACTGGTTCTTTAATAATCACTTCCACTGCTTACCATGCGACTTCCTTGATTTTATGACGTTTCGTATAAAATCAAACTAGTCCCTAGTTTGATTAATTTTATAACGCAATTCCGTAATCCTTTTAGATTATGTAGATAGAAAAAAGTATTCTAAAGAAAAGTAAAAAAAAAATTCTCTTAAAATCTTTTGGTGTGTCGTAGTCACTTTTACCTGAAAGAGGACTGAGGTCTGTTATTTTTTATTAACATAAAAACTCCTTTGCACGAAAAACCAGGAATACCTACACGACCAAAAGTTTCACGTGAACTTTCCTTTTATGAACTCTGACAGACTAAAAAGCTTAAGTGTCAATGCAAAGCTCAACGAGCATCGTGAAGTTGTATCGAAAAAGCGAAAGAAAAACTTTTGTTCATAAAACCACACGTGATGACACGTGTTATTTGGTATTTTGGGAGGTTATAGCGACGACGTCGGATTGCAATTAACGCTTTTTATGTTTAGATTTTTTTTTTAGAACCATTTCTTTTCCACCTTAAGACGGCAGAGCAGCCCCAGTACGACGACACGTGGAGAAAATCTCCCCGGAAAAAAAAATATTTTCCTCTCGCTCCGACTCACACTAATCCTGAGTCAAAACACTGACAAGTGGTGGATGGAGATTTTGTCCACGCCCCGTGCTAGGCCTACTGAATACAATTAACCACCCCTAATCTCACCCTTGTCAGCTTATCGTTTTTTTCCTTATTATAACCTTGAGTCATCCTTATTGTTATGACAACCGCTCGAAAGGTAGGCTAGTTAGGATTTTGCTTTGTCTTCGTTACATACCTATAATGCTTATAAACCTAAGCCAAAACCTTGAGCAGTACGGATTGGGATCTTGTCATTCCAATCACTCTCTCCGTTCATCGATGTCTCGATATAAATGGAAGATGGACTGGGAGCAGAGCAGGAAGAAGAATGCTTAAGTACCTAACTAATAAGTAGCCATTATACACACTGATTCATTACAACATTATCGCAAATCAGGCCGCCATTAGACGATCACGATCGGAGACTTCCTTCGAAAAAGTTCAAGAACCGATAGCGAGACTATTTTAATTTATAATTTCGTTGGCTTTTGACATGCGTCGGCAACACACCGTGGTAATTTTACGCGCGCAAAACTCATTGCTGTGCAACTTTCGACTTTAAACCTTCGTCATAAAAGCACTACAGCGATTAGCCGGCTGTAAAAAGACAACTGACAACGGTTCATTCACGGTGTTTGAATTTCGAAAGAATGGAGCGAGACTTGATTGTTCCTATTGAATGAGTTATGTGTGATCGTCGATATTTTTAAACAGGAAAATTGTATTCAACGAGCATTTTGAGTCTTGATGCGTCGTGATAAGGCCTGTCGTTGCCATTTTGGATCACCATGCATGGTGTGGTATGGAGTGTTTGGCAGAACAGCTAACAGCAACAGAATTCATATGAACAGATCTATATCAGCCTTTTAAGACAACTTACAGGGATTACAAGGAAGATGGTCACGAAAATATGCTATCAACAGGAAAGGAGTGCTATTAATACATACGTACATACATAAATCACTCCCTATTTGTGCCCGAAGGGGTAAGCAAAGGTGAATTAACACCCAAGATTCGCATGTTAAGTATGTAAAGTGGCGAGCGTAGTCCCATGTATTGGACACGTAAATCTTACTCATCGCTGTCTTAATCCTTAATCGCTTTGTATGACACCCGTAGGAGAGATTGGGGTGGTGACAATTATATTTGGGTCTTTAGTACTAATGCCTGCCTGTGTGCTAGTCTAGAAAGACGTAACTTTTTCAACCAAGTTACTATTATCTACCTACTATGTAATTATTACAAAAATTGTGGCAATTTTGATTGTATTCGGTTTCACAATCATATTCACTTCCATTTTGAACGCGCAATAATTTTCTTATCTTTTCCGCTGAGATTGCGGTAGAGATTTCCGGGGTCCTTAAAGTTTGATTGTGCAAAGCGAAGTAATTATTCGCCATCCGTTGGTAGGTACACTACAAAAGAAGATCCGGAAATTCACTTCCATACGGTTTTAAGCTTTATCATAGCATTGCATGGTTCAGATACGTTAAATCAGATCTTTTATAATTGTAATTAAGCGTCTTACCCCCCGAATACAGGAACGCTACTCAAAGTTTGAGCACTGCTTGTAAGTAAAGTGGACAATATATATATATCAGAATTAGTATGGAAAAACGTAAATTTTGACAATACTTAAATGTTATGCAGGACTCAAACTTTGAGTAGCGTTTCTGTACTCGGGGGATAGATGATTACCAACATACAAGCTCCGACTCGTAGCGCCGAGGGGAGGCGGTGAAGACCACTGTAAAATTCTCAACGTCAAACAAACCATAACACTTCCATTTCAATGATTCCTCATAAGGTTAATTGAATGTCAACACGGATCCTTGTGTATCAAAAAAACATGATCTGAATAAAACTATTTTAACAAAAATTTTACTGGCGCCATTGAAAGGGCGCCAAACACTATAAACAGAAGATTCAACAGAAAAAGTATCTTCATAAAGAAAACAAGTAAGCAAAGGAATATTTTCCAGACAGTTTTCTTGCTTAGCAACAGGTTCGTTCTGCGCAAGGTCTCTCGTTGCATGCATAATCTGTGGTCCTTTAAGAGCATAAACTAATAAAACAATTGTTTATTACCTATGCCGTAAATTGCCCACGTCACAATTTGATTGCTAACGCTGCTGTGGACGCATGGAATATTTATGCTAGGTACTTGCTTGATGAGATTGGAACGAAGCTCTTGGTTTTAATAACCACCAAGCATGTTTATATTCTGTTTGCTAGTGAAAGAACGGATATTACAGTCAACAGCATTTTGGCTATCACAAAATGTAATTTTTTGTCAATAGACTTTATGTTTTCCCTCAAACTCGATAAGATTGACAATCGATTGAAGAAACTTTACAGTTTTTTTGTAATCTGGAGTGCCTTTATACTTACACTACATTTGGTCACCAACCATTTCAAAGGCAGCCAGCTTTGTCTTCGTTATTGCAATTTATTTTGTTGCTCTTAAGAAACTGAACTTTATCAGTTAAAAATTTTTCAACACACCGCTGGACGTGTAAGAATGCTTGTTAACTAGCCTATTCATTAGTGCGTTTGTGTTGTTGCAAATATTTAACCTTCAAGGCGCTCAAACGATTGCTGTTATGAAAGAACATAGATTAGGAATATGTAGCTAATAGTCATAATCATTCAAGTGGGGTTGGCATGCTAACGCATTTGTTTGTACAATCAACAGCACGCCAGCTACCACAATTTGTCCAATTGTCTTAAGCGACTTTATGCCTTCCGTCAACCAATTAACCAAATAACAATTAAGGTTGTTAATTTGTTGGAGATATTTTACAGTTTCATAATATAGGCTAACGTGTTGTTGACCCAATTATTCAAAAGTCCTCAGAGTACGCCAAGGTACCTTTTCTACAATATCAATACAACAATAAACTTAAAAATAACAGAGTAAAAAGAGAATTTTTATAATCTGTAAATAACGTTACTATTTAGTCTATATAAATAGCCTATTTAGTCTGTAAACTAGAACTTTTTAGAGTCAATACAGATAAAAATATCATGTCATATACAGTTTTACAAACTTAGAACTCAAAATTAATTTATTTTTTCATAATACACTGCTTACGAATCAATAGTTGGCAGTGTTATGGATTAAAAGGATTCTATAATGCTATCGACTTATTACTTAGCAACAGGATAACAATACGTGTGTTATCAATTATCATAGCTGTATTATATCATTATATTGTTGTGATATAAATATAAATAATTATACTTTATTACTGTTAAACTATTGGGTTGTTTTTATTCTTAATAAGTTGTAAAAATAGGATATAGACTACTAGACTAGGTATGTTGATAGTTACAAGCAATAAATATAGGTTACAGTGATATAAATTATTGTTGACTTAATTTATATCACACCTTAAGAAAAAAAATCTATCGATTATTATATTATTCATAATCCCAGTCTGCTTTTGTCTGATATTATAAAAAAAAACAAGGAATTCTTATTTCAAATACATAGTGTAATTTATGGTCCCGTTACAAAAGGTTGCCAACCAGATGTGTAAATTTTCGATATTTAGAGGGCAACTAACATTAAAGTTCTAGTTCTAACGTAAAAAATATTGTAAAAACTAGTCCGTGTCTCAGATTTTGAGTGGGACTAGAAGTTGGTGTTGCTGTCAGTAAAACAAATTATATTGTGTGGGCTAACTTTAAAGAGTCTATGATTCATGTGGCGATTAGTTGGTTGCCGACCTATTATTTTGTTATGTTATGTATACGGATTTGGTGAGAAGGTTTGACTAGAAACACATTCAGTGACGGCTTATTAAGTTAATTATTTCTAATAATAAATAATAAGATTTTATTTACATTTAGAAAAGCAATAAACGATTTGAATTTAATATTAATACAATTTGCAAATTATGTATTTGTTTTCACGTTCTATTGATGATGTCTACTGGAAGATTTTAATCTACTGAGACAATTGATACGTATCGGTCTATATAAAGAGAGTAATGGCCTCCGTACAGTACGCAGAAAAGATTACTTTATAAGTGCACTCAAAAGATAAAATAACATTATTAAAAGAAAATATTCAAAAGATATCGGCTATCGATAACATTAATAAAATCACAACAAAATCGAATAAATCAAAAACCTATGAATTAAAATATCAAGTTTCAATTATCGAAATAGATTTCTCAAATCCTATTAAAAATAAAACCTCAAATTACTTTTTTTTCAATATTTCTGGCTTGGAAACAAGTCCTTTGAGCCAACGTCAATTTACTTGTCTGCCTCCACCATAGATAATAGAAAACAATTTATCAATGTTAGTGCGGGTTGCTAATTCGTTGAATGGTCCCACGGTCAAGGTTGGACGTTACCACTGCGAGCGTTCTAAATAGTTTCAATTGAATTTATCGATTCTATATCGCTTAACAGCATTGTTTGTAGTGCTCGATTAGGGTTTTAAACCAATTGGATTGGGTTGGTGTGTCATTGTTTGCCCCTATTACATGGGATCTAATTTAATTGGTCGGCGCAATGGGCGAGGGTGTCAAAACACCTGTGCCCACCCTTTTAGTGAGAAATAGACCTGATTAAAGAATCTATTTTCTTTACATCTATTTAAAAATAGATTTAAAAGGTAAATAACGTAAGAAGACCCAGTGCGATATTATTGGAAAAATATCAAAATAAAGAGTTCAACCACATTTAGCCTGTCGTGATGACATAGGCGCTGTAAAATAACGTGGTACGAGAATCCTCAGTAAAACCGATCTTTATGGTTCAGTCATTGGCACTCGACTGTCTGCCTTAACTTGTTTGTAGTAAAGCGCAAAGTCGATTGTGAAAATTTGACATTATGTGGTAGCCAGATGACGTGCTGTTGACAGTACATGCTACGAGCAGTCACGCATCACTGTTGAATATGAATGACGACATGCAATCAATGCGGAGCAGTTCGGGTATGAGCCTGTGCTAAAAATGGAAATGGAAAACAAAAAATAAAAGAACGACGTTCCATTTCCAAATTCATGAACAACGAATGAAGCATTTGACGCTTGTTTTTTAAAAACGTCAGTGTGAAATTGTTGGGGATATTTTTTGTAGTTAAAATTTTCTCTCGTCTCGACTCACGTCTATCATCCTAGCGTAAAGTATTAGCGGGTGATTTCCACCAGAGCTGTGCGAGGATGTGTTGCGAGGAATATATTTTAGTACAACCAAAAGGATCACTGTATTTGAAAAAAGAGTGATTTGTTGGCTTGGAGATGTGTTTTGGTTAGAACGCATCCTCGCACAACTCTCGTGGAAATGCACCCGCTAATACTTTATGCTAGAATGATAGTTGATAGGCGTGAGTGTGAGAAATAACTAACTACATTTCCTTCGTAATATTTATTCGTTTCAGGACTCGCACCCGGGACCTCTTATTCGACAGCCAGCGATCTGACCATTTGACCAAGGCGACCGACAAAAAATGTAGATTAATGAAAAAGCTATATAAAAATGTTTGACCTACTAGTTTTTTGATTATAATCTACAATTTCTGAACTGTACTTACAACGTGTGGCTTACAATAAAGCTTCTCATGTTTTACAGTTCTCTTTACTGTTAATCAAGCGAAGCTGTCTCCTATTGCAACCTACTTACGGTTCAAAACTGTATGCGCAATAATGTGCAGTAACTGTTTATACATTTTCTGTTGTTTAGTTGAATTTTAATTGTTAAATTATTTTTAGTATTAATTTTTGACAGTTAGGAATTTTGGTGATGATTATTTCTTTACGTGCCGTGTGGTGACGGCAGAGTAGAATACAATTGTCACCACCCCAAATCTCTCCCGTGGGTGTCGTACAAGGCGACTAAGGATAAATCAGTGATGAGGAATGGGCAGCAGCGTTCCTCTTATACCTACCACCTAGCAAAGTACTGCGACTTTTGTGCCCGATAAATGGCAATAGACTCGCCACCTATTACATGGGACCTAGTATAATTGGCGAAGCGTGGGTGCTAGTTCACCTCTGCCTACCCCTTCGGGGATATAGGCGTGAATTATGTATGTATGTATGTATTTCTTTACGATTGTCTATTTTAAGCAACAGTCTCAATTACTTGTCATTAGATGAGTGACCAAACACTATCTCTTTCGTTAGAGTGCCTTGGAAGGTTTCAATCAAAACACATTTCATTTATATTAGGAATAAAACGACCTTTGTTTATTATACTATATGTGACCTTAACTGGTCCCATTCTCAGTTTATTAAACAATAAGGGCCATATGTAATCACTATTTGAGCAAAAAGGAAATATTTTGGCCTCGTCTTAATTGTTTGTAGATACATTGACCTTTACTTTCAATGCGATTTAAATTATTCTACCACAAAATACGGTATGTGCACAGTTTAATTAATTCATCGGCAATAGTTTTCATATTTGCTTACAAATTTGAGATTGATTTTAGAACGTGCAACGGTTTTTAACAAATGCTTTTATTGTGAGTTTGCAAAGGCCGCTGCTGCAGATACAGCCATTCCTGAACTTACTTTATTTGATTAACTGCCGCACTCAGAGACGTCAAATAACGTTAATGAGAACTTAACGTCAAAAAATGACAATTAAAAACTAGTCGCTATTTTTGCCGGGTCTATGGTCTAGATTTGAATGAAAATGTTTGACATTAAATACTCATTAAAGTTAATTGACGTCTCTGAGTGCGGCAGTAAGACATGCATGTAATGTAATTCATTTGAAGTAAAATAGGTTTTAACAAAGTGTTGTTGTTTGTTATGTATTGCGTGGTTAAGATGGTAAATAATAGAAATAAGTAGAAATATGTAAGTAAAAGTAAAGACGTATAATTTTATCAAAAGATCAAGATGAAGTCTTCTGACAAAAACATGTCAAACTCCGTTCTAATAAAATACAAACAAATGTCCAAATATCAAATAAGGTTCCATATAAAATAACATTTATAACACAAAGTATTGTAAGGTGCTTTATGCATAGTAAGTCAGAAGAATTACGAAAAATTATTGGTCTCATGTAAATAATGATGTGAGTAAATTTTTTGTCCGTCGATCCAGAAAATAGGTGATAGAACGCTTGTAACAGTCAACCTTCATGAGAAGTTGACGAGAAAAAGAATTGTTAGCGGACACACTTGCCTAAGCAGTATTACAGGTATTCGTTTTTAATTTACCAGTGGCTTTGTATATTTTCAGAAACAGACAAGTAGTTTAAATGCGGTTTAACATTGTTTGCAAACATTCACTCCGAAGAAAACTAAACATTAGCGGTGGTGTGTCGATTTTAATGCGATTTTAAGCTTTATTTATGCAAATGTCGACAGTAGAGATTGACTTCTGCGCACAAACTAACGCGTCCGAGATAACTTTTCAGTGTGTAATTTGATGCAAGGATGAATGCGGCTTTCCCTTTGCCTCACGTTCGGTTTGAAAAAGTATATCAGTTTATGGTAATATAAGATGATGCTGGCTGAATATAGGTACCTAGTACCTACCTGTTTTATAATATTTAAGCGCTTTGGGTCGGTATTGGTATAGGTTCACCTTGGTACAGCTATAGCATTGACCTATTTAGCAACTACTGCATAACATGCAAGGATGGACAAGATTAACTGATTACGTTTTTCAATAATTATCCAGCATGACTCATAAAATGCACCTAATCGTGTCGCTACAAAGATCTAATTTCAAACGCCAGTGTCGTCCTAACATTAAACGATTGTAAAATGTTCCAACATTTCTGTCGCTGTCATTTAGAAAGAAATTTACGTGACACCACAACAATAACGAAATTTATTAGTTAATTCACTATTTTTAAACACTTTTATCATAGGTACCCAGTTAACTTTAAAGAAAAAAGTGTTTTTGATCTACATCCGTTTCTTTGGCTGACATGAAATTACTAGGTATACTTAAGTATTTGTTTGTGACTATTTAATGTTACAATGAAAACGTGTCACTGAAAAATCAATCAATTGACTGTCTTATCAATTATCTAGCGTTGGTAACAAAATTTAACATAAGAAAGGAGTTATAAAACTTATTTACCAAATAAATTTTCGGCTCTTGTCGTGTCTAGATAATATAAAAAATAACGTGTTTCACACATAATTTCTTTTTCTCTTTATTATTTTAGGGACTTTTATAAATATAATTACATGCCAGTCCCATACAAACATTATTATTTGTTCTCTTATATTTGCACGAGTACGACACATTGAAATTACCCTATAACAATGCCAAAAACCTAAATATACGTGAGTTTAATCCGTTAAAGTCGTTTTATTTCAATTCGTTTAATTAGTTTTTGTTTCTGATCTGTTTTCTTTGCTGCCTATTGTACTGCTGATGGTTTAAGAAATTAGGCCATCGTGTCAACTGGATAAAGAACGACATTGTTTAGTAATATGTTCAGCCCAGAACAGCTTTAAATTCCAATCCAATAATATCTGAACGGATGCTCCGTTCAGATATTATTGGAAGAATGCGTTCACAGATTAAAAAGGAATTTTTATAAGTTAAAGCTTATTTTCAATAATATAATAGGGGTAATAAATAATAGACAATTGTTTTGTAACATAGGTAAAATTCCTATGTGTAAATTTGCTAAAGAAACAAATGTATTTATTTTATATTACATATTTAACTTCTAATTAAATAAAATATAACCTTTCGGTGTCGAAGTGAAAACACTCTATAAGCTTGAGTGTAGAAATTTTATATAATACATACACGATCTTTTATCCCGAAGGGTTCGGAAGGTGAATTACCACAAATCTCGAGAAAATTTAAATCTCGTCTCAGCGAATGACTGTGTTTCAACTTAACTATAATATTCACAATAAGTTTCACCTTGCCTTCGAGCAAATTCATAACTATTTACCTGTTGTTAAATATATATTTCCTAAACCACGCTTAATGATCGGCCGCTAAACTGAGCGTTGTGTGCCAGCCTTCACCTGAAAACATGAATACCAAAGCCAATATCACCAGAGACAAGGAGGTGACCCAATTTCCGGATGGGTCTATCTGCCCGGTGTCTATGCACACATCAGGCTCCTTCACTTCCGTAGCAATTTGCACCCCAATTAATTAATACTTATCTCAAGGGTTCAAGATTTAGTAGTGTCATTATTTTGATTTTTATTTAAATATAAAATGTTAGATTCATTAAAAGTTATAAAGAATAATAGTTGTGGTCTTGATGCGACAATTGAACTGGCATCTTCAGCAGTCCAAAATTTAGACTATAATTTTCGAACTTTGTAATATAAAAATAATTACTATCTAGTTTCTGTTAACGCAAAAACCTTTAAAAGACGCTTTCAACTGACGACTATTTACATACGGTAATTATTCCGAGTTTTTATTGTTTCAATCCACACGCGATCCCTTTGCGTGGTCCTTTGTCTTCCTGTCTATGGTACGCGCCGTTTCGTCACAATGAACCAGAGACAACGTTCCCTTTCACTGTATTTGCCGCCATTTTAGTTGCGATTGCAACCTCTACCTTCATTTGTCTACTCTATGACATTTAACCGAGTTGCTTCCGGGATCAATTTTGACTAAGTGTTCGATTTATTGAACTTAATTATTAATTAATATTCACGCCGCGCCGCTAATAGACCTATGAGATATATGCAAATGAAAAAAAACTGTTACCAAGTAGCAATAACATTAATTAAACATTGCAGATATAGCTACTACTTATAGAATTCTATATTAAGCACAGTGTATAAATAAAAAAGCTCTCAATCTTTTTTTATATTTCTTACACTGACACCTTATTTAGCCCAAACCAAAAATTAGCCTAACACTTATGTCATTCATGAATACTAGATGATGAACAAATTTTAGTATATTTATTATTTTTTTATAATAAACTAGGTAGGTACATAATGTGTTTGTAGTTTGAAATTAGTTAGAGTAACATGTAACAATATTATCTTATCTAATATTAAACAAACAAACAACCATGACACGAGAACAAATATCTGGGTTCATCACAAACATCAACCCCTACCGGGATTCGAACTCGGGACATCTTGAGCGATAGCCAGCGACTTGACCAGACCGGCCGTAAAATCTGTGTGTTTAGTGTTTCACAAGCAAAATTATAAGGAAAAAAATAATTGTCAACGGTAACATCGTAAGTTCGTAACACAGCTACGTCGTTGGGGGGATTTTCCTTTTGTTCGATATTGGTCGCTGATCGATTACGATAGGAGAATATTAAGCGTTTCCTCAACGTGCATTCGAATCTTTGTTTTGAGACGGTTGGGTAATAGTTATTCAACGCCGAATGCTGGCGAAGGTCGGTAGAACAATGACCAAAATATGTAACCCGGCACTGTATTAGAGGGAACGATGAAGGTGTAGTGATGCATTCGAACTCCTTTTCAAACAGACTTTTAATTAAAACTTTTTGGACAACCTTAACTTATCGCAGAAAAAAAAATGCATTCGAACTCCTTTTCAAATAGACTTTTAATTAAAACCTTTTTGGTTAAGCTTAACTTATCATAGAGAAAGAAAATTAAAAACTTGTTGATATTCAAGAATCCAATCAATGCGCATTATTCAAATTAAGTAGAAAGAAAGTACCTAATCGGTTTTGCATTCATTGAATGCTTCTTATTGTTTACCTTTGTAGAAAATATTAATAGAAAATAAAGACAGCGATCAGTAATGGGCAGCAGCGTTCCTCTTATAGCACCTAGCAATATACTGCGATTGACGTGCCTGTTAAATGGCAATAGGTTCACCCCCTATTGCATACCTAGCAGAAATGGTGAGACGAGGGTGTTAATTCTGCCTACTACTTCGGGGATGGATATTTTTGTATGTATGTAATTTTCATTTGTTGTACTGGCCGGTTTCTTGTTTGCGACGTAAACACATTCACTGTTCAAAATTAATGAAAAGGTCAGTCTGTAGGAAAATACTCATTATTGAGAGAATTTTCAATAAGCATTTAATGATTCCTACGTAACACTTTTCGTTTAACTACGTAATGATCGCCCTTTAACTTTATACGTCACGATGAAACAAAAGACTGCGCATTGGCACGTCACATAAACTTTATTTTAATATTTACTTTTTAAATTTATGATAAACTATTCATCGACTTTGTACTTCCGCCAAAAAAAGTTCGGTATTCAAATTTAAAATATGAAGGGATTTTCCGGCACTTTTTATATTTGAGACACACTTATTTTTGTTCACCTACTAATATTTTTATAACAACATAGTTGACAATTAATAAAATAAAGATCTACAATTAACTGCTTGCTACACTTTTGGTCACCCATCTGCTTACTGACCTTTGCGAAAGTGACTTTTACTATGGCTATTTCCGCTGCCAATCTTGCTTAAGACTTCGTGTGCTCTATTTGAATGCGACCGTAATTACAATAGCATTTTACAAAAACAGATTTGATTATTATTATAATTTTTACAGAAATAAATACGTACGAAAGAAGAAAAATTTAAGATCGATTTAAAAAACAGCTGTTGAGCGTACCAAAGTTGCTATTCATTTGTCACAGACAAGTTGTAAGGTGTAAAGATTCTATACGACAGAGTTCATTGGTTCAGTATACCAGTAACACGGGATTCCTTCGCACCTCCGACGTTACCTAGATCAGTACAGTTGGCTACAAGCCAATCGTGGCAGCGCCAAGCGGAAATAACCCTTAACCACTGCGACTTAGAAGTTCAATTGCCAGTCGTAATAACGTTATGATTGGCGTGTATTAAAAGATTACAGCACTGCGTGTAATTGGGCTTCCTATATAGACAGGATTAAATAGACTATTTCAATCGACGCCCTTCTCTCAAAAAAGTTAGACTGTTTACACAACATATAAGTTTAATATTAGAATCGGTGCATTCCAGTTATGTAAATAAATAATAAGCAAGAATCGACAAGAAAATAATTGAAAATAAGCACACTTTGCTGATAATAATATTATCTTAAACTACGTCATACTCTTCTACTTCTACCTTGCCTTCTTCTACTGTAAGAGAATAATTTACGTTGTATTCAATTGTTTCTCAGTAGCAGCAGTATTCATTTGTTTCTTTCTTTTATTGATTTCTCGCGCAATGATTTTTTATGGTCTTATGATAGGTACATTTATTATCCTTAACATTACAGTATGTTGTATATAATAAGTTATTGCTCATAATCTTTCATAATATAATAGAATATTTTTCCTTGACCTACAAAGAATCAAGTTTATCACTTACAAGTTAATCAAATAAATGCTCTTTTCTCATTTATATCGCTTATTATTTATTAAATATTTAGTTTCCACCTAACTGGGTTCAGTGCAGTATATTTTCTCTTCTATCTTAATAGATGACCGTAATCGGTCAGATGTCACAGTGACATTCGCACCCTTTTGATTCATATCATCTCTGTCACTGAAAAGGTGATAGTGATGAATTAACTATACAGAAAAATTGTTAAAAGGACGATGTGACGAGAAAGATTAACGGAGAGAGTGATTGGAATGGTACCAGCCAAATCCACACTGCTCAAGGTGCTTATAATAATTATGTATTACTATCCGTTGCCTTTTAACCATATGACTTTAGAACTGACGTTTCAAATGATTTGATGTGTTTTAGAGTTGCGTCTTTTATAAATCTAGCCAAAGATGTACGAGATTAAAAGTCATGGATCCTCAAGTCTGGAATACGTAACGCTTCCGTTAGACTTTTCAAGACAATTCTGTTGTTCTTGTATCATTAACAGATCTGGTGCATTAAATATGATGTAATTCTAAATCCTTGATATCGGTAAATAAGTAAAAAAGCTGATGGATTTAAATTTACAAGCAGCAATAAAATATGAACACATTTCCAACGGACATAGCGGATGCCAATTAGTAACTGTATAAATAACTTAGCGAGCGAACTAAAAAGAATTAATAAGCCGGCACGTTCGTCAAGGTCAAAAATTGCACTGGCCATATAAATGTTTCCGATCGTGTTCCCTTAGCAGTAGAGTTCAGAGTCGTACAGCCATTTGGCATCTGCAAACCTTCGGCACTCTTTGCTTTCTACGTTCTCTTGTAATGCTTTTCCTATTAGAGTTTCTGTCTTTGTTCTTGTATCCTTCATGGCGATTTAAGCATTATTTCTGTAGACATTCAGGAAATTAACAACGAAAGAATTTCCTATTTTATTTTGTCCCTCGTTGGCTACATTGCTTCTGGATAGTGTTACTGACAGATGTCGCCTTTAAATCGTTGATTTCGCTTGGAACAAATGCGATAATTCTTCATAATTTACACAATTTTACTTTAAAGCATAAACCTATTTTTAATTGACTTAACGCTTTTACAAAGTTCATATATCCATATATGTAACAAAATATGTATTATTAAACTAATGTACATACCACACACATAGGTATATATCCCACAAATGTCCGGACACATTGTAATCACTAATTGACTCGCGGTATTTTTAACTTTTGCAATAAATTAACAGCGATATACCTATTAATATATTGGATGTAATTATTATTTTTAATGTGCACGCAATAGGTACTCATGTTAGACACAACACCTGGTTTATGGTTTGCACGTGTATTGCTTTATTGGTTGGCTTTAACCGCTTGTAATTATACTCAAGTAACCATCTGATTACCATGACAATGGTTAATTTTAGCCAAAATGTCTGTCTGTGTGTGCACAACACTACAGACGCATTATCACTGCGTAAGTGATTGAAGGCTACTCTTACAACTTCTCTATTTTCTTTGTTTATTCTTCCTAAAAAAAAAGCACAACCATTCAAATAAATTCAGAGTAGAAAGAAGACGTAAGTAAACTACACCTTACATAAAACCTTAGATACATAAACCTTTACATAAACCTTTAAAACTCTAATAGGGAGAGAGCTTATTGCCAGTCATTGGGAACATTCATCACAGTTATTTGGTAGATGGTGTACAAGGAACGCTTCTGCCAATTCCTCGTTATATTATAACTTTAAGTGTCGTACTCAGATACGTTAAATACCGTTAATGAGTACTTAATACACACAATGTCAATTCAAAACTAGTCACTATTCTTGTCGGGTCTATGTTCTAGTTTTGATTGAATTTTTTATGTTAAGTAATCATTAAAGTTAATTGACATCTCTGAGTGCGGCAGTAAGTCGCCTTGTACGACACCCATAAGAGAAATAGGGGTAGTGACAATAATAATATAATTGTATTTATCTCTGCCGTCACCATAATGCAATGGTATCGCACTTGTTCAGAAAAATATTATTTATGTTACTCAGGCTAGCAACACCCGTCCTCGATCTTGCATTTAGATGCAAAACCTAGTTATATAAAGAATTGTTTAATATGCATCGCTCCTGGTAACCCTGAATGTCTGCGTCGAGAATATTCCTCTGTAGGGCCACGTTGCTTCTTCATACTGTTCTGTTATTAAAACAACTTTGTCGTTGTATTAATAACAGTGTGTACTTTAAAACCAAGGTCGAGATATGCCCATTGTTTTTCTATCGCAGCTCCTTCTAAGTTTAATGGGTCAAGATAACCACCATGCGGCCCGTAACGGTTAAGCTTTCCGATTTAACTAACGGTTACAATTAACAGATTACTTTGACGGGCAGGAATTTTAACAGTCCGATCAATCTGGTCTACTTAATATTTCTCAAATACTCTGAAGGGGCTTCGGGTGATTTTTATTGCATCCAAATCTTGGTCAAATGGTCAGTCTGGCTATTGGCCAAGAACTTCCGGGTTTGAACCCTGGTAGGAGCAAATTTTGTTATGAACACAGACATTTGTTCTCAAGTCATGGATGTTTAGATATATGTTTATGTAGTATAATAAGAATGCTTCTATGTATAATTATTATGTATATTATTTTTTTCCTGTCACTTAGTATCCATAACACAATAGTGCTTATGCTACTGACTTTGGGCTAGATGATAGGTGTGAGTGTAAGAAATGTTTATAATTATTGGTGTATCAGACCGAGAATCAAATCGCATAACAGGAATACGGATGTACCTAATCGCGGAAAATCCTTTAGCCTCCCACAGTCGATTGGTTCGCGTTATTAATTATCTGGAAACATGTACTTATTCCGTATGTCTAATTCCATTGTCTTCTGATCGTTGCATTAATTCTGCTATAATGTGTTTGTATTCAAGTTCCTTGTAAAGCGAATGCGCTTCAAGAGTGTTTCTTTCGAGTGCATTCATTTGATTAATTGCTGCGGCACCACGGCTTCGTCAGATCAAATCAGATTAATTGAAGATTTCTTGAGAACAGTCTTTGAATGTATACTTACTTGTTCTTCTTGAGAACGGTCTTTGAATGTACTTGTCTTTGTGTTAATATCACTATCGCGATCAATGTTAAATTCATTCTTTTTTTGTGGCATCTTTAAGTTACTTACTCATTTAAACTTAAGAACGTTGTATTTCGTGTTGGTAATAATAACTTCTTTGTGAAAATATACATCGATAAAATTGTCTGTGATGATTGTGTAATCAAAATGTTCCGATTTGGTGATTATTTCATTGTTCCGGAATGATCCCAGCTGCATTTTCATACGGCCCCATGAATCATTACACCATCTGCTAGTTCTCATTACTTCTCATGAATCATTACCCACTGTCTCCGCCTGGTTAGGGTGAGTTCAAGTTTCTACACACAGTAAATACATTTGCCCTAGAATTGTAATATTATTGTTACTAACTACAATTTGTATTAGTTAAAGTACTTGTAAACAAAAGATCCGTCTAATCTTTTTGAACTCATCACGTTTTCTTTTTATAACTGTAATGGTGTTGTGTTGGTGGCTAACTATTTTAAAATAACCTTAACTCATCGCATAAAACCTATGCTCGGTCCGATGGCTCTTTAGTCACCTGAGTCCGCTCGATTTCATTTGAAGCCAAACTTCCGCCATTGTTGGCGTAAATTATAAATAAGTAAATTATAATATTTTCGGCGATCTGTCTGTGAACCATTCGATAGAAGATCTTTCCAAAGGTAGATCGATTTTATAAACAATAGGTATTGTTAGGCACAATGCAACATTTAAGATGTCTCATGTAATACGTACACGGTCCCCGACCGCAAATATCTGCAAACCACAGTGTTTTCTGCGCTTATAATATGTATCAAGGTGAACTGCCGTCTATCTTTTGTAACGTTGCTTGAAATAGTAAAGGTTTTTATGAAATCGATTCTTGCACCATAGCATAGTTGAAGCAGTGCGTTAGCTGTAAAGTGCCACGTCATAGCCATGAAACTAAAATGGGCCTCGTCTCTAACATAATAATATATCCACAATTAACAAATCAACAAAATTACTTCAAATTTGTGATTTTTATAACAACTACTTTTTCTCAGTAATAATTGTATTAAATCAGTTTTTTTATGCAAGGTGTATTTGTTACACCTAGATTAGTTAGAATTATTTGTCAATCTATGTTTCTTTTTTGTACTTGTCTAATGGCATTTATTTAATTAATTTCTGCAATTGCTTAAAAATAAAATAATGAATAAAAATTATAACAACGATTAAGATTATTAGAATTTTTTATCGATCCTTTAATTGTTTGCACCAAATCAATAAGTTTATTGAACAAAAGTAGCACATGAAAGCATTCTTAGCGGACTTATTTTATGATGCGTCGGATGTTGTACATGCAACATTTTTAATTGGACAACATTCCGTTAGTAATACCAATGTGGCAGATACGACTTTTTTATGAGACAATTTTATATAACTTTACTACTTAAAGCAGATAAGACATTAACATGAGTTTTTTTTTGAAGTCATGATTATCTGATGTGTGAAATGTGAAACTTTTCTTGTAGGATTAAATCAGAAACAGTAGTACTTAGCAATCGCTTAATAACTTAAATAAACGCTTAGAAGTGTGAAACCTAATTAGTCTCAAAACTCAATGCGCAACTTAAATAGCAATAGCCCTTGGGTGTTTTTTCTGTCCACTGTAATCACTACATAATTTCAGATGCTCAATAAAACTGCCCATCGGAAGACTGGCCTTAGCGAACATTGCTTAGTTGCCGCAATCGCTGGCTGAGCGCGCTTAGTCACTGCGCTGTCGAGCTCCTATTGTTTGTTTCCATAAATCACGGCTATATCCCTTCGGGGATATAGCCGTGATTTATGTATGTGATTTTAAGCCTGTGACCGTACCATGAAGTATTAGTGCGATCCAAACGCAGGTGACTAAACGGGACGCCGCTCTACTCGGCGTATAGCGTTGACGCACTTTGACAATGGGAATTGAGTCGTGTTTAGAGTTGCTGGTAAAGCTCCTGACTACATAGATCTGCAGCACGGTTTTATTTCTGTGAACCGATAACGAGGTGTGGACTGATTTAGGAATCTATTAAGACCGCGTACACGTTGTTTGTAGCAGTATAATAGCATGGTGTCATTTTCTCAACGGTAGGTACTTGGCAGAATTTCCGGCGACCGTCATATTTCGCGGGAACATCGACTCCGATGTATTTTTATCGTCATGAATATGTGTTTCGTTTGGTTATGACACTACTGGCGTTTGTTGTGCTATTAATCAGAATAGATAGCCTTTCGGATGTTATTAGCGACCAGCACTGGAACAGCCTCTTTGGCTTTGTCTTCGGCAATTTCTACACAACTGGAGATTACGGCATTGAGCTTTTCGAAGATTTTCTCATCTTAATCTTCTTCTACTGTTCATATCTTTCTTTATTGGTTATTTTTGACTTCAATATGTTCCATAACATCATTTTTACTCGTTCCTTAAGTTTCTTTACAGCGAGAAGTTCGAAATTTTAAATCAGTAATTTTAAACATGAAACATGGCTGTTCTAATAATTGAGAGTGAATTAATAAAGATTTTTATGTTTCTGAATGGACAAGTAAAGTGGTCTTTATGGACCGAATATATTAGGTTAGATGTGCTTATAAGTTATTATGTGGGCACATTTCATGGGCATAATTGACCTCGACACAGATATCCAGCAATTTGGTTTTGTTGTCTTCATATAATTTTATGTCCTCTGGCAGTTTACCGTAAATAATCCGAAAATTTGTTTTTGTCTCCAATAAGAACTTATAATTATTAACCTTTTAATCTCTTTTTCTTCTTTGTATATATCAATAGGTAGACATAAATTCACCACACACAAAGTAGGATGGAATGGAATGTTAAGAGTTTTCTTTTCATGTAGATACATCATAAGCTCTTACAATGATCTAAATTCAAATTTTTAATGGCTACTTACTTACATTGGTATTATAATGTTATTATGTCTGGTCATATTTTTTATGAACAATTATTCCATTTTAATAGAAAACTAAACCTCGTCCAAACAATGTTTTCACTCGTGCCTGTGTTTACACAAGCTTTTGTTGTCAATATGAAAACATTATCAATGCAAACCAAAGCAATCCAACGGTCCTTGGCTTTAAATGATACAGATAAAATTCATAAATTCACAGTCATTGCAAAAACATATCCGCGTACTGTTAAAATTGCATACAGCTCACGCATATGTGCAACTAAAATGACTGTTTGATTTTCAAATCACCAATCCTCCATTCCTGAAGGTCGGTCTGTCAATGTCACAGCTCGTGTATTCGCAAGGGCATCATTTTCCATTTATTTATGGAGAGCTCTGGATTAATCTATTAATGAAGAGCGACCGTGACTCCGTTGCTAAGGAGACTACACTTCTGCAGGGGTGAATGTTTTATTTTTTTTCTCAATACCGAGTTCTTTCCTAACGTTTACAGTCAGATTTGTCGTGATCTTTTGCGACATTCCACGAAGAAAATAAAGCAAAGGGTTATTAGTTCTTCCAGATCAAAAATGTCGTTGATCATAATTCGAAAAGGTTGTTTAGTAGTAATATTTATTATCGTTAGTCAATAGAACAATTTTTTGCATGGAGGTTTGTCATGCTCATGATTAACAAGAATTATTGGGGTTTCAAATATGTTTTATCTTTGCACCTAGTCTGTACTATCTGTAGAATTTTACTATTTTAGTATCACCACATTCACTAGAACTTGGTTCACCATCTAAAGCATCATTTAGCCAACTAATTAAAATTAGCAACAATTTTACCAAGCCCGTTGTTTACTTTTACAAATATTATTAATCAGTCCTCACCAACGTTTGGAGGACATCCCGAAAATCATTTCCCGGGGTTCCTTCATTAGTCTTTCCGCATGCGCTCCTCAACCTTACCTTGATATTAATAAAACAAGGTCAAAACGAAATAAGTATCAATATCTGTGTTTTCTAAACAAAACAATAAAACATTCAAATTGTTATGATTATGTTATGCTGAATAAAACATCTAATTATCATTTTTAGTTTCGTACGTGTATATATTTCAACGTATGGCATGTCTCTTTGTACAGCCGACAGATTGACATGCTATAAAAACGCTACCAATTATTTAATCGATTTCAAATCTTAACATGTTGTGTTTTAGATCAAAATTATTTGGGGAGATTCGGCAGACATACCACTCTTGACGGGGAAAACCTACCACAGTTTAGTTAACGTGCAACCTTTGCTATTTTTAGTACCTAGTCTTACAAAAAATGCTATTCATCAAAACTTTAGTAAGCCCTCTATCTGTAAATAGAATATTGAAACCAAATCAAGCATAAAAATCGGTGGTTACACTTTGATTAGACTGACGGAGTTAGCTAAATGTCAATGGTCTTTGAAAACAATAGCGGAATAC
Organism: Cataclysta lemnata; assembly: GCA_963931975.1. Lineage (NCBI taxonomy): Eukaryota > Metazoa > Arthropoda > Insecta > Lepidoptera > Crambidae > Cataclysta > Cataclysta lemnata. The sequence goes on from OZ008357.1 coordinate 3,117,339, forward strand.
TTAGATATTGGTGATATTTATATTTAATTACCATACAATCATCTTGTAAATTAATACTATGGGGGTAAACAAAACGATTGAGCACATAAAGGCTATCTTTAACTATGTGAATTCTGCGTATATTGGCATTTCCTTGAATCTAAAAACAGGTAAAGACAAAAGAGTTTTAGAAAATCTTAACTCGTAGTTTTTCCCTAAGAAATTTCAACTTTAGCAAGCTTGAAGTAAAGCAGAAATTAGATGCAGGGCATTCGGCAGTTGGCGCCGTTCTGGTGTGCGGCTGATTGTACCATGAATAGTCTAATTTACCCGCTCTAGTACACGCACTACCTAGAGCGGAAAACTGTGTTTGTAAACGAAAGACTCCACCACGACATATTTCGATTCTCGTTGGAAGGGAAATTAATTACCGTTAAATCATGTTAAACGTGACGTCGCTTTTGAATGTGTCACTATTTACGTTCCAAATCAAACAATTTTATGAAGCAGTTTATACATTTTTGTTCTAACCTACTTAACTTAACTTAAGCATTCTTCTTCTTCTATCCATAGGGAAGGCTCGTGCCCCTGTGCCAATTAAAAAGCTGGTGGAAGCATTTTTCTGACCTCTTTTTTCTTTAATATTTTTCTTTGCAATCATGTTTAAATGTAGAGTTATACGTTCAAATAACATACAAACAGTGTAATATAATTGCATTCCTTAGCAGCCATACTAATGTACTTCTCTATTGTTGCAGGTTCGTCATCAATCTATTGGCGACCAATTTGCTGACCACCTCCTTGCTGGCGCCCGCCCTCTTCGGCGAGCACTCGGCCAAGGAGGATGCCACACCGTGGATAGAAGCGGGTGACGCAGCCGCCTCGGCTTGCAGCCTGGCAGCGCTCCTCGCCGTCATGCTGATAGCCTTGGATCAGCACCACGCCGTCACTGACCCTCTGCGGTGCCACACGCGCTTACTCCAGCGCCGCCCGGCTGCTCTCTGCGCCGCCACCTGGCTGGCCGCCGCCGCCGCTGCCACTGTCCGCGCCGCCATCGCGGTCTTCCGCTACCACTACCCACTCGAGCCCATCGTACAGGGAGTCGAGTTCGCTTACTACATCGTCTACCTGATCCTGGGAGTGCTCACCCCAGCGGCCATCGTGTGCGTTATGTACGCTAGAATATACCGCGCGGCTCGCTCCTCTGGACTCCGAGCCAGGGCACACGGAGCCAGCGCGCTGCAGCTGCACGAGCCGCCGGCGAACTTGCCGGAGCTTGTAGAGGAGGCCGAAGGGCTGACTTTGAGGATCGACGTGCCTGACGCACCAGACCACGTTGCCGAACGCAAATTCGGCCCGTTCCTGTTGCCCCCGGAGCGCCCGCTCCGTTGCCCCTCGGTCGCCAGTCTCCGTAATGCCCGAAAGGATGGAAAGTCGAGCGAGGATCTCAGGAAGGGGCTGCCGGCGGTGAGCTCCGCCCCTTCCCTGGCCGCCCCCTTGCTCGCGGTGCAGCCTCGCACGCCGCAGCCGTCGCACAGCGGCTCGAGGATAACTTCGATCAGATGCAGGATTTCGAACGCATCGCTGTTCCGGTACAGGGAGGAATCTCGTGCGGCCCGTGTTGGACTGTTGACGGGAGCACTGGTGATGTTGCACGTGCCGCATGCCGCGTCGGCGGTGGTGTCTGCCGCGATGCCGGGCCTGGTGGAGTGCGTGCGCACCCCTGCGCTGGCGCTGTTGCTTCTGGCAGCGGCTGCTTCGCCGTTCCTGTTCGCGTTGCGATCGCGCCGCGTGCAAAGGGAAGCAAGGAGGCTGCTGTTGCCGGAAAAAAACGCATGGGAGCGAGCGTCGGGGCCGGCGTCTGCCGCGGCGGCTGACGGCCAGCGAGCTCGCGCTGCCTTAGATCTGCTGCGCACCCTGTCGCCCGGGGGCGGCGGGGGCGAAGCACCCGTGCAGGGAAATGGCTCTGAGTCCGGCGCCTGCCGCGGCTCCTTCAGCTCTGGAGGCAGCACCCAGCTGTCGTCCGCGTCGGACGAGTGACCGCCGCCCCCCCTCCGCGTGCCCCCCGCCGCGCCTCCGCGGGTGCGATTCGCCCCGCGCCCCACCGCTCTACTCATCTGTGATACTAGGCTAAGCCGAGCCGCGCTCGGCGCTACCGTTAGACTGATTTAGTATTAAGTTAATTTATTATTAACTGTGTCCATGTACCTTTCCGCTGAGCGGACGATTTTATTACCTGATATAGATAATGAATGTAAGAAGATATTAAAATTCGTATCGAAGTGAAATTTGTGTTTCTTTTCGCCGCATCTGATCTGACCCAGTGACCCGAATGGTCGGTGTAGACCAAGAGCTTGGAAAATTCGCACGTACAATCTGACAGCTGAAGGTTGACTAAAGTAATCTGATCTATTTTCATTAAGTTTAAGATGACAAAATAAAATTGGCATTTCACCATTTGCCTTGCAAAATATACAAATAATCACCACAACTCAGTTGAACAAACCATGAGATAACAATGATTACCTATCTGGCCAGAGATGAAGCGATGATACTTAAATTTCGTAAATTATGATTGTTGGCATTGAACTTTTGAGCACATTAGTGTACAATGCTATACATTTATGTAACGGTTTCTCAATGATAACATCTCACGACATATAAATGATGCAATATATTCTTTCGAGTTCTTGTGAAAATTTAATATTAGAACGTTCGTTTGATGCGACTAGCGAAATTCTCTAATGGTTGCCATTAAAGAATTTCGCTAGTCGCGCGTCTGACATCTTCACAAATAAAGAATTCGATCACAAAGGACTGTCAGTGAAATTCTAAATATCTTATGATCTATGCATTGCTTGAGATGTTATTGTTTTGAACTATCGAATAATAAACATCAATACACAACGTTAAATAACCAACGTAATCTGTATCTGGTATCATCTACTGAACCGAATCCAGTCATGTATTTGGTCTTATAAAATTTTAATACATCTAATGTGGTGACGCCAGAGCAGAATACGATTATCACCATCCTATCCATAGTACCATGGGTGTCGTACGAGGCGACTTAAGACTATAAATATGTCAAGGGATACCACCCATATCATATATACATAAATCACGCCTATATCCCCGAAGGGGTAGACAGAGGTGAACTATCACTCACGTCTCGCCAACTATAAACCACCTGTAAATACTGAGATTAGCCAAGTATGATAGCAATAGGCTCGCCTTCTCATTACAAAGAATCCGAAACATTTAGTGGAGTGTGAGAAAATATTAAAATAACAGTAGGTTGCAGTCGTAGCATAGTAGTACAGAGTCTCTTCTTTGAGTGTCTTCATCGTCATCATCATCCGGGTCATCCGCTAAGGCCGGGCTGCGGGCATCGGGCGGTAGCTCATGGCCCGGATGGCATGAACTGAAGGGACATCAGTCCCCCGGTGGTCTGGGCCACCGTCTAAAACGGCGGGGCTCCCCTTCGCCCCCCTGTGCTCGACCCCGGTCTGGTGGCGAGGCCCTCGGCGCGGTCTAACCATGTGCCGGGTGATTTACCGTGGGGCAAGGCCCGGCTAGGAGCCTGTGAGCGGGCCTCGGCTTATGCCATGTACCCGAGGGAGCGGAAGTAGGGGGGAGGGAACCTGATGTCGGGTCGAGGAGATGTCTGTGAGTGTCTTAGGTGACGAAATGTCATATCATAAGGCAACATACCATAACATATGTACTATTACTGATCCCCGAAGTTCTATTTATCCCCGAAGGGGTAGGCAGAGGTGTATTAGCACCCCCTTTTTTGCCAACTATGTTAGGTCCTATGTAATAGAGGGCCAGCCTATATTGACACCAACTGGGCACGTAAATGGTTATATTTTTAGGTGGTTCAAGAAGCACGCTACTGCCTCATCACAGTTTGAACCCTTGTTCCTATATATCATACATACATCACACCCATTCATTCCCGAAGGGGTAGGCAGAGGTGTATCAACATCAACGTTTCGGCTATATTTACGTCTCATCTCATAGCCATGTGGTGACCGCAGAGTAGAATACAATTGTCACCACCCTAAATCTCTCCCGTGGGTGTCGTACAAGGCGACTAAGGATAAATCAGTGATGGGGAATGGGCAGCAGCGTTCTTCTTATACAACCTAGCAATGTACTGCGACTTTTTGTGCCCGATAAATAGCAATAGGCTCGCCACCTATCACATGGGACCTAACATAATTGGCGAAACGTGGGTGCTAGTTCATCTCTGCCTACCCCTTCGGGGACATGGGCGTGATTTATGTGTGTATGTATGTATGCATATTATAGCGCGTCTGCCTACTTTCGGGACACTTTGTGAACTACTATACTCTATGTAGACACCACGCGGCGAACAACTTTACGACTTACTGCCGCACTTCAAATTAACGTCGAAAAATGACAATTCAAAACTAGTCGCTATTCTTGCAGGGTCTATGGTCAGATTGGAATGAAAATTTTTGACATTAAATACTCATTAATGTTAATTGACGTCTCTGAGTGCGGCAGTTAGTAACTAATTCCTTAAGTGACAGTCAGCTTATCTTCAATAATAATAAATTTATTTGCTTTAAATAGGGTAAGTATAAATAGCACCATGATTCACGACTGTCGAGATCTTTTCATCACGTTAAGTCCCCAGTTAGTATTCAGTCTTCAGTCTGTATCATCAGCATCTTCCTGTCCTAGGTATTCCCAGGTAGATGAAGCTTGAGAGATATGATAATGATACGAATGCAAAAAGTACCCCCAATTCACCCCAAGGGTATCGTAGAAGTGGAAATGTAGACACTAAAATGAATGACTGTTTTCGAAGCTCAAATAAATAGATCCATATAATTTTGAATTTGGAATTCCTAACCAAAGAGGAGATATTTCAGCCACTAAGACAATACGCCAATTTCACGCCATTTCATGTAAGGACAAATAATAAATTATCAAATAAATACTTAAATAAAAACAATTATAGTGTATGCTTAAAAGGTATCATTACATCAATACACAGCAGTCAGTTCAATGCACCTGGGTGTTAACCCAATATCTGCTATGAAAGTGAGAGAGTTATAGTGTCACTTTCGTGTGTTATGTAAATACCCTATTGTAGGGCAAATAAGCTGAACAATGCCTATTGTTTAGTGTGGGGACGCGTCGACGACGGAGCGCTTGACATGATTTTAGATGACGGAGATTTTTTCCGTTTAAAGGCAGATCCAGACGAGTGTAACATGTAATGTAGGTAATGTAACACGAATTCTACGTTAGGATGGCACTACGAGCGTTACATGTAATGCTCGTTACTTGTTATGCTCGTAGTGCTGTCCTAACGTAGAATTCGTGTACATTTTAGATTACATTACACGTTTCACTCGTCTGGATCCGGCTTTAGAAGCGGCCAGCCGAACGTGTTCAAAAAGCTTATATTAAAAGGAAAAGAAATCTTTAATACAGAGTTACATACATAAATCACGCCTAATTATCACCGTGGGTGACGGCAGAGTAGAATACAATTGTCACCACCCCAAATCTGTCCCGTGGGTGTCGTACAAGGCGAATAAGGATAAATCAGTGATGAGGAATGGGCAGCAGCATTCGTCTTATACCACCTAGCAATAGTACTGCGACTATTGTGCCCGATAAATGGCAATAGGCTCGCCACCTATTAAATGGGACCTAACATAATTGGCGAAACGTGGGTGCTAGTTCACCTCTGCCTACCCCTTCGGGATATAGGCGTGATTTATGTATGTATGTATTTATCACCGAAGTCAAGATATGAATTTCACCCATGTTTCGCCAATTATGTTAGGTCACATGTAGGTGGCGAGCCAAACGCAGTATATTGCTAGGTGGTATAAGAGGAACGCTGCTGCCCTATTACTCAATTACTCATCACTGTCTTAACCCTTAGTCGCCTTGTACGAACCCCACGGGAGAGATGGGGGCGGTGGCAATTGTATTTTGCTCTGCCGTCACCACACGGCACAAATATTAATCTGTAATTCATCATTATCACAAATTCTTACATTAGGGAAAATAGGTTATAAAAATTCCGATAAAAATGTCCTATTGGCGTGGATAAAATATACACTAAAGACTTGGCTGTATGGGCTAGACCCTTTGCCTTCCTTAAAATATAGGGAGAATTTAAAACTAACTAACTAATATTGTGTCAGAGTAATGTTTACTGTTAAAAAAAATTGTAGTTTTGTGTAATAAGTGTCTGCGGCGATGAACAATATAAAGATTTAGTAAAACAAAAGTGCATTTGATGAGAAAAGCGATGAGCATTTTCGTGGTCGATCTACCTCGTCAGTCTCCTTCAATAGGCTGTTAGTGTAAATTTGCCGCCAAACTCTCCCAAAATGCATTAAAACGTGATACATACATATATACATAAATCACGCCTAAAGGACATTTGGAATCGTACCCGTGGCCTCGACTTGCCTCGGAAAATTTAACTGAGGAATTTTTCTCAATTCAGTTGTGATTCGTTTTTTGTTTCTTTATATAAAGTTCGTTTATTTAATTCACCTGCTTTCTATTGAACAGTCAACGACAAGATAATTACAATAATATTTTGTTTTATTACGTACTTCTCTTGTCGTTGACTGTCCAATAGAAAGCATGCTGGTTTTCACGTGTCCAGTTAAAAACAATGTTAACTAATGTGGGCGACAACGGTAAGATAACGGTAAGGTCAATTATCAAAGTAATTAGTTTTAAAAGGGATACCTCCATGTTAGTTTCTCGATGCTCTATTTGTGCTGGTCTGTGGGAGATTACGGGTGCTGACGTCATACCAGGAGGCCTAGCGCGGGACGTGGACAAAATCTCTCCACCACTTGTCAGTGTATTGTCTCGGGATTTAGTGGGAGTTAGTTCGAGAGGGAAACATTTTCTTATCCCCGAGGAGATTTTTTCCAGAGCTGCGGGGGCAGAGGGCCTAGCAACTGGCTTATCTATTCGAACGCATAGAAAACAAAAGTATGAAACTGACGTTTCGTTTTATCTCTAATATGTCAGTTCTATACATTTTGTATTCTATGCGTTTGATTGGATTGGCCACTTGGTTAGGGTGGCAGAACACAAATCACGGTGGAGCGTAGAGTGCTCGTTCAGACCGCCTGGAGAGAAGAGCAGATTTATATCGCATTTAAAATTTAATCTAGGCTTATTGACATACGGTTAATTTTTACCTGCCTCCGCATTCGCCGTGAGCGGCTCTTGAGCTTTTCTATACAGTGCAGTTCATAATAAATCGTATTACAATGATACAAAAATCTATTTTGAAAAAATCCCTCTCCGCCTCCTCTCCGAGCCGGTCTGTGTCAGAGAACGGACTAACTTAGGCAGGAGGGGAGGGTACCATCATTTGGCACTGATCGCACCTGAACAGTGATCACCCCTCTCTGGTGGTGGTTGAGGTGAAGCTCGAATCCATCTTCGATCCGTATCGCCACTTACCACCAGGTGAAACGAAGGTCAAGAGCTTCAGTGTCTAGCATAAAAAAAAATACGAGAGACGCAATAGGGTTTCGATTTAGATAGTAAATTAATTAAGTCTAAATTCATGATTGATTGGTTTTTAATTATTTCCGCGTTATCCCGTGTCTGGTAATGTAATTGCCTTAGACGACTCAGACGCATCGAAATTTCCAAAATGGCATCTGCTACGTGTCTATCACGTAGCATACTATGTTGTATATCCTCAATTAGTAACTTTTAAAATTATTATTAGTCCCGGATGGCTTACTATGGGCGATGACGATTGTCACATTGTCTGGAAAAATTTATAAAGTTCAAACTAAAATTTCCATTAATTAGAACTGGACAATTTTAAATTGAACGTTTTAATTTTTTTCTATAGTTGAATTTGGGATAGTGCATTGTTAATTATCACAATTACCAGCCCTTCAATGTCCCAATGATGGGGCACATGAAAGAATATAACATGGAGAATGGGTCTTAACCCACCACGCTGGCCCAGTGAGGTGGCAGAGGTGTTTTAAAACCCACATTTCGCCAGTTTATTCCAAGTCCCATGTGGTAGGGTTGAGGGTGTGTCTATTGCCATTCACAGGGAACTTTATTGGCAGTTATCTGCTGATGATGCAAGAAGAACGCTGCAGCTGCCCATTCCTCGTTATATTATAACTCTTACTCCTGCACTCAGAGACGTCAAATAACGTTAATGAGTACTAAACTTAAAAAAATGACAATTTAAAACTAGTCGCTATTCTTGCCGGGTCTATGGTCTAGATTTGAATGAAAATTTTTGACATTAAATACTCATTAAAGTTGTCAATTAACTTTAGTGAGTATTTAATGTCAAAAATTTTTCATTCTCTGAGTGCGGCAGTTAGCCGCTTTGTACTGTACGACACCCATGCGACAGGTAGGGCTAGCAACAAATTTATTCTTCCCTGACTAATGGGGCTTCTACACGGTGCACGTGGCTTGCGCATATTGAATCACTTGCGCGGGTTATATGCATCGTGTTAACGATTCCAGCAAATCCAACGACTCGCGGATGTATCTATCTGCTCAAGTAACATGCGCAAGTAGCCCTTGCGCGCACCACATCGCGCGGGTTACATGCTGAAAGCTGAAACGAACAATATCCATACATAAAGTACTCGCGCGGGCAGCATGCACGTGTAGCATGACCAAGTTACTTGCGCGAGTAGCCCGCGCCTTTGTTTATGCACTGATCAAGTAACTTGAGCACGCTGCTTGCGCAAATAGCTCGCGCCTTTACTTGCTCCAGCTACTTGCATCGTGTAGAAGCACCATAAGCGGTATAGAACTCCTCAGAAAATATATAGATGCACCGTTTTCGATTACTTTTTTTAGGTAATGAGTTTTTAGGGTCCAGAGTACATTTCTATAGGTGTACAAGGAAAATTTAAAAAATCACAATGGATGCCATTCAACTCCAACGATGGCAACAACAGAACGCAGAGAGCGCGACTAATAAAACGTTGTAAGATTATTACGACACAGACATCTCTCGTATAAATATTAATTTATAAGGAAATGCATAATTATTGATGATTATAGGAAAACTAAACGTATCACGTGAAGTAGGGGTGTTACGTAACTTTGCTGGCCGAGGTAATCGTATGCAGATTAGATCGTTACAGACGCCCGTTGATAGCTGGATGACAAGAGGATGAATCATGTAAGGCCTATCATATTATATTTTATTACTTAGGGTCTGTTTTTTGATGCATAGTTAACTTAACCAATCGTTAAAAATTGTTACTAATCTTTCGATATCGGGCTGATTTAACTTAACCAATTGTTGAACATTGTTACTAATCTTTCAATATCAGGCTTATTTAACTTAACCAATCGTTAAAAATTGTTACTAATCTTTCGATATCAGGCTGATATTTAACTATTAGTGACAATTTTAGTTACCAATGGCCAAATATCAGTCTGATATTGTTAGTAATGGTCAAATATCAGACTGATTATCAGAAACCAGAATCGATTTTATAGCCGTGTGGTGACGGCAGAGTAGAATACAATTGTCACCATCCCAAATCTCTCCCGTGGGTGTCGTATAAGGCGACTAAGGATAAATCAGTGATGAGGAATGGGCAGCAGCGTTCCTCTTATACTACCGTCCTGACAATGTACTGCGACTTTTGTGCCCGATAAATGGCAATAGGCTCGCCACCTATTACATGGGACTTAACATAATTGGCGAAACGCGGGTGAGAATTCACCTCTGCCTACCCCTTCGGGGATATGGGCGTGATTTATGTATGTATGTATGTAGAATCGATTTTTAACAATTGGTTGACTTAACTATGCATCAAATAACCGGCCCTTAGGAAGCGAAGACCGAAACCTAGCCAAGTGACAAATGTTAAAAATATGTTGCTATCCGATCCCGAGACTGTGTCAAGTGACTGCCGCCTTGGTCGAATGCTCAGATGCTGGGTATTGACCAAGAGGTCCAGGGTTCGAATCCTGGTAGGGGCAAACTTTGTGATGACCACAAATATTTGTTTCCGAGTCTTGGTTGTGTATATGTTTATGTAGTATATTTTCAACATTTATGTACATAATTATATTAATAATGTCTCCGTCATCTAGTATCCATAACACAAGTGCTTAGGCTACTTACTTTGGGCTAGATGATAGAAATATTTTATTTATTTTATTTTATTAAGTGATGGAGACAGATATTGTCCACGTCACGTGCTAGGCCTACATGGGACAACGTAAGTATTTTGTGTCAATTGGAAGAAAGACCAAAGACATGATTTTCAAAGTAAGGTAATTTAGCTATGGGGATCTTAAGTTTATACATACATACATAATCATAAATCACGCCTATATCCCCGAAGGGGTAGGCAGAGGTGAACTAGCACCCACGTTTCGCCAATTATGTTAGGACCCATGTAATAGGTGGCGAGCCTATTGCCATTTATAGGGCACAAAAGTCTCAGTACATTGCTATTGCTAGGTGGTATAAGAGGAACGCTGCTGCCCATTCCTCATCACAGATTTATCCTTAGTCGCCTCGTACGACACCCACGAGAGAGATTTGGGGTGGTGACAATTGTATTCTACTCTGCCGTCACCACACGGCCTTAATTTAGCTATGGGATATATTATTATAATATAGCTAGGGGATCTAAGCATATTGGAAAAGTTACTATAAAATAATAGTTATTTGTTGTACGTGAGTGCAAAGTTGTTTTTTAACCGCGTGCTCAATGTTGATGACCGAGCTAGCGAAGGTTTAAAAAATTAGAATCCTGAGCGATAGCGAGGGAATCAAAAGAGCACAAGGTGAAAAATCTTTGCACTCGAGTGCAACACGTAACTTTTCATCCCCCCCAACGAGGAAATTGCAAAATACAAAAAAAAAATACAATCACAACAGTTTCTGTTTTCACCCAGAAACTTCCACAACACCCTCCCATTAACCCAAACACACTCTCAACACCCACCCAGAAACACCCACAACATTCACACCTGAAATACACACCCATTCACCCAGAAACACCCAAAAAACACCCATTCACCCAGAAACACCCACAAAACACCCATTCACCCAGAAAACACCCATTCACCCAGAAACAACCACAAAACACCTATTCACCCAGAAACACCCAAAAAACACCCATTCACCCAGAAACACCCACAACACACCCATTCACTCAGAAACACCCACAACACACCCATTCACCCAGAAACACCCACAAAACACCCATTCACCCAGAAACACCCACATAATGTCCAATCACCCAGACACACCCACAAAACATCCATTCACCCAGAAAAACCCAAAAACACCCATTCACCCAGAAACACCCACAAAATATCTAATCATCCAGACACACCCACAACATCCATCAGACACCCACAACTTCCACCCAGTCATGCCCACAATACTTACCCATCCATTCAGACAAACCCACAAAACACCCATTCACCTAGACACACCCACAAAAAACCCATTCACCTAGACACACTCACAAAACACCCATTCACCCAGACACCTCCAACACCCACCCATCCACCCAGCCACACCCGCAAAATTTATCCTGACACACCTGTAAGTACCTAATAAAAATTACCGTTCCTAATGGAGTTCCGAGACGGTCAATCAGCTTGAGTCAAGCACGTTGATTTTCTGTATGTTTTTGTTCCGTTGCTAGCGTAAACAAATCAAACAGACCTAAAAAGCTTTTAAATGCTTGACTCAAGCATCAAGCAAGCATTGCAGACGATCAAAATGTTTAAAGCATGATTGACGCCAAGCTGATTGACCGTCACGGAACTACTAAGTTTTAACAAATTTATGACGTGAAAAGAAAATGGCGCGCGCAAAGCAAATTACATAAAAAGTCCACCAAGAAGGTTCCGAGTCTGAGTTTTTAACAAATTAAAATAGGTTGCATGATAATTTCGGCACCATTGAGGTAGAAATAAATAGATATAATGATGTTTTGAATTCACAAACTCATTGCACACGATGTTCTAAATTCAAATTTACTTTAACCTCTAGAGGATAAAAACGGCTTTTGCACTCAGATATCGAAGAGCAAAAACGCTTTTTCCGAGATGGTGGGATGAAATAGTAGATTTTCCATCAAGTGCACAAAACGAATCATTTTTGTCCGAGACTTTTAGCAGCCCGAGCCGAAGGCGAGGGCTGATAGTAATGTCGAGGATAAAAATGGTTTTGTGGACGAGGTAGAAACTCTGCTTTTCACTTCGATTGCGAGGAAATAATACAGTAGTTTATCATAACATTTCATAAAATTCAAACTAAAATTAGTACAATTTTGAATACTGAAGGAAATTGTTTTTCCCATTGGTATTAGGCTTGGGCTGCAGACCTATACAGCCAAGTATTAAATTAATTTTGAAATAATAATTTTCTTAAGTTAATTTAATAACCTACCGTACCTACTTAAATTAAAATTATGTCTTAAAAAACGCATTTGGCAAATAAATTTAAGTAAATAATAAAATAACAAATTCTATCTCTGAATTTCTTATTGTGTTTGGCTGCATTGCTCACTTTCTTTGCCTTAATAGAGACACATTTATGAGTAGATACGTTAATGCTCTAGAGCACAAAAATCTATTTTGTGCAGCCTATATCCTGCACAAATACGCACTTTCAGAGCATGAGAAGTGAAATAGTAGATTTTCCATCAAGTGCACAAAACGAATCATTTTTGACCGAGACTTTTAGCGGCCCGAGCCGAAGGCGAGGGCTGATAGTAATGTCGAGGATAAAAATGGTTTTGTGGACGAGGTAGAAACTCTGCTTTTCACTTCAATTGCGAGGAAATCATTCTTAAAATTCAAACTAAAATTAGTAGTTTTCAATACTGACTGAAGCAAAAAAGTTTTTCCCATTGATATTGGGCTTGGGCTGCAGACCTATACAGCCAAGTATTAAATTAATTTTGAAATAATAATTTTCTTAAATTAATTTAATAACCTACCGTACCTACTTGAATTAAAATTTTAATATCTTTTATGTCTTAAAAAACACATTAGGCAAATAAATTTAAGTAAATATTAAAATAACAAATTCTATCTCTGAATTTCTTATTGTGTTTGGCTGCATGGCTCATTTTCTTTGCCTTAATATAGACACATTTATGAGTAGATACGTTAATGCTCTAGAGCACAAAATTCGATTTTGTGCAGCCTATATCCTGCACAAATAAGCACTTTCAGAGCATGAGAAGTGAAAAATAAATTACTAACGCCAGTTCCTTAAGCCGTTTGTCGCGGTTGCATCCGCATTTGTTAATACCCACCAGTCCACACTGGGCCAGCGTGGTGGGTTATGGCCTATTCTCCCTATATTCTTCCATCCATAGAGAAGGCCTGTGCCGCAGCAGTGGGGACATTAAAGGGCTGGTGATGATGATGATGATGCCTATCATTTGTTTTATTACTTAGGAAGCGAAGACAGTGCTTAGCCAAGTGACAAACGATACAACTATGTTTCTATCGAACGAATGACAATTTTTAACAGCTACTCTTACATTTGACACGACGGTCGAAATGATTTTACCTCTGTAATACGTCAGATTCATATATTTTGTATTAGGTACGGGTAATGAAATTCAAATCCATTGATGGCGCGTGTTTTGAATTTGAAACATCACAACGCTCCAGCAGTGTTGTATGAAAATCCTTTGCTGGCGCGTTGTTTGAATTTGGAACATTGCAACGTTCCAGCAATGTTTTTTGAAACGGCGCGGCGTGCTGGAGTTATTGTGTTGGCGCACCTGTGCATTGGCCCAACTGCTGCGGTGCGCTCCACGGCCGGCCCTTTCAGTGACTTTGAGCCTTATTTTAAGTAAAAACTACATAATTTATTGTACAAAAAAACTACATAATTTAGGTACATAATTTATTGTTTAATTTTGCCGCCACCCATCCAATGGCTGGCCTTTGTGAGCGTGGCTGCGCTTACGCAATCGCAAGCCGAGCTCGTTGTTGGTAAAGCCTACGTGCCGGTAATCATTGAATCGTCTTCTTATTTGAAGCAGCCGCGTGAATTCGACAATTGTCACGTTCACGGTAAGAACGTTACGACCGTGACTAAGCAACCTCAAGCGTACGTTTGGTAAATGTACAATTAAATGCCTAATTAAAATAAATATTTCTTCATATCTAACATCTAGCCCAAATTCAGTAGCATAAGCACTTATGTTATGGATTTTGGACTAGATGACGGCCAAATTTGAAATTCCTAATCTAAAATAATAATAAATACTGAATATGTACAACTATGATTCGATAGCAAATGGCTGTGTCTGTTTATCAAAAACATTTATCCCTATCGGGTCAATCCTGTAAAAGTCAGTCATGTCTGTACTACAGACTAAACATTGTCACCACAAACAATTCATGTGTCTCTAGACCACGCATAGTCACCACAGACTAAGCGTAGAGCCTCATTGATGATCCCACCCACCTATTAAATAAGCCGTGACGTGACGACAGAGAGGAATAAAATCGTCACCACACCCAATATCTCCCGTGGGTGTCGTAGAAGGCGACTAAGGGTTAAGCAGTAATGAGTAATGTGCAGCAGCTTACTCTTTTATATACCAGACCAGCTAGCAATATACTGCGATTTACGCGCTCGATACATGGCAATAGGCTCGCCACCTTTGGCTCTAAACTGATCCCGCGGGATGTACCCTATCCTAAATAGAGAAACGTGGGTGTAGATTTGCCTCTGCGTACCCCTTCGATGTTTGGCGTGATTTTTGTATGTATGTATATGTACCTATTAAACAAATATGGACCCCGGATTCCACGATCTGTACACACCTTAGAAATCACGAGACGCTATTATGCTAATAATCCGGTTAGAAAAATTTATTAATTTAAAACCAATTACGAACCCCATTAATATTCGATTATTTAAATATTAGGCACGAGCTAAGTGTTTGAACCAAAAATGGGAATTCAATGCATTATACGTTTAGCGTCGATAACTAAATGTAAACAGAGGTTAATGGAAAATGCCCCTTCGCGCCTACGACACAAAGAAAGTATTTAAGAGTTCCAAATTGCTGTGATAGCATCGGAGACTATTGAAGGTATAACATAGCATAATTAGGCATATACGATTAGCCATAGGTAGTCTTGTTTCGTACAGTTGACCAAACGTCAAGGTATACACAGCTAACAAAGGCTAAAGGGAAAGGCAGAAGTGAACGTTTCTCAAATTATGTTAGGTGTCAATTAGTAGAGTGTGAGAATGAGCCTATTGCCATCTTATTAGGCAAGTCAATCGCAGCATATTTCTATGTGGTATAAGGTGGTGATGGCAGAGAAGAATACAATACATAATTGTCACCACCCCTATCCCTCTCGTGGGTGCCAATATTTTATATTTTTAATAATAATAATATTTTGAACTTTTTACCACAAATTTCTTTGTCATAATTCCATGGAACTGCTAACACAGTGCCCATCACAGTAGAGGGAAGTAAACATCATGCCACCTACGACAACTTACCTATTAACATGCACTATAAATAATTTGGACAACGCAAACAGTTTATATGCGTAGTGGCGCAAATGACACGTGTCGTAATCACAGCAGTTACGCGGGCTTTGCCATTTGAATGTCGTTTAACCCTGATAAGTGTCTTTTTCGTCGGTCTCAGAATGTTATGAAAATATAGTCGATTATATACCAAGGGCGATAAAACAAAGAAGCTGAAAGCGAGGCTTCTTTTTTATCGCCCGAAGTAAGACCATAGCTTTATGTCACCCCTGACCAAGAAGTGGGATTTTTCCTAAGCGTAGCGGGCGAAAAAGTCCACTTTATGACATAAACAACTTTTTTTTATCAGGAGCTCGATAGTGCAGTGGATTAACTCACTCAGCCTGCGGTTTCACAAACTAAGCAATGCTAAGGTCGGTCATTGGATGGGTGACCAAAAATAGATTATCTCGAGTTCCTCCGTTCTTCCGAAGGCAGTCGTTAATACTCACCAATCCGCACTGGGCCAGCATGAAAAACTATTTACGTCAAATAAGTAAATAGTGTTTCACAAGACTACGGAGGCGCTTGAAACCTAAAATATATTTATTGCAAATATATAAGTATCTATATTAGACAAATGCGAACATTTATAACCTAGATTCTGAGCAGTATTCTTTGTGCAAGACCTAACTATATTAAGACTTACACGTGCCCGATTGTTTATCATAGACTTCCCCTTTTAACCTAAAACAAACTAACGAAGTATGTACGGCTAGATACACCCTTATTATGCCCTTCAGGCGTACACGGGCTTAACATACATATGTATTTACTTTAGGTTTACTCTATAATATAGAGTCCATATATATAAATGGATGTGGTTCACGTTCACATCCACGTTTCGCCACCATATTTCAGGGCCCATATAGATACCTATACGTTTTTTGGTCTGCTGTCATCACACGGCCAATATTATAATAAATGTTACAATTATTTTTTCAAAGAAATCTCGGGATTATTACTCAAGAACCTACTGCAAAAAATTCGCAAGTATCATGTTAGCAAAATGAAGACAGTCATCACCGGGCCTTAAAGTCCCCACTGAATACAGTTAATAAAGAAGAATATATGGAGAATTGACCATAACCAATCACTCTAGCACAGTGTTGATTGGTGGGTATTAACGACTGCAGACGCAGCCCATATTTGTAGCACGGTGGAGTTCGCGATAACATATGGTTGGTCACCCATCCAATGACCAGCATTTGCAAAACATTGCTCAGTTTACGGAATCGCAGGCCGAGCGCTATCAAGCTCCCTTCCCTTGAATTATTACTTGTATTGAACAGAACTAATACTAATAAGTCACTAAGGCAGACCGCCTTCGTGTCTAGCATTTCGCCCACCGGAATTGAAATCCCGAGGTCCCGGTTTCGATCCCCCGGGGCAGTACTTTGTACTCGGTTTAGTTTGTGGTAGGACTTCCATCGATTCCGTCTGGCTCGCCATAATAATAATGTTATCAGCATTATTGTGTTCTGACAATTTGTGATAAAATAGCCAGTCCCTATGTGGTTGAAGGTTCCAGGTGAAGCTTGATTCCATCTTCGGCCCGTATCGTCACTTACCATCAGATGAGTTGCAGGTCAAGAGCTTTCCTATCTAGCATTAAAAAATATGTTAGGCTACTTTTTTGCAGACCCTACAAAAAGGTTCAGTACCTTCAATAGCCCCAGGGATCATAAAACGATTTGCAACTCGAACATGTCTATGATCTTTTCTCAGTTATTACTTTCTTTATCGTCATGTTACATCAGTATACGCTTTGTAGTTTGTAAATAAGCCACAGTCCATTGACCTTTGTTCTTTGAATATGCTTACTGCGATAAGGATGTAACGACCCTTTAAGTGTACAAGTAGTTGGTTCTAAGTTTTTCTCTAAAACTATGAACCAAAAATAATTATTATAGTCATTTGGGACACACAGGGCATTGTCGTCGGAAACAGAAGAATCACTAATCTTCGTTTTGCAGACGACATTGTCCTTTTTGCTCCAACTGCAACCAAGCTGACATATGATGACTAACAGCACGAAGCGTAGGGTCGAGGTCGATGGGGAGGATATACAATATGTTGATGAGTATCTATACTTAGGCCAGATAGTCTCCTTCGATAACAGGCAAGGCAAGGAAATCGATCGCCGTATCGAGAACGCCTGGAAGAGCTTCTGGTCCATGAAGCAGTTCATGAAGAGGGATCTCCCCCTCTCTCTCAAACGCAAACTCATCGACATGTGTATCCTGCCCGTCCTAAGGTGCTCAAACATGATCATTAACTGAGAATCAAAATCCAAACTCAAGGTTTGCCAAAGAGCAATGGAGCGCAGCATATTAGGCGTTAAGAGGACGGATCGCGTCAGAAATACCACGCTGCGCTAAAAAACGTGCATTACAGACGTAGGAGCTAAAACCGCGAAGCTCAAATGGGACTGGGCAGGACATGTATGCCGCATGCATCCAGATCGCTGGGCAAAAGTCACCTCAGGATGGTCAAAGGCATCGAGGTCGACCTAGAAAGAGGTGGAGAGACGATCTGGAGGCGTACTGCAAGACATGGACGGGATTGGCTCGGGATCGCTCGAGATGGAGGGCTGGCCTTTGCCCAGCAGTGGGATCTTATAGGTTAATAAAAATAAAAAAAATAAAAAAAGGGAGTGTTTGGCGCGTTTCGTGGTGTCAGTCAGATTTATTTTCACTAATTCAAAAATTGTTACAGAGTGGATTTTGTGAAGTGAAAGTGGTGTTATTTTGATGCACAAGCATCCGTGTTGATGTGCAATTATGCAGAATCATCGAAAATAAGTCTCATGATGTGTTTGATGTTGTGGTGAAGATCACTATAAAAAGTGGTTTTATCCATTTCATCAAGCACCATCATAAACTCTGTTACCATTAAATTCGCTCCAAGCACTCCCTAGATGCGTTAAAATGTGTGACACCCATATTTTAACGTAAAATTCATTTCATTCATTCATTTCACCCACTCATTATTTCATACGACTACAGATAAAATATACACTAAAGACTTGGCTGTATGGGCTTAGACCCTTTGCCTTCCCTAAAATATAGGGAGAATTAAAAAAAAAGTCATTGCGTCAGACGGGGCTATCGCATCTGTAATTAGTTGCATTCCGTCGATTTATATTGGGCTACCGAGAAGATTCGTTACTATAAGTCGTATGGCAACATGTTTTTCAAATCTAAAATCTTGTTCCATAAATCCCCTTTAATCCATAACATCATTTAATTTTCAATATCAAGAAAAAAATCCTAAAGGGAAATTTTAGCTCAACAGGCAATATACCAATACATTGATAGAGAAGCCATTGGCTGTTTGCCTATTAATTTAATAATGATAATAAAGCACCTGAGCTTCACTGCTAGGGATTAGCTAAACTAAAGGTCTAAAAATCCCCCTTATGCGACCGTTATAATTCAATTGGATTCGAACAGTAATCAGAATCACCGATAGTATGTAATTATTCGGGTCAGTTGGCGTCGTAATTCACCACTTTCCCGAGGGTGAGCTGCTGTCATTAAATGAAGTACATGCATAATACATACATACATAAATCACGCCTATATCCCCGAAAGGGTAGGCAGAGGTGAACTAGCACCCACGTTTCGCCAAATATGTCAAGTCCCATGTAATAAATAGGTGGCGAGCCTATTGCCATTTATCGGGCACAAAAGTCGCTGTACATTGCTAGCCGAGGTGGTATAAGAGGAACGCTGCTGCCCATTCCTAATCACAGATTTATCCTTAGTCGCCTTGTATGACACCCACGGGAAAGATTTGGGGTGGTGACAATTGTATTCTACTCTGCCGTCACCACGCGGCTTACCACCACACCACATGCATAATAGGTATACCATTCACACCTATTAATCCCCAGAAGGGAAGGCAGAGCTGTATTGACACCGACATGTCTTCATCACCATCACTATGATGATGATGGTCAACTCCAAGACCTGCCCCTTTGCAAGAGGGATGAATGAGCATTCCCACCTCCCTCACCGTGGCGGATTGCCCACTTAAATCTTCGGGCATAAAAAAAGAACTCCATATCTACAACAAGACAGATGTCACAGGCGGGTAGCCCACTCACGTCAACTTGCATAAAAAAACCTCCAAGAGCAACAAAACAGAAGCCACACTGTTCTGACCCCAAATACATATCTTTAAGTACAACAAGCGACAGAAGACACACAGTCCCCAAATATATGATAGACAACAAGCAGATGACTCAACATTCAGTTTCGCCGGCTTCCAATATTTGTTTTGATTGATCGTGACAAACAAATCAGGCGCTCTGGCAGCCGGGGGCGTGTCTCTGACGTCACCCATTCATGGCTGTGATAAGCGCACGTCGTAGTAACTGATAAGAAGGCAAACAACTTTGCGGGTCAAATGCAACATGCTGCGTATCAAATCTAACCCTTATCGACCACCTGCGCAGAGTGCATGATAGCGGAAACGTGCCGCGTATGTTGTGACGTTGACAGTACTTTAATCTATAAATAAATGAATGCGTGTTATTGTTTTTTTTCATGCGTAGTCTGATTGGGTGTTGTTTTTTTTGGAATTTACGCACTTTGTCGATAATGGCGCTAACTTAACCGCCTCATTATTGTCTAAATGCCGATTGCAAGAAACGACGCCATAGTTGATATCTCTTCCTACATAGATGACGTCCGTGTCTATTTTTGACAAAAGTATATTATATGAATAATTAATATTCTTATTTCGCCAATGTCATAATATTAGTGGTATACGAAAGTTTATTGCTGCCCGGATTGCAGAGGATGCGGGTTCGATTCCTGCGTCAAGACTACCTATAATAATATTTTTTCGAACTTTTTCTAATAACAATTTTTTTCATGTCATGAATTCAATTTTGCTATATTGGTTGGTTGGTCTAGCCTGCATTTGCAATGGCAGCAAAACGCACTGATCCAACTTGGTGGGTTAAGGCCAATTCTCCATAATATATTCTTCCATCTAAAAGCAAGGGCAGTTTCTATGGGCGCATTGTGAATTCGTAGGGCGCTGGGTTAATGCTAGTAGGGGCTTACCTAACTACTCAACTAATTGCCATTTTTTCAATAAACAATTGTCAGTAGTGATATAGGTAGGTAGGTATGTAGAAAAAATAGGCCAAAAGCCCTTATAAGTAGATCCGCTCTATGACATTTTTCAAATTAATAACTGCTGAAATGTATATTGTAATAATAGTCATAACCACGTTACATTTATAAGATAGTCACAAGGTATTCATGACGTTAGCAAACTCCATAAACGGTGATAAGTGAATGTTTAAGTGATAATTTTAAGGCAAACATACTAGTCTCCCCGTGACCACGGCCGCTGTAAAGTGTTCGAAATGCCCAAATAATAACAAAGTCAAACACCTAAATATACCTACCCGATTTAAATCCGTTACAGTTGCTTTAATTCGAAAGCTATAGTCCGACAAGCTCGTGCGCGACCCTCCTGAGGTACGAGACGGTGGCGGGGCCGAAGCACACCCAGCGGGCCTAGCACGGGGACGTGGACAAGTCTCTCTCCACCGCTTAACAGTGTTTTGTCTCGGGATTTAGTGCGAGTTAGAGCGAGAGGAAAAGATTTTCTGTCCCCCGAAAGAGATGTATCCACGTCCCGTGCTACGGGGGCTGTAGATGCTAGCAGGGGACGGGCGAGAAGGAGAGGAGCGAGTTTTCCCGCCTCCCCGCATCATCCACCCCCGCCAACATCCGAAGCGCCCCGTCCCCGCCGCCGCCTCTCATACCGCAGGAAGGTCGCGCACGAAGATGTCGGACTATAGGAGCTACGGGCTCTAGATGAGTGATAGATGTGAATACAGATATTCTATTTAACGAAGTCCATTTTGCTACGGTTGTAGTGGTGACGTGTAGCGATGGGCGCTCTTGGGTGTGTTGTGGTCGAAAATGAGCGCGCCTGTGGTTACGCACACTAAGGCAATGTTCATACATACTCCACGGCATTCAAGTCGAAACAGAGTTCGTGAGATGGAATACATGTAGTATTTGTGTAAAAGATAAATTTGCAGCCGTGGGTTAGTTGGGGTTGGCACATAATAATAGGGGTTAAAGTATGAAATTGCCGTTTTATTGTAGTAGGTTTTTTGAATTGACATAGCATCTTCATGGTTTGAGGTTTTCGAATTTTTTTTACATGTCTTCTATGATGTTCTTTTTTTGTTGATGATGTGTCCCACAGGTCTGTGTGATAGAAAATTAGCTGCGGGATCGTTCGGCCGGAGAAAAACTACACATGCTCCGAACCGTATTATTTATTTCTTCATACTAATAAAACACAAAAGTAACATTCAAATATGACATATCTCATAAAAAACAATGAAAATAATAACAGATGTGAAAAGAGGCCGTAACATCCTCCCCACCATGGCGCGTGATACCAGATGTAGTATCCCGTGCCATACTTTACAGGCAAGTTTATGACAAATACAATACAACTTCCTTTGAAACAAACAAATGAACAAACACAATAAAAATGTTAAAAATACAACCTGTCCGGCACTTTGACTAACCGCCCAGAACGAGTCGTCGTAGTGTTAGGTGTCGCTTGGACAGGACCAGGGTCAGGTGTATTGCACTTTCTGGCGATTAATTTATCGGAATCCACGCAATTTAATTCTAATGGGTAAATTAATTTCAAAGCTCTTAACCGCTCTCCATCGCGGGTCTTTACCCGAGCAACCCTGTTAAAACCATCAACCCCCTCGATTACCTCTGTGATCATTCCTAAAGGCCACTCTACACGCTTCTTATTACCTTCCTCTATCAGCACTATGTCACCGGGCTTAACGGTATTGCATTGTCTTTGAGAAGGATCTTTGTTAATAAGCATGCCTAAATACTCCGATCTAAATCGCTGTTTTAAATCTAAACCTAACTTCCTAATATAACGCCATCGTGAACTTAATATATTACCATCAATTGATGCTATGTGTAAGTCACTTGAATTTGAGGATCTATTCAACAATAAAAATGATGACGGTGTTAGAGGTTGCACATTCTCAGAGCTGTCAGATATATAAGTTAGCGGTCGCGAATTTACTATCGACTCTACTTCGCAAAGAACTGTTGCCAATTCATTAAATTGAAGAGCAGCTCTACCTAACACGCGCCGTAAAATTTCCTTAACAGTACGCACCATGCGCTCCCAAAATCCTCCCCACCATGGCGCTGCAGGGGGACTAAAGCGCCATATCAATTTATCGGTCTTAGACTGTACTTCACTCCAATTTATCTCCTTAAAAATATTATAAGCTCCCTTAAAGTTTGTTCCGTTATCGGAGTAAATTATTCTAACAGCTCCTCACCTAGCAATAAATCTCCGAAAGGCTAGCAGAAATTCTTCTGTCGATAACGAAACACATAATTCTAAATGCACAGCTCTATACACAGCGCATGTAAACAAAGCGATCCAACACTTTGCTCCTGATCGTAAATACAGCGGTCCCGCAAAATCTATGCCGGTAATTTCAAACGGCGCTCCACATTGTACGCGGTCAACAGGCAACGGAGGCATTGGCGCACTACATGCCTTACTACTGTATTTCCTACAAACTATACAGTTCTTAACTATCTTATTTACTAATTTCCTAGCACCTATAATCCAATACGATTCACGCAACTTCGTAATTAATGTTTTAGAACCTGCGTGTAAATATTTTATGTGCATACTATTTACAAATCTCTCTACCAAGATACCCTTAGGTAGCAAAACAGGCGCTATAAATTCATCAGTATCATCTTTAAGAGTTAGCCGTGTCTTAACCCGTAGGATATCATCATTATCCTTGAAAACACATAGCCTACCTTTCCAGGTTTTATCGTCTACGAAACTCTCTTTTTGAAGACATCTGAATACACATTTTTCAGCGTGAATTAGTTCGTCCGCAGGTATCGTTTTACTTAATCGTTGATCACTATGTCTACAATTATATAAAAATCTCAGACACCATGCTACCATCCTAACTATTCTATTGTAATTACTAAAATATAAAAGTCTATCTGTAAATAATTCTACTTCTTGAACTATCAACGAACTTACACTTTGTTTCAACTCATTATTGACTTCACGTTCGTCAATTGCTTCTACAGAAACCGGCCACTTGGCAGCACTTTGCCTCAACCATTCTGGCCCTAACCACCATTTGCTGTCAAACAAAGCTTGTGGACTACAACCTCGTGATGGCAGATCTGCTGGGTTCGAATCACTTGGAACGTGACGCCAATCATCACTATCTGTTCTATTTACAATTTCCGTAACCCTATTATGTACAAATACCTTAAAACCTATTTTCTTTCTTATCCAAGCTAAAACTATACTTGAATCAGTCCAGTAATATTCCTTCACATTTAACTCTAAGCCATTTTTCACTTCGCAAGCTAGTCTGGCTCCCATCAAAGCAGCAAGTAACTCTATCCTCGGAATGGTAACAGATTTTGTAGGCGCTAACCTAGTCTTAGCCATTACCAGCTGAAGTGACACTTTTTCCTCAATCTCCGAGCGCAAGAAAATGCAACAAGCATACGCTGATTGGCTCGCATCGCAAAATACGTGAAGACTGTTATCACTCAACGTTATATCTAAATTACTTAGCCTCCGGGGTATGTGACATTCGCTCAAACGATGAGATTGACTTAACCACTCCTTTACGGGTTTATTTAATTCATCTGGTAACGCTTGATCCCATTCTACTCTCTTAATCCAGCATTTTTGGATAATCGATTTCGGTATAATTGTAGTCGGACAGAGAAAACCTAGCGGATCAAACGTACTTTGAGCTACCGATAAAAGAATTCTTTTAGTAATTTTCTCATAATTAAAAATATTCGGCTTACAACAAAGAATATCTCGTCTTGGGTCCCAGTTAAGACCTAATACTGAGATAGAATTAATGTCGTTGTCTATCATTTCTGGCCCTGTAACTCAACATCTTAGCTCAAATTTTCCGTCTAACATAATTCTTTTAGCTTAATCTATAAATTTGTGCATTTCTTCGGGTGTACGGACACTGACAATACAGTTGTCGACATAGAACGACTTCCTTAGCATAACTGATGTTTGACATTTATACTTCTCTAAGTGATGTAAGATTGTGGCTGATAACAGATATGGACTCGTCTTAACACCAAACACGACACGTTTATGGCGATAAGTTTTTAAAACTTTTGGTGACTCATTAATATCACGCCACCATAGAAACTTTAAATAGTCACGGTCACACTCATTAAGAGAAATTTGCAGAAAGGCCTTTTTAATATCCGCAGTCACGCCTATTGCATGTTTCCTAAACTGTATAAGCAAACGAGGAATCAATTCAATCAAAATACTTCCTTTCTCCAAACAAGAATTCAGTGAGAGACCATTTCTCCCAGACGCAGATGCGTCAAATACAGGCCTAATTTTTGTTGTGGCACTCGACTCTTTTACCACTGCATGATGGGCGATATAATGACCTACACTACTGTCATCCTTTTCAACAATCTCAATTATTTTGCAATCTAACCATTCTTGAAAAACTTTATCATAATCATCTAAAATGCCTAAATGCGTTAGTCTTTTTGACGTCGACTGTAATCGCCTATATGCCAAATCATAGTTTGTCTCTAAATTATAATGTAAATGTTTCCAAGGGAGTTTAACTTCGTACCGACCCTCATTATCTAATTTAACAGTGTCTTTAAAAAAAATTTCCACCTCAAGATCAACTGCTTTCAAACTTTTGACTTCGGCTTCATCCCTAATACCCAACATCTCTAACGCCCAAAAATCTTCTACATCATAGGTTAAAGAAGCATGTAAAGTGGTTGAACTATCTGCAGAGCAATACACACCGACCGCCGGGCCTTGAATAGTCCAACCGAGTTTGGTCTCCATCGCCATCAGATTCTCATCGACACGTTCTGAACGTCCAGTCAAAAGTGAACCTAAAACATCACATCCAATTAATAAACCAACATCTGAATTATCATTAACACAATCAGTGAGTACAATACCTTGTCTTCTCAATTTATCTATCAAATTATCCTGTCTCAAAGTTGGTATATAGCCACATATGACAGGTTGTTCTATTACTCTAATGTCACAAGAATATGCACAGTCTAAGCTAGAAATATGAATATTAAATAATTTACATACACGTTTCTTTATCACACTTCCGCCAAATACATTATGACTCAATGCAAGTTCGCCAATTGAGTTTAGTGCCAGCTTGTCGACAATGTTCTTCTTAATAAAACTCCTTTGGGCTCCGGAGTCTAAAAGTGCTCTAATTTGCATTTTTTTACTACCATTAGAAATATTTACCTTCAGCGTTTGTAGTAACACTGTCTTATTAACCTCCGGTTGACTCAAACTCAAAACTGCTTGCCTCGAAGAACCTTCACTAGCAGATGTCACTGTCGTGGTGGGCACATCTCTACACATTATTGTATGGTGTCTCTTTCCGCAAACTATACACCTTGGATTACTGCGACATTGCTTGGCTAAATGGCCTTTCTTTAGGCAAATAAAACAAGACCTATTTTTCTTTAAAAACTCTTTCCTTTCTTCCAAGTCCATCTTCATAGCAATCTTACACTCGGAACTCACATGGAAACTTTTCTCGCACCAAATACATTTAGATTCTTGTTTTGCGACACAATCCTTATCAAAATCCTTTTTATTAGACGCTGTAGTCAAACATGCTGCTGTAGCGTTCTTGCTCGAGGATTCATCTAAACTAAAATGGGCCATATTAATTCTCTCTTCCGACTCAACCTCTAGTCTAACGAAATCCAGTAACTTTGACAGCGCTTTCTCATCTTGTGAATGTCTACTCGATCTATTCCACGCTTTCAAAATATCGTTCGGCAACGCCGATTCAACCAGTGGATATAGCAGTGTAGCGTATTTATCTTTTGTGAGCCCCAACGATTCTAGCGCTAATATTTGGGTCATAAGCCTATCATACAATTGTCTAGTCGATATTTTTGAAGCATTTTTGGAAATGACTAGCTGCAAAAGTTCTCTGACATAAAAGTCAATAATTAAATTGTCATTGCCAAATCGATTTTTTAATTGTTTCACCGCTTTCTCATAATTTTCTCCTGACGGTGGAAAACTCTCAATAAATTCTCTAGCACACGAACCTTTTTCCATCGCTTGCACTAAATAGTGCATTTTATCGTCACTGCTCAACTCGCTTTCGTCTTCATCAATTTTTTTGAATTGAGACCAGAAACCTATCCAATTTTTTATTTGACCGTCAAAAGTCGGCAACTCAAATTTCGGTAATCTAATACGACGATTATTGATAGACCTCTGAGAATTTGCTACACTTTTCACAGTATCATGCGATTTTACTGACGATGGTTTTACATTTAAAAATTCAGTAGCCTTCTGTTGCAAAATATACCATCTATTCTCATAAGTATCTGCTGCATCCATATCTCTCTCAATAAAATTATCATCGCGATCTTCAGCATCTAACATGATAGCCATTAACGAATTTTGTATCTGCTGAAGATCGTCGTGATGTTTGGCTAATTTACTTAAATAAGCTGATACTTCGGATTGCTGGGTCGACTCCAATGCTTGCTCTAACTGCTGAGCACAATTCGTGAAGAGTCTTCTCCTGACCCGACGTTCCGCGGTGTAACGCTCCATAACTATAATTCATACACTGCACGGTCGCCAGTTGTTGATGATGTGTCCCACAGGTCTGTGTGATAGAAAATTAGCTGCGGGATCGTTCGGCCGGAGAAAAACTACACATGCTCCGAACCGTATTATTTATTTCTTCATACTAATAAAACACAAACGTAACATTCAAATATGACATATCTCATAAAAAACAATGAAAATAATAACAGATGTGAAAAGAGGCCGTAACATTTTTAAAAAATGTGAAACATTCGAATATCGACTTTCAATTGTTTTTGTTATTCAACTTAGACAAGAAAGATGGATACTGCGAAAATTCGAGTGATATTTGAATACGAGTTCCGACGCGGAAGTAACGCGGCAGAAATAGCCCGCAATATCAATGTTGAGGTTTTGACGATTTTGGTTTAAATGCTTTCGTGATGGAAACTTCGACTTGAAGAACGAGCCACGAGGAAGACCGCCCACACAGGTGAATAACGATGAATTAAGAGAGATGGTGGAAGCCAACCCTAGTCAAACTACCCAGGAATTAGCGGCATGGTTTAACGTTACCTTACCCACAATATTGACTCATTTGCATCGAATCAATAAAATAAAAAAATACTTAAAATGGATGCCTTATGATTTGACTGATCTGCAGAAAGAAACGCGTGTTGAAACTCGAAACTTGTGTTGCCTTGTTGAATCGGTACAGAAATGAAGGAATATTGGATCGAATTGTGACATGTGATGAAAAGTGGATGGCTGACCCCAGGTAAAACGCCACAACAGTGTCCAAAAGCAAAACTTACCAATAAAAAGGTAATGGTAACTGTTTGATGGTCTCAGCATGGTGTTATTCACTATAGTTTTCTCTGATCTGGTCAAGCAATAACGGCAGATGTCTATTGTGCCGAACTCCGAACAATGTTGGCAAAAACAGCAGTAAAACAATTTCATACTTTAACCCCTAATATTATATTAAACACGAATATCTACATAAATAAAATTTACTAACTTTCTCTGCAAGCGATAGGTGACGACTTAATTTCTGCGGGAATTTGGTTCATAACTTTAACTGGTTAGGTTTAATAGTGGAATGCATTTCGCGTGGATGCGCGCGCGCTGGGCTCGTCAAGGTCGCACATGTGAATGGCGAATGATTATTATTATTATGCAGAAGTGATATTTCACTTCTTTTCACATTATATATATATATAGTCTTACTTATGTACCTACTAATAATTACATAAAAACTTTAATTTTACACTCAGTATGGAATAAACGATAGAGTTTGGAAAAAATATTACTACAATAAAAGACTTCTCTTTCTTGGTAATATTTAAACACATATTTTATTCGATTTTGATTTTAAAATTATATAAATGTTAGAAAAATTAGTATAAAGATTTTGGTGGTTAGAAAAAGAATTTCGAAAAATTATGATCTTGAGGCGGGCAGTTGCCTGACCGCTCGGCCACCCAAGATACTAATTAACTTGCCGAAATTCTTCTAACCTTAACACTTCACGTTGTAAGCCAACGGGTACCCTCGCAATGTAGAAATAAATTTCAAACATTCCAAAACAGATATTTTACGGATACCGTGCGTTCGGTTAAGCTTGGGTATGCTTTATAAACTATTCGATTTTAATTTTAACATTATATAAATGTTAGAAAAATTAGTACAAAGATTTTGGTGGTTAGAAAAATAATTTCGAAAAATTATGATCCCACCCCAAGATCATAATTTTTCGAAATTCTTTTTCTAACCACCAAAATCGTTGTACATTTATATCTTGTTCAAATAAAAATCAAATAATTATAAAAAGCAAACCCAAGCTTAACCGAATCATACATTCGGTTATTGGTTATTTTTTGTATTTATAAAAACGGCTGAATAGTATAGGCATCTGCCCGGACTTCTTTTTCTTTGTAACAATTTTCTAACATTTAAATAATACATAAGATGTGATAACTACTGTCCAGATGTCTTGGGTGGCCGAGCGGTCAGGCACCTGCCCGGATAGCAGCGGACGCGGGTTCGATTCCCGCCTCAAGACCATAATTTTTCGAAATTCTTTTTCTAACCACCAAAATCTTTCTACTGTCCAGATATCGAGCGTAGCCCAAACATCAAGAGAAATGAAATGCCAGCATCGATTTGTCTCTGAGAGGACAACGTGTGTAGGCACAGACTGATTACGCGACTCACTGGGCCAGATACGTAATCGTGGGGTCCCCACGTTGACTCAGAGGGCACCGACCGCGACCAATCTGGACTATTAACATGGGCTCCGGGGGCCAATTCTCGCCATATACGAGATTATTTCGAATTAGAGTTTAAATTTCAAACTGTTCTTTCGATTACTTAGGGCCTATTTCACCGTATCTCACAGAAACTGAGTTTAATAAAACGTGGTTTTGATTAATGCAAACTTGGTAGCAGAACTCAGTTTAGAGCATAAACCGAGTTCAACTTCAACTGATCGCGTTTAATTCTGCGGTGAAATCGGCCCTAAATCTCGAAATTCGAATTTTAATTTCGACCGCTGCCGACCACTTGAAGTAATTCGAACGGTTTTCCTTCGATATAAATTGTTCTTAAAAATAAAATTTGGTGAAAAATTTTCGAATTCTAAAATATTTCGATTGTGCGAGAATTGGCTCCCCGGTCCCATGTTTCATTACCGTGACCCGTCCCGTGGGAAAGTCGCGAAATTTCTCCCAGTGACCATTTTTTTTTCGAGAGGAGTACTTTAACTCGCTATCGTATGACTGATGACTGCAGATGCGTTCAGGACCCACGGTTTAACGTGCCTTGCGAAGCACAGATAACCTCGACATAGTAAGTATATTTCTGTTCACCCGTCCAATGGCTCGGCCTGCGATTTCATAAACTAAGCAATAGAAATAAAAAAATGGTTTATTAATATAAAGTATTTTTAAATACACTCACGAATCCTCAAAGAATTGTCGCTAAACATTGGAAACGTGAAACCAAAAAAAATAAAATGTTTAGGTTACGCAATCGCAGGCTGAGCCATTGGAAGGGTGAACAAAAATATACTATCTTGAGGTTCTAGATCTATATTCTTCCTGTGCTCCAGCAGTAGGGACATCAAATGGCTGGTGATGCTGATGATCACCAGCCCTTTAATGTCCCCACTGCTGGGGCACGGGCCTTCCCTATGGATGGAAGAATATAAGGAGATTGGGCCATAACCCACCACGCTGGCCCGGTGCGGGTTGGTGGGTATTAACGACTGCAGATGCAGCCAGGACCAACGGCTGAACGTGCTTAATAATAATAATAATTTGGTCACCCATCCAATGACCGGCCTTAGCAAAATTGCTTAGTTTAGGCAATCGCAGGCCTAACGCTCTGTGCCACTGCGCTAGCGAGCTCCTCGTTAAATTAAAGAGCTGGTGATGCTGATGATGATGGTGATCGAGCTTGTAGCTTGATCGAGATGTAGCGATCTACTAAATGATATAAATTTGATGAGAAATCTGCAGTACTGGGTGGATGGCAATAGGATCATCCCCTATTGCATTGGAGCAGGAATAATTGTAGGCTTTTGTCGACTATTTCGGGGTTAACAATCATGATTTATGTGTTAGTATGTATGTTTATTATTAGGTCAATCAAATACACGTTTTTTTCCGGACCAAGTGGTTATTTTATCACATTAAGTAGTTTATAGTCGATGTCGCTCTTATTAATTGCTTTGGTACTGTAACCTAGTTAATTTCCACGTCTTTTTATTAATTCGATTATTATTATAAGAAACATTTATCGACAGCTTTTTCCATCACGTATAAATGAAAAATTAAGTGGACCAATATTTTATTTTCCAATCAATTATTGTTTCCATTGGAAATCCACGTTGTTATTATTATAACCTAGATCTGACTTCAAAAAACAACTAACAAAAATGCCTACAATATTGATTTTTATGCTGTTGAGATGAGAACGAGGGGTGTAACAGCTAAATACATCACTAACTGCCGCACTCAGAGACGTCAAATAACGTTAATGAGTACTTAACGTCAAAAAATGACAATTCAAAACTAGTCGCTATTCTTTCCGGGTCTATGGTCTAGATTTGAATGAAATTTTTTGACATTAAATACTCATTAAAGTTAATTGACGTCTCTGAGTGCGGCAGTAAAAGATGCATTTAGCTGGTATACCCTTCTATTCCTTGCTTGGCATGTTTAGAACTTCCGTAGCTAGGAACACTGTAAATTACCAAATATAAGGCAGAGAGATAAGTCAGGATGGTAAAGGTGAAAGTTGACATGTTATGAAGGGGTGATGTAAACCTACACTTGGGTCACAAGTCCCAAGTGCTGCCACTGACGCCGGGTGACAGAGAGTGTCACTTCATGGGCCGGGAACCCGCACCCGTGAATCCACGGCATGCTAAGAGCTTTCGTCTTTTCGCTGACTAACTGCCGCACTCAGAGGCGTCAATTAACGTTAATGAGTACATTAAAAAAAATACAATTCAAAACTAGTCGCTATTCTTGCCGGGACCATGTTCTAGACTTAAATGGTAGATAATCATTAAAGTTAATTGACGTCTCTAGGTGCGCAGGAAGGTCAAGAGTAACCAAAGCATGACATGTAAAGTGGTTATTTACCCAGTTGTTCTTAGCAAAGAAAAGACGCAACAACAATTGAGATTTTCCATAATGCATTCGAATCCTTAATTTGTTCCGTCTGAGGTGGGTGGAAAGCTAGAACAATTAACTTAGAATATTAACTATTGACGGAGTCCGGCCCACGACCGGCCTTCGGATAACTGGGCCGGACTTAAATACACTTCCGTTAATAATTATAAATGACTGTATTTAACTGTATTTGTAAACTAACGTCATTGTAAAAATACCTAGCGTATTCAAAAGTCCAAAATTATACAAAAGTTTATTCTCCACTAGCACCTTTCCGGTGTGATGGGTGATATGAATAAGGGATTGGATGGCTTGATGGCATCCCTGACGCCCTTGATGACGATGACTCTAGATAAACAGGGCACCGGGCAGGAAGATGGTGATTATCTAAGACTTGATAGTCAGAAAATGTAACTGCATAAAATTTGTAATAACTTTTAATTAATTAGCCAGGAAGTGTTTCCCGAGTACTCAGAACAATGCATAATTGTTTACTGTTTATTGTTCAGGAGATGCTCTCATGTAAGTTTTGCAATGTATAAAGCTATTAAAGAATTACCAAGATTACGTATTTCACTTCTATGGCAGAGCGGAAGTGCGATTAAATGCATTGGCTACCAAAGAAAGTGAGTCACGGGCTATTTTGATACACACTCGTTTTGCAGTGTAATAAACAAAAAGATTCGCATTTCGCAATGATTTATGGGTTGATTGAGTAGTCGGGTGTTTCTTGCTAAAACTAGTACTTACAGTATAGGGGAAGGTGAACCAATGGAGGAATACTACGTCAGTGAGCACTAACGTGTAAAATATTATCTATACTAATAATATAAAGCTGAATAGTTTGTTTGTTTGGTTGGTTAAACGCGCTAATCTCAGGAACTGCTGACTCAAATTGAAAAACTATTAAGTAAAATAATTAAATCATTCATGTCATGAGTGTCCGTTCAAGGCCTCTTTCCCCTGCACCTTTAGTGCTCTAACGATTACACGAAAAAAAATGTGTCTGCACTAGAATATAAGGATAATTTATAAAATTAGGTTCCTACTATGTTATATCAGAGTTCATCACACTGTTACACTTAAATTAATTTTACGACTGGCTACAGATATATTTTTTCTATTTCTATAAAAAGATAAAATAATAAACTCACGCCTAATTTTATTGGTTCTCATCAATTTAGATGGTGTTGACACCGAATACGCAGAGTTTATTAAATTTCTTAGGATTTTTTAATGTAATCACTATGGTTGCTTTTTAATGCCGAAAGAATATATTTTTAGATAAGGTTAATACTATTTGCCATAGAAACGTGGATTAGGCGATATCTAGATTATGATATAGATAGCAAGATTATGATATTAATGATCTATATGTTTTCGGTCTAAGTTTATGGCCATTGTAAAACTATCATCATCATCATCATCAGCCCTTTAGTCTCACTGCTCGGTGACAGGATATTCCCTATGAATGGAAGAATATAGGGAGAATGGATCATAATCCACCACGCTGGCCTGGTGCGGGTTGGTATTAGCGACAGATGCAGCCGCTACCAACGGCTTAGCGTGCATTCCGAAGCTCGGAGGAACTTGAGATAATAAATTTTTGGTCACCCATCCAATGACCGGCCTTAGCGAACATTGCTTAGTTTACGCAATCGCTGGCCGCGCGCTATGACATTGCGCTAGCAAGCTCCTCAAGTAAAATTATCAGTGTCCCCTCATTCATCAGTCATAGAACACTTTATTAATAAAACTTAAGGCTAGAGTAGTTAACAAAAGTTAATGTTTTTTAATCTAAAGCCGTGATGACGGCAGAGTAGAATACAATTGTCACCAACCCAAATCTCTCCAGTGGGTGTCGTACAAGCCGACTAAGGATATCACAGCGATGAGGAATGGGCAGCAGCTTTTCTCTTATACCACTGTACTGCGACTTTTGCTGCTGCCCGATAAATGGCAATAGGCTCGCCACTTATTACATGGGACCTAACATAATTGGCGAAACGTGGGTGCTAATTTACCTCTGCCAAGCCAACAATTTCGGGAATATAGGCGTGATTTATGTGTGTGTTTTCATCTTCACCCTTTTTCAGAAGATCAACTTCTCAATCATAATCTTTTTAAGTCCTTTTAATCTAATTTCTTGTAAGTGGCAATAGAAGGATTTCTTTAAACGTAAATCTTAAAAAATCCTTCTTCAGCTCTGGACCAAAGCGGACTGTAAAGGTTAACGCTCATTAGACCCATTTGATTGGCCACTTGTCTAGGGGGGCAGTAGCGCCTCTGTCACTGGCACAGCTAGCGCCATTTATATTGTCAAGTGCATTTATACATACGAAACAATTACCGTATTAACCGATCAATAAATGGAAAAGTACTAAACCAAGTATTCTCGATTTTATCCCCGATATCCCCGAATTCTAGAAGACGAGGAAACAGCCTTATCGCTCGGCGTTCACTCGTGGACGCCGCGTGGTCAATGATAATAATAAAATTTTGGTCACCCATCCAATGATCGGCTTGAGCGAACATTGCTTAGATTCTCACTGCCTGCATATAGGATTTATGCACGTATGTATTGTAACTGCGCGAGGCGAGATGGTCGGGTGCCGGGCGGTTCTAATGAGCGTTAACCTTAACGCTGTCTTAATAAACGTCGAAGAAAGCGCACAGTTTAAAACAGAAACCCATTAATTTAGTACGCCAAAACAAGCGAGCTTAATAAATTTTAACGACACTTAGTTCGCTTTGAAAACGAATCACTATCGTTATAAAATTTGACGGACAGTGATCAACAGTGGTGGTGCGTATATACGGAGTGTTCATTAAATGGTTGGTAAAGTTTCTTCGAATCTTTTTTGTACACACATACAGTGCAGTACCTATCTAATCTAAATCTAAACATATACAAATCAATCCTTTCTCTCCTTAAGGGTGGGCAGAGGTACCACCTGCGTTTCGGCAGTTTAATTCAGATCCCAGCTTATCTATTGCCTTCCACCGAGAACTATAGGCGCTGTTATTCGTTAGATGGTGCAAAAGGAAAGTTGTTGCCTATTCGGCATCACTTAATTAACCCTAGTTTATTCTGCTTTGCCCACACCACACGGCATAGCACAGTAAGTATTAATGTCATAAAAAAATCATTTTTTGAGTTGCTTTGTATGAAATGAGCGATGACAAATTATTTACTATATTCTTGATTTCATCATCTCTCCGATCATCGGTCGCTCGACATGGTCCGATACGTCTCTTTTCCAAATATTCATTCATCATCTTTCCGGTGTGATGGATGATATGAATCAAAAAGGAGTGGATGGCTTGATGATGTCTGACCGATATGAATGGAACAGAAAACATACTGCATCGACCATAAATAGACTGGGAACAGGGCAGGGAGAAGAAGGGATTTTTTATTTCGTTCAGTTTTTATTTTCTTCTGTCAACACGCTGTATACCCGTTACACGTTCGGGAGTACAACAAAACGGAGATTTTTCTGGAGAATTAAAAAAAAATTATGAAGTCACAACATGGCCGTTCGCCAAATATAGCAAACTAAATCCGGCCCCTGTTTATTTTCGCCAACAATTATTCACGAGGCCAGTTTGAGATAAAGGAAAGCTGTCATCAGTGTGGATGCACCTTTGCCCATCCACGTCTTCGGGGATATACAGGCGGTTTGTTCGTCATTGGAAAGACGTCCAAAGGTTTTTTTTTATATTAGACTGGGAAGCTCTTGCCCTTCAGGTTAGACAGGTAAGCTCTTCACCTGGAACCCTCAACCACCGAGGGGCTGGCTATCTTATCACAATTTTCGGAACACAATAATGCTGTTTATTATTCATCATAATCACCAGCCCTTTAGTGTCCCCACTGCTGGGGCACGGGCGATCCCTATGGATGGAAGAATATAGGGAGATTGGGCCACCACGATGGCCCAGTGCGGGTTGGTGGGTACTAACGACTGCAGATGCAGCCGGGACCAACGGCTTAACGTGCTGTTTATTATTATGGCGACAGAATTTGATGATGGTAGCTAGCCAGGCGGACTTGAAAGAAGTCCTACCACCAACCAAGCCGAGTACGATTTTGTACCCCTGGGGATCGAACCCGAGACCTCTAGATCTTAATTCCGGTTGGTAAACCACTAGACCACGGAGGAAGCGTGTTACTGAGTAACAATAAATTAATAAATAACAGAGTTCATCGCCCTGGCGTAATGAAAATTTTCAAACAACAATAGGGGTTAACAACCATTACAAATCGATCTGAAAATTGATCGCGTAATTTAATTTTATTAATGCAGCTAAGAAACACGTGACGTCATTGGACACCGTAATTCTACACACACGTTTTCCTCGCGAATTTTTTTCGAATGTAGACCAAGAGTGTGTTTACTATATATAAATATATTGGTATATCAAACAAAACAAACAAATATACTTTATTGCGCATACAGTAACCAAAAATATTAAAATAACAAAGAGCAATAGACATGTATGGACAATAGGCGGCCTTATTGCTATTAGCAATCTCTGCCAGGCTACCTTGTTAAAAGAAAAATTATAAATATATAAAAATTAGTGGGGCAACTAAGAAATAAATAAACAACCAACTAATTTATAAACTACATGAAATATAGACAGCAAAACATTACAACTTACATAAAACTACTTATATACTGACGGCCGCCTTGATCGAATGCTCAGTTTGCTGGGTATTGGCCTAGAGGTCCCGGGTTCGAATCCTGGTAGGGGAAAACTTTGTGATGACCACAAATGTTTGTTTCCGAGTCATGGTTGTGTAGTTAGTATATTTTCAACATTTATATACATAATTATAGTATCCATAACACAAGTGCTTAGGCTACTTACTTTGGGCCAGATGATAGGTGTGAGTGTAAAAAATATATATATTTATGTCTACTAATATCACTCCTAATGGAGGTAGGACATACATAAATAACAACCCTCGAAAGCATAACTAGAGGTAGTATCGCAGAGGATAGAGAAATCTTTCACGCTGTCGTGAAAGTTAACAACTAACGTATAATATGCCGGTCCTGTAAACGGCGACTGAGGGAGATTGGCCGGTTCATACCAACACTGTTAACTCCAATAAACCATTGTTATTATTTATTTATTTAACCGAAAGGCACCCGAATGGTGGGAGGGAAAACCAGTTACAATAATTCTCGATTAAAATTAATGTAATTGTTGCTATTGTAATAATTGTTTATCGACGATTAGACAGTTTCAGTTGCTACCAGAGGCAGAGCTGTAATAAAAAAATTAATCATCAAATTTTTTCCTATAAAAAAATACTAAGTAAGTTTGTTGCAATGAATTTGGCAGCTTTGATTTGCAATTTATTCAGTCACAATTTCTAGTCATGGCAATAGTGTCAGGCAGGTGATCGGCTGCAAAACCTAAGCTAAAATCGTCATTCCAAACTCCGTTCATCAGTCACTTGACATAGTCCTTTCAGGTGTGGTCGATGGAAGTGGATGGCTCATTGCTATCTAAACGTTATGAATGGAAGAAAACACATCACGGTAATCAAACTACGGATGATGATGATTATGACTGTGCAGGCATAGATCACATTCTTAATAACTGAGATCCATAGATTAAAAGGTCGAAGGATGATGAAAAAAATGTAGGTATTTGACAGTAAAAGTCTTTCTTTAAATTTGGGTAGAAACAATATTAAATTGTAGGTAGTATCCATTAATTAGTAATGTTGATAATTACTGTTTGCCCCAAATAAACACAAGTTAGATTAAATCTATGTCAGATTAAGGGCACGAGAAACACGGAGGCTAGGTTATCTTATCTAACGGTAACATCCAGCAGTGAACGGATGTAGGATGATGGTGATGATGATAGATCGTTATTAGTACAAAGATTTTGGTGGTTAGAAAAAGAATTTCGAAAAATTATGATCTTGAGGCGGGAGGAGGCTCATAATTTTTCGAAATTCTTTTTCTAACCACCAAAATCTTTGTACTAATTTTTCTAACATTAATATAATTTTAAAATTAAAATCGAATAGATCGTTATTAGTTATTACATACATAAATCACGACTATATCCCCGAAGGGGTAGGCAGAGGTGAACTAGCACCCACGTTTCGCCAAATATGTCAAGTCCCATGTAATATTAGTTATTCTTATTTCAAAATCAGTTGTTACATAATTATTAATGTTATTAATAGTACATACATACATAAATCACGCTTATATCCCCGAAGGGGTAGACAGAGGTTATTTAACACCCACATTCGCCAATAACAATTATAATGGAAGGATGGCTATATTCTATATAATAACCGACATTAAAGCGAGCGAAGCCACCGGCGGCCACTAGTTATTAATTAATAGGTTAGAACAAAATAACGCGATTATTTAGACTGTGACCACGGTCGGTGCAACCCGGCCGAAACGTCAGGCATTAAAATAAGGAAATAGGTACAGCTACATAATCGCGTTAATTCCCGTTCTAACCTATATTGACAATGATAAGAAGACAATAAAGAAACACTTACAGGTTCATGAACCGATATCCTTAATTCAGATTGTTGACCTTTACGCGCATAAAATTAAGACTCAGAATTCGAAAATAACCTAGTTTAAATGGGAGGCAATTCAGGCAATACAAACGAACGATGGTAATAATCGTTGTAATTAATTAAGAGGTTTCCGCAAAGCTCAGAGTAAATAAGGTCAGTCGTGACTTGGAGAAAATTAAGGTAGAGTTTGTTCTACAATAGAACTCCCTCCTCTAACATTATTTTAGCTCTTATTGCTAATAGTTAAGATTTAACTCAAGAGCTACAATTAGAAATTCTGTTTTTCTCGTATACATACATGCATACATAAATCATGCCTATATCCCCGAAGACCCCTTCAGGGATAGGCAGAGGTGAATTAGCACCCACGTTTTTTCGTAGACATACCTATAAAGTTGACATAGGAAATTCTTTGGCTTCGGTATGGATGTTATGAAAAGAAACGAAATGCTAGTGACTTTATGAGTTATTAACATCAACGTTGTGGGATGAAATATGGATAGATTGCGTGAGAAATGACATGAATCGGAATGGGGTGAATGAAGAGTTGAAAACAGACAGGAGTGAATGGAATAAAAAATATCCTGCGCTCACCTCGGCACCCTCAGGCCTTCAGCTCCAAGCTCTGACTCGTAGGCAGTATATCTCCCCCATGTGGGGGATGCCTGCTGTGGAGAAATCCTCTCAGGGGATGCTCGACTGCAAGGCTTTAAGACAAGGTCTATGCCTT
Source organism: Cataclysta lemnata (assembly GCA_963931975.1). Lineage (NCBI taxonomy): Eukaryota > Metazoa > Arthropoda > Insecta > Lepidoptera > Crambidae > Cataclysta > Cataclysta lemnata. The sequence goes on from OZ008357.1 coordinate 3,156,572, forward strand.
CCTCAAAAACCCGGTAGATCCTGTAAAAGACTCCAGGCAAACAGTTCCTTCATCATCATCATTCGGCCGAGAGACGCCCACTGTTGGGCATAGGCCTCCCTCAAGGATCTCCGAACCGGTCGGTCCTGCGGTGTCCGCATCCAGCGGCTTCCCGCGACCTTCACCAGATCGTCGCTACATTTTCTGGGGGGGCCCTAGGCTCTTCAAAAAAACAAGGGACAAAGGCAAATTGATCATGATGAAAGTCGAAAAAGTATTTATAGTTTTCATTGATTTTGCTTCCGTTGTTACATAAGCTTATTACTAACTACTTATTACTTATTAATAACAATACTTACCTCAACTTCGACTTTGAAACACGAAACAAAAGTTTTATGAATGATACACCAGAAATTACAAACACAGATAGTCATGTCAGAAAATCTTGGATTCTGATTACATTTTTTGCAAAATTATTGACCCATTCTCATTTTTTTTTCTAATTTAAAATACATACATCACGCCCATATCCCCAAAGGGGCAGGCGGAGGTGAAACAACACCAACGGTTCACTAATTAGGACAGGGCCCATGTAATTGATAGCGATCCTATTGCCATGTATCAGGCACGTAAATCGCAGTATATCGCAAGCATACATACGAGTCTTCTTCTCCCAGCCTTGTTCCCAGTCTATCTGGGGTCGGGGTCTCTTCCTTGCATGTCGGTCAGACGTCATCAAGCAATCCACTCCCTTTTGATTCATAACATTGATCACACCGTAAAGGTGCTAGTGATGAATGAATGATGTATACGAGTATAATGTTCAAGTATATTTTATATTAGATCGGTAGTTGAAAGTTCATTTATGACTTTCCGCTTTCCTCAAGATCTAATATAATTATTATTTATAACTTATCAAAATTATCAAATATGCACTAATGAGAATAATTAAACTCGAAGTGATTGAATTATACGTCGACGTCCCCGCTATAACTTTTGGTTTGAGAGGGTTGTTTAAGCAATTAATGCGAATGTTACTTTATCATAACTGACGACATAGTAATATGATTGTCGAATGTTTCAATGTAAATTGGACCTAGTTTACTAGAAAGGAAGTACTATGATATTTTATTGGCAGAAATATTTTTATTTTATAGCAGAATACCGTCAATAATTCGTAAAGTATCTTTCTATTACAAAATCTTGTGATAAGACAGGTATTTTTTATGGAATGCAGGAATTGTGGTGCCTTTGCCATTCTACTGAACTAGGTCTACTAACTTTATAGAAAAAAAAAAAAAAAAATTAATATATTTGGAAAAAACAAAGGCACATTGGTAAATATATTGACTAAATTTTTTTTCTGATAGTAATAATGCTTTATGAATTAATATTTCCGCTCGCAAATATAATACTTTACTTCTCTGCCATTAATATTGAAAAACAGGGAAGCTCGCAAAAAAAGTTATAAAAAAAATAATGAAGAGCTTCCCAAAGTTCAGAGGGCACCTACCCCGGAAAACAAACAATTGTTAATGTTAAATGTTTGGGAGCGAGGAAAGTTATTGGAACATTGACTTATTACAGAAAACATTTTCTGGAAGAAACATTTTCTGGAAGTATATTTTGAAAAGAACCATTATTCTTCATGCATTGAAGTGTGGTGACTCAAAGAGGTATGTGTCAGGCAGGCAGGTATGGATTGGAATGTTGTCATCCCAATCACTTTCTGAGTTCATCGGTCTTTCGACGTAGTCCGTTCCGTCTCTTCTCTACTTATACATTAATTCACCATATTATGTACTTTTGGTGTGAATTAAGGTCTCAGCATACGTAACGGGAAAATACCCGGGACGGGACGGGTCGGGGACTGCAGAAATATCGTTGCAAACAAAAGGTACTATGAAAAACATAATGTCACGGTGTCACGGACGGACCGTGCACGAAGCGTTTTGAAAGAGAGAGGCCCCGTCCCCGGCCCTACCACGTCCCGTCCGGGGTATTCTCCCGTTACGTATGCCTTTAACTATGTTCGATTGCTTTGTCTATTCGGGCTGTGTTTATACACTCTGTATAATAAATACAGTGGAAACCACAGATATATTATATTGATATATCTGTGATGAAAACTATTTAGCCGCTAGACTATGAGTCGTGTGCGCCTAAAATCGACACCGAACGTGCACACGTGAAAAAAGCAACCCGACACCGCTACATAGTCGACTGGAATTTAATTGAAATAAAAATTGTCGCCAAAACATTTTTTTTGTCTAGTTAGGTAAGTAGCGACAGTGATTATTTTGTGGTGTGGTGACGGCAGAGAACTCACCACCCCATCTCTCCCGCGGATGTCGGCAGGAGCGTTCCTCTTATACTACCAATAATAGGCAATAGGCTCGCCACCTGCCCGGCTAGCATGACCACTTAAACACGATATGATATAGCCATTTATCGCGTTAAACTTACAAAAATCATTGGATTTTCGATAGTTCAAAGCGATAAATCGCTATATTTTTATGATTTAGCCTTAGAGGCTTTTTTAATTATTTAATTCAGGCTCATTCAAGTGTTAAAATCCAATAATTTTTGACTGTTCAACGGGATAAATGGCTATATCATATCATGTTTAAGTGGTCATGCTAGCCGGGCTGAGACTTATCATTATTGGCGAAAAGTGGGCCTTAATACACCTCTGCCTACCCCTCCGGGAGTAAATAGGCGATTTATTTACTATAAATTGTGACCAATTAGGTGATTTGTCATTCTATATTGACTAGTCGTGATATTTCGAACATTCTTAGACCTATGTTAATGATGTCTTGATGGATGAGTTGGGGCTGGCACATCGTGTGTTATTCTTTAGCTCCTAGGCCACCATCTCAAATTTACATACATACATATGCCATACATACATATGTCACGCCTTTCTCCCACAGGGGTAGGCAGAGATCACTTCTTTCCACTTGCTACGATCCTTACATACTTCTTTCGCTTCATCCAATCTCATCAATCTCTTCATGCATGCCCGTTGGTTTCGGGTACTCTTGACCTGGCCCTTTTTTAATAATTTGATCTGAAATTTAGATTGGTTAGTTTATGCACTGTATGCAATGGCTATAGGCTCGCCCGTATTACACGCTGTAGCAGGCGAAATAGGTGCGTTAATACATCTCTGCATACCCCTTCGGGGCAAGTCAGGCGTAATTTTGTATGTAAATTGTGACAGACTCACATATATTACTGTTTCTGCACTTAATCATTACAAACAAATGCGTTGCTTCATCGCAATCGACACTGAGGCGCCGTCGGTGACCGATATATCTAATACAACTAACAGACAATGCATTAGTGCATTAGGGGAAACTCGGGTAAGATGGACATAGTGGGCAATTTCTAGTACTATTATTTCTTGAACGCCAGCACGTTACGTAATAAAATGGAATAGGAGAATATAGCGAGAATGGGCCATAACCCACCAGTCCACGACTACAGATGCGGCTGGGACCAACGGCTTAGCGTGCCTTTCGAAGCACAAAGAAATTTAAGATAATACATTTTTGGGCACCCATTTAAAATAACCGGCCTTAGAGAGAACATTGCTTAGTTTACGCAAAATCTGCCGAGCGCACTAAGCGCAAAAAACACGCCTATTTATCCCCGAAGGGGTAGTCAGAGGCGAATTATCATCCACATTGACCATGTGGTCATCCGTTACCATGGCGCATGTTACTGTGCCGAAATATCGGAATTGTGCCAAAATCCAAGTACGTGGTATAAATACCGTTTTAACTCAATTTAAAGATATCATCCACATTTCGCTATCTATCTATCGGGAACGTATATACTGTTAGGTGGTACAAGAGGAACATTGCTCATTGCTATCTTTATCTTCGTGATATGAGCAACATCAGCCCCCCAAACCACCTACATGATGACTGCGGCCATTCCGGCATGAGTGACACGAAAGATAAGAAGAACATCTTTACCTTAACTTTTATTATAACTTAACTATAAATACATACATACACTATTCGATTTTAATTTTAACATTATATAAATGTGAGAAAAATTAGTACAAAGTTTTGGTGGTCTGTCTTGGTCGTGTCTTGGGTGGCCGAGCGGTCAGGCACCTGCCCGGATAGCAGCGGACGCGGGTTCGATTCCCGCCTCAAGATCATGATTTTTCGAAATTCTTTTTCTAACCAACAAAATCTTTGTACACATATATAAATCACACCTATATCCCCGAAGGGGATGTAGTGATGGGAAGGCAGAGGTGAACTAGCACCCACGTTTCGCCATTTATGTTAGGTCCCATGTAAATAGGTGGCGAGCCTATTGCCATTTATCGGGCACAAAAGTCGCAGTACATTGCTAGGTGGTATAAGAGAAACGCTGCTGCCCATTCCTCATCACTGATTTATCCTTAGTCGCCTTGTACGACATCCACGGGAGAGATTTGGGGTGGTGACAATTGTATTCTACTCTGCCGTCACCACACGGGTATAATAAATATAACTATCAATAAATACATATTAATAACTTTCGTAAGTTTTACAGTGTGTATAAGGCGGCTCTCACAAGCTCTCACAGGCTGGCTGGGCAAAGAGAGAAGTGGGGGGTGGCGAAAGTGAGTGTTGACATGATGTAAAGTGGCCCCGTTAACCTACACTTGGGTCACAAATCCCGACTTCACTCTCTGCAAAACTATGGACCCGGCACCCGACAGTGAATCCAGGGGGCCAAGATAAGCTAATCTATTGGAACGAATACAATAAAATGTATGAAAATAACGAAGGTCATGTTAAAATTGTTAAAGCCAATGGGAACAGCAAGATACGATAGTCGCTAAACGATAAATAAAAATTGACTACAAAAAGTCGTTATAATGGGAACAGCTAGATACGACGGTCGTCCGAACTTAAATTAGCCGTCAAACATGGTGAGAACGCGCCCTAACTTGACCAAGTAGCCCGCGCCTTTGTTTATGCATTTGCATCAATAGAACGCGGAGAACATTCCATGACCGTAACTGTACAGGCACCGACACGTCAATAAAATATTCTTTCATATCATTTTTATGAAACAACGCTCATTAGACCGTTCTGTCACCGGCCATGCACGTGGCCTACAGGCACTGAAATCGAGTCGAATATTTTGCCGGTGTGGATACTCTTCCATGGATGGTGACGGAACAGTCTAAGATATTTAAATAATATAAAAACGAAGATATTTAAATTGTTTTACATACATTAAACACGCCTTAGGCAGAGGTGAATCAACACCCACTTTTCGCCAATTAGGTTAGGTCCCATGTGATAGGTTGCGAGCCTATTGCCATTTATCGGGCACAAAAGTCGCAGTACATTGCTAGGTGGTCTAAGAGGAACGCTGCTACCTATTACTCATTGCTGTTTTAACCCTTAGTCGCCTTGTACGACACCCGCGGGAGAAATGGGGGTGGTGACAATTGTGTTCTGCTCTACTGTCACCACACGGCATAGCAGTATTGTTAAATTAAATTGTTTAAATTGATTTTCGATCAATAAATCTTCAGTGACATCTTTACATGTGCCGATATTTCTTCAGTGGTCGTCTCGTGGTATCCCACGTGCGTAATCGATTCACCTATCGATTATCGACCTAACCGTGTGTATCGAATATCGCACTGTCATAATGTTCACCTGTCTAGAATACGCGCGTCAGGTATATTTTTTGCCGATCATCTGATTTTTATAAATTTTAATACAGATAAATACATTCTTGCTGCGTGCTAATAATTTTACATACATACATACATAAATCACGCCTATATCCCCGAAGGGGTAGGCAGAGGTGAACTAGCACCCACGTTTCGCCAGTTATGTTAGGTCCCATGTAATAGGTGGCGAGCCTATTGCCATATATCGGGCACAAAAGTGTCGCAGTACATTGCTAGGTGGTATAAGAGGAACGCTGCTGCCCATTCTTCATCATTGATTTATCCTTAGTCGCCTTGTACGACACCCACGGGAGAGATTTGGGGTGATGACAATTGTATTCTACTCTGCCGTCACCACACGGCTCATAATTTTCGTGTTTAAAAAGGGGCATCCCGTAGTTATAACAGTTCTCTGATCCAGGTTTCTGGATCTGTGGATATCAACGAACCCGCGCGGCTGTAAACCACCACCACCAACAACTGTAATCTGTGGATAGGATGGTGCCAGATTTGCAGCCAGCTGACTATTTCAATATGGGGGTGTTTGGCGCGTTTCGTGGTGTCAGTCAGATTTTTTTTCGATTATTCTTATATTGGTTCAGAGTGGATTTTGTGCAGTGAAAATGGTGTTATTTTGATGCACAAGCATCCGTGTTGATGTGCAATTATGCAGAATCATTGAAAACAAGTCTTATGATGTGTTTGATAATGTGGTGAAGATCACTATAAAAAGTGGTTTTATCCATTTCATCAGTCACCATCATGAACTCTGTTACCATTCAATTCGCGCCAAGCAGTCCCTAGATGCGTTAAAATGTGTGACACCCATATTTTAACGTAAAATTCATTTCATTCATATATTTCACCCACTCATTATTTCATAAGACTACAGATAAAATATACACTAAAGACTTGGCTGTATGGGCTAGACCCTTTGCCTTCCCTAAAATATAGGGAGAATTTAAAACTAACTAACTAACTATTTCAATATGACAATCAAATAATTGCAATAACATCATCATCTTCCTTCGCTGATGGCCTAGCACGAGACGTGGACAAAATCTCTCTCCACCACATGACAGTGTTTGGTCCCGGGTTTAGTGGGAGTTAGAGCGAGAGGAAAATATATTTCCTTCTCCCCTGGGAGATTTTGTCCACGAACCGTGCTACGGGGGTTTTTCTCCGATGAACGGAAAGGGTGTTTGGGGTGACAATCCATACTGCTCAAGGATTTGGCATAGGTTTTACAGCATGCCTGATACAAACCCTCTTCGGGTATGCTGTTGTTGGTGCTTTCCCTCTACCATTCGCGTGCACCGGGCCATCTATTTTAGTCCCCTTTTACGACACCCCTGGGGTGAACGGAGCTGACACATGTTATTGTGATTTTTTAGCTGCCATAGACCTAAAAAGACATAAAAATTTCTATTTTCATAATTGTCCTCTCAAGGAAGCAGTCAATAATGCTGACGGCAACAATTATGTATTTTTAAAATTCATATTAGAGAATCGTAGCGGTATACCGTTACAGGCTCCCCTAAGTATCGTGGAAGTGGAAAGAATTGAGGGTAAGATATAAGGACCTCTCCCTGTCTGTGGAAGAAATCTCTGCCCCTCTCTACTTTATCTGATAATCTAATATAATGTAAATGTAATAAAGTGTTATAATCATTTGCCTATTTATCTTAAGCGAGTATTAGTAGAATCCAATTTATTATTTATGTCATTCATGATAAATACAAATAACTCTGCTAGAATTCGTGCATTTTTTAAAATCTAAGTGACGAAAATAGACCAGCTGAATGTACAGATCTCTCTAATGGTTACAAGCGAGAAAAATCCAGTATTACATCAATTTTAATGCTTACTGCTGAAACTGTCGGTAAGGCGGTGTTCATGAGGTATTTTATTATCTATCTAAATTTTTCGGACACTATTCTATTAAGAATTGAGAAAGGGATACTCTGACCTTTTGGTCACGAAGAAACGATGAAAGATAGGTGAAATGAAAATGATAAAAGGGATTTATAATTATGTCGAAAGTGAATGGGGAAATCGGAACGGGAACCTGCGTGCATGATCATATCAGAAATGATGAAATCCACAAAACAACTAAAGTCACCGACATAGCCCGAAGAATTACGAACCTTAAGTGGCAGTGGGCAGGGCACATGCCAAAGAGGCGTGACTGAGTTTGGGGCGGAAAGGTCCTCGAATGACAACCGCGCTCCGGGAGACGCAGCGTTGGTAGGCTCCACAAGGTGGACCGACGATCGAGTAAACGTCGCGGAAAGCCGTTGTATATGGGCAGCGCAGGATCTATAGTGCGTTCATCTTATAGTTCCTATGCCGTCATGTTGGTAGTGTTGAAAGAAAATGATACCATGTCAACTTTATTGTCTTACCTTTAATTCAGGGAGATTTTTTTCAATTAACTATATAAACAATTATACATCTATCTATCTTATTATAATATGTTACTTATAACTACTAGCGGTACTAAGTAGTAGTTACATATTTTTTTTTTTTTATGAAAACCATAAGGCCAAAGCTCATGAAAATTTGCGTCCATGACAATAAAAGTATGATAGAAATTAGATAGATAAATATAAATTGTAGTGACGTAAGAAGGATAGACTCATTAAGTAAAAAAAGGATAAATTATAATAAAATATTATATTTATTATGATTAACATTATTTGTGTTCATCTAACATGTCTACATTTGACATTTGCTCACTCTTGTCAGTCGTTAAATGTTACTAGTACTATTTATTTACAGTTATAAAATTGAAATAAATATATTTATTTTTTTATCAAACACTGAATAAAACTGATACTGGTAACCCAATTTAATGGCGGCAATCCGAACTTGTACACACTAATATGGATTATGCGGGACCTTCTTACGTTTTTCACGTTCACAAAACACCTTAGCTTTTAACACAATTAATCTTTCACCACTTTTCTATGTTTTGGACATGATTTTCTCAAATATTGTCTATAAACATAAAAAAACCTGCCTATGACTTACGGGTTGATGTTGTTGACAGACTGGGCAGCCATCATCACGGCATAGGAACTATAAGATGAAACGCACTATACCTATCGGTTTAGAGATCCTTCCACCGGGAGACGCAGCGTTGGTAGCCCACAAGGAGGACTGACGGTCAGGAAATGGTCGCGAGAAGGATATACATACATACATACATAAATCACGCCTATATCCCCGAAGGGGTAGGCAGAGGTGAACTAGCAACCACATTTCGCCAATTGTGTTAGGTCCCATGTAATAGGTGGCGAGCCTATTGCCATTTATCGGGCACAAAAGTCGCAGTACATTGCTATTGCTAGGTGGTACAAGAGGAACGCTGCTGCGCATTCCTCATCATTGATTTATCCTTAGTCGCCTTGTACGACACCCACGGGAGAGATTTGGGGTGGTGACAATTGTATTCTACTCTGCCGTCACCACACGGCATAGGAAGAGATAGGGATATTATTATAAGAAGCGTAGGACCTATCGGTATGGAGATCCTTCAAGGGGATTCTAAGCTTAAAAGTCTCTCTGCTGAAATTGTTAGATGGAGCAAGAGGACTAAGGAGAAAGCCAAGTGGATTTTCTATTATTTTTTTTTAAATAGGTTTAACGTTCCTGGAAACTAGTCCTTTTGGAACTTTCTTCAATACATTTTCGTTTACTTTTCTTAATTTTGAATGAATGATAAAATGAAATTAATGCATGAAATGAATGAATGAATTTAATGGATGAAATGAATTTTACATTAAAATATGGGTGAAACACATTTTAACGCAACTAGGGAGTGCTTGGCGCGAGTCGAAAGGTAACAGAGTTCATGACGGTGACCGATGAGGTGGTGAAAACCACTATAAAATTCTCAACGTCAAAAATGGCACAACACTTTTATTTCAATGATTCTTCATAATTGAACATCAACACGGATCCTTATGCATCAAAATAACACCACTTTTACTACACAAAGTCCACTCCGAAACAATTTTTGAATGATTGAAATAAAAATTTGACTGATGCCATTGAAAGCCCGCCAAGCACTCGTGGATTTTCTATTCGAACGCATAGAATACAAAAGTATGAGACTGATGTTTTGTTTTCTCTTTAATGGGTCAGTTTCATACATTTGTTTTTTATGCGTTGGAATAGATTGGCTTTATCGATTATCTAGGGTCACAAGTGCTGTGCCAATACGATTCTCCATGTGGACACCGCTTTACGAATTGTTGCACGCACTTGACTACAAGGTGTACAGCTAATTGTGCTTAATTCAGCATTAGGTTTACACATTTAATAGTACACGCTCGGTAGGCCCGTGTAACACAGTTTCTGCTTGAACAGAGAAGCGTTAGTGGTTTTTCTGAAAACAAATGTCTTCCTATGAGGATTGTGAAGTGCCAATACGCAGCGCGAGTAATGCCTACATTTACTTACATTTCCTTTTTGAAAACTTGTCTCGAACGATAACGTTTTCACTCCCCTTACAACTTTACTAAATTAGATTATTTCGCACCATCTTTCCTTATGAGATTGAATTACTTCTCCAGAGTGTTTCATAATTAAATGGGATCAACCAATTTTTCATCATCATCACCTCACCACCTCACCACCACCACCATCACCTCACCATCACAGCCTTTGTAATGTCCCCCATTGCTGGGGCACAGGCCTTCCCTACGTACATACATAAATCACGCCTATATCCCCGAAGGGGTAAGCAGAGATGAACAAGCACCCACGTTTCGCCAATTATGTTAGGAGCCATGTAATAGGTGGCGAGCCTATTGCCATATATCGGGCACAGAAGTCGCACTACATTGCTAGGTGGCACAAGAGGAACGCTGCTGCCCATTCCTGATCCATCACTGTTTTATCCTTAGTCGCCTTGTACGACACCCACGGGAGAGATTTGGGGTGGTGACATTTGTATTCTACTCTGCCTTCACCACACGGCAGGAAAGCCTTCCCTATGGATGGAATATTATAAGAAGAAGGGTCATAACCCACGCTTAAAGAGGCTAGTGATGAATCATTTTGTGTCAACTGTCTAATTCAAACCACTCTTTACCATACCTGTCGTGCAAGGCGGGTAAGGGTAAAGACTGTGACACATCGACACACAGACCTTCAGTCTTCAATTGCTAAATTACTTTGATTGAAGTTCATTGCACCGTGCAAGCTGAGATTGTCTTTGAGGTAGGTAATTTTTTATTCCACCTCTGACCATATTACGGAGTATTTTAAAATTAATGGCCTCTACTTATCCGCGTCTAGACTGTAACAGTTTATTATTACGCTATTTTATACTTTATGCCATAAAAAGTTCGAAGAGTCATGATCGGAATCGTCTATTTATGTACGTCCATAAAATTGTCTACGTACGTCTATCGAATTAAGCGATGTCACCCATTGTCGCCTCCTGATTCTCAAAGACTCTCACCAAACGGTATTTGACCTTTAATGTAGGTCATTTTCTATTTTTAAACTTAAGATAAAAGAGCCATTTTCGTGTTTTTTTTATTTTTCCGTAAAAAAAGCATTATAAAACATGTTCTACATAACTATTACGAAATCTTAAAAAGTGCTGTCTAGAGACTAAAGAGTTTTCCACATTTAAGGGAGCTAACCACCTTCAAGTGACTATGAGTTTTAACCCGTCCGAACAAGGCTTAGTTTGCCATAGCATCATTTAGAGCCATTACATTTTCATTGGTCATTCTAAATTGACAGTTACGACGTGCCGATCAAGAGTGTGGAAAATTCTGAGCAGAATGAGCGGTTGGAAACCGACATTTATAATAACGACATGCTTCTGGCGGATGCATGTGAGATTTTTAAGACGCCCCTAAATGGAATAGTGGATTTCGGAGTGTTATTACGTGACTAACCCCCGAATACAGAAACGCTACTCAAACTTTGAGCACTGCTTAAAAAGTTGAGTAGACAATACTTATCAAAATTTGTATGGAAAAACTTCTATTCTGACAATACTTGAATGATAAACAGGACTCAAACTTTGAGTAGCGTTTCTGTATTCGGGGGTAAAACTAGTGTAGTAAGAGTACACACATCATACAATTGTCACCATCCCCATCTCTCCCGCGGGTGACGTACAAGGCGACTAAAGGCGGACCCCAATATTCTATCAACAGTTGAATATAGACGTAATACAGCTTAGTTGCTCAGCAACTTCTGTTATTTTCGTAATATAACAAAAAAATCCAGGCAACTAAACTTCAGTAAGCTTACTTTTAACTGTAGATAGAATGTTGTAACCCTTTAGGTTAACACAACAATGAGTAATGGGCAGCAGCGTTACTCTTAGGTATGCCACCTAGCAATGTACTACGTTGTCCATGCCTTATAGACGGCATTAGGCTCGCCACCTATTACATGGGACTTAACCTGATTGGTGAAACGTGTGTGTAAAATTAGATATAGGCGCGATTTATGTATGTATGTATTTTCATTCACAAATATGACCTTTTCGGTATGATGGATAATAATCAAAAAGGTGTCGATGACTTGATGAAGTCAGATCGATATTATTCTATCGGAACAGTGGAAAAGGCCATTCTTCTCAATCAGCTTTTAAAAATAGTTTTTGTCTTCTGGAATATTCCATCAAGTATTACACAATGTTAAATTGTCCTTTCAGAGCGAGCCTCTGAATGCTACAGTAATTTCCAATGACAAATTGAAACATCCAATTAGATATATTGCGTTGTTTATTTAACATATTATAGGTTTCCTATGGTACTTAGTTACAAGACAAGCCTTGAGTGCATTATGATTTGTAATGTATCGTCTTGGAATTCTGATGAGTCACAATTGGGTGACTTTGAACAAACTAGAGACGAGCCGAACTCAGAGACGTCAATTAATTTTAATGAGCACTTAATGTCAAAAAATTTCATTGAAATCTAGAGCATAGACCCGGCAAGAATAGCGATTAATTTTGAATTGTCATATTTTGACATTAAGTACTCATCAATGTTAATTGAAGTCTCTGAGTATGGCAGTAAGTGACCTTCTTGTTTAGCTAGGTATCTGCTGGGATCACAGATATATAAATGATATATCTGTGGCTGGGATACATGCCTACTAGATGGATGGACTCACCCCGAGAGTGTCGTAAAAGTCGACTAAGGAAGATTGCCCTGTGTAGACCAATAAGCACCGTGGGGCACCCGAATGGTGGAGGGCAAACCACTAACAACAGTATACCCAAGGAGTGTTGGTTCCGGCAGGCGGCCGGCTGTGAAATCTAAGCCAAAACCTTGAGCAGTATGGATTGGAATGTTGTCATCGTAATCACTCTCTCCGTTCATCGGCCTCTCGACATGGTCTTTTCGCCTTTCCGGTGTGATGGATGATATGCATCATAAGAGTGTGGATGGCTTGGCGTCTTACCGATATAAATGAAAGACGAAATATACTGCACTGACTGTCAGATAAACTGAGAACAGGGCAGCTAGGAGAAGCAGAACCTCTAACCCTATTTCACCAGGCCTTACCCCACAAAGCAAGTCAAAGTATTTAGTGGTGTTTTGAATTACCTAATATATCTTTTTTTTTTATCTCAGACAGGGAAGCTCTTGTCCCTCATTTCACCTGATGGTAAATAACATTAAGGACCTAAGATGGTATCGAGCTTCACCTGGAACCCTCAACCACAGGGGGACTGGCTATCTTATCACAATTGTGGGAACACAATAATGCTTTTATCACTATTATTATGGCGACAGATTTTCGAATTGAATATCTTAAAACGAACTTAATTCCTGGAAAGGTTCAACGTTACGCCATTTTCTTTAGTCATTCCCAACTTCAAACAATGCTGGTAAGTTGCGTGACGTCATTGTGCGCACGCGCCACAGACACAACACAGTATCATGTGGTATGCTGATTCTCCTTAAGAGCGTCGTCCACACTTTACGATTTTTAATACTTTTCTATGTGAATATTAATTCAACGTTACATCACAATACATTTACAGCGGTATCAATACCTAATATGATAAAGCAGTAAAATAAAATAAAATTATTAATTCTATATGTTTATATGTTAACATTATTTTATTTTTATTACCATCAACAGCACCAGCCCTTAAATGACCATATTGTTGGGCACAGGCCTTTCCCTGAATGGAAGAATAGGTGGGGACCCACTGACCCAGTGCTGATTTGTGAGTATTAACGACTGTAGATACAGCCAGAGATAATATTTTTTGGTCACCCTTCCAATGTCCAGCCTAAGCGAACATAGCTTAGTTTACGCAATATCAGGCCGAGCGCTGTACTACATAGCGTGCGCCGGCGGCGTATTGTAAACGATGGTCTGGTGATATTGCGATGGCCATCATCATTTTTCTATCAACCACATTGAAATCGGACTGAAGACGGTCGTATCGTCAGCTGTAAAGGCTTTTGACGCCCTGTTATTCATAACCTTCGATTCTCGGACCCGTACAATACAGGTGATTCACATATTACAGGAGTGTTTAATAGGCTTAGAAGGCTGACGAAGGAACGAATGGTTTTCGGGAAAACAGGTATTTGGTCGTAACTGAATAGCCAAGGCCCTTAAGAGCACTATTATTAATCTCACTCCTCTCATACTTAGACGGCCGGTGCATCGCATTTCGTTGTAATTTTGCAGTTATGTTTATCGTGTTTCTTTAGATAGGAAAATAGTCTTGCTTTAAAATTATAAAACCTTTATTCCTCATAGAGTAACAATTATTATAGAATAAATTTTGCTCAAAAATATTATTGTAGAAAGGAGATTTTCACAGTTAACTTAAGGATATGTTCGAAGTTTTTTGTTTAGAATAAGATTTTTTGTCTATATTTAATCAATGATGTTTCAAAATTAGGAGGCCGCTACGAACTTTTCGACTATATTACAGATAAAATTCTATTTTTTTTTTTTAGTAGGACGGTAGTTCTATCCGGGAGCTCAAAAAATGGCCTTTTATAATATTCTTTCTCTACAATTTTGGGTTTAATTAAAAAGTTAAGCAAAATTTACAAAAACCGAGGCCGCTACGAAATATGCCAATATCTATTCTACACTATTCACTGAGTCAAAATTGTCAATGTATTTTTGTTTCTGACATCAAGAACGCCTAAATTGGCAATTTTACGCCAAAATCACAGTCAAAATGTAATAAGAGGCCGTGTGGTGACGGCAGAGTAGAATACAATTGTCACCACCCCAAATCTCTCCCGTGGGTGTCGTACAAGGCGACTAAGGATAAACCAGTGATGAGGAATGGGCAGCAGCGTTCCTCTTATTCCACCTAGCAATGTACTGCGACTTCTTGTGCCCGATAAATGGCAATATAAATGGCAGGCTCTCCACCTGGGTAATATTACAAGGGACCTAACATAATTGGCGAAACGCGGCTGCTAGTTCACCTCTGCCTACCCCTTCGGGGATATAGGCGTGATTTATGTATGTATGTATGTAAAATGTAATAGGGCTCGATTAGAACGCGATTGCGCGAGTAAGCTACGCGATCATCGCGTGTCCGCGTATAAACATTTGATTAGCGCCGCCGCGCCGCGTTGTACCATTGTCAAATAGGGCACTATTCGAATAATTCAATAGATTTGATCGCGCGTTCGTACGAGTAAAACTCGGCGAAACTGCGATGATCGCGTATTCATGTTTCATTAGGACGAGCTTGATTGTATACGAAAAATTGATACCGGCCATCCAATAAAAATGAAAATATAGCTTATTCATAGGAGGTATCCTTTAATACACTCATGAATCGTCAAAGAAATAACGTTAAACACTGGAAACGTGTGTATCAGAGAAAAAACGGTTTCCAATATTAAGCTACACCGGCCTTACAGCGAACATTGCTTAGTATACGCAATCGCAGGCTGAGTGCGCTATCGAGCTCTTCGTCATCATCACTAGCCCTTTATTGTCCCCACTGCTGGGGCCCAAGCCATCCCAATGGATGGAAGAGTGAATGGGCCATAATCCAGGCCCAGTGCGGATTGATGGGTATTAACGACTGCAGATGCCACCGGGACCATCGGGTAAACTTACCTTTGAATTCGCGATAATTTTATTAAATTACATTTCTGGTCACCCATTCAAATACCGGCCTTAGCGAATATTGCTTAGTTTACGCTATCGCATACCGAGTGCGCTAGGTCACTGCGCTATGGAGTTCTTCGTCATCAATTAATTATTAATGTTGAATGATCACTACACACGAGTCTGGACACAGCTTATCAACAAGTAACGCACTATGTCAGCTGATGAGACCATATCGCCAGTTGGCATTTTGAGAGTAGGGAAAGGTAACCCAAAACGGGTACATAAGGCCTAAAATTCGAGAATTCATTTTGAAAATTGTCAAATAAAAATATGGTTTATTTATTTAAGGTACGTAACATTGCCGAGTGGTGACGGCAAAGTAGAATACAATTTGAATACAAACCATCCCCAATAACTCCCGCGGGTGTCGTACAAGGCGACTAAGGGTTAACTGCCGCACTCAGAGACGTCACTTAACTTGAATGAGTATTTAATGTCAAAAATTTTCATTCAAATCTAGATCATAGACCCGGCAAGAATAGCGACTAGTTTTGAATTGTCATTTTTTGACGTTAAGTACTCATTAACGTTATTTGACGTCTCTGAGTGCGGCAGTAAGACACCGACGAGTAATGGGCAGCAGCGTTCCTCTTATGCAATACCACCTAACCGCCTAGCAATATACTGCGATTTATGTTCCCGATATATGGCAATAGGCTCGCCACCTATTACATGGGCCCTATGCTAATTGGCGAAATGTGGGTGTCGATTCATCTCTGTCCACCCTTTCGGGGATATAGGCGTGATTTATGTATGTATGTAGATATCATTACATACACTCATGAATCGTCAAAGGATATTTTGCCATAAGCCTTATTGTCTCCTGCTTAAAACTGTTAGGTGGAAATTGTAATTCCCATCTGCCTCCTTGAGTGCTCACAAATAATTTATACACGTGAGTACCCGCTTTAAGCGATGTACCCATTTTGTGCCACCTTCCCCTACTCATTTGTTTTGTATCAGTGCATGTGCACTTTCTCGTACATACTATAAACGCACTCGGCAGGGTCATTAACTGACTGTGTTACACGGTTACAAATAATTATTTTCACGGTTACAATTAATTATCTTCCGAACCTTCCGAAGAACGGAGGAACTCGAGAGAGTAATGTTGTCACCCATCCAATGACCGTCCTTAGCAAACATTACTTACCTTATGCAATCGCAAGCCAGGCGCGCTATGCCCCTGCGCTAGCGAGCTCATCCTTGAACCAGGAACACGGCTAAGGTCTCCGCATATGTAAATGGGGAAAATACCCCGCACGGGACGTAGACAGGACGGGTACGGGAACTGCAGAAATATCGTTTCATACAAAATGTGCCATAGAGCACATATGTCACGGAGTCACGGACGGGACGTGCACGGGGCGTTTTGTACGAGAGAGGCCCCGTCCGCGTCCCGTCCAGGGTATTTTCCCGTTACGTATGATTTGAGTTACTTTAAAAACCACCATAAGAGTCCTTATCACTGTTCATATTGATGATCTAGTACTAGGAGAGAAGCAGCTTCTAGCGGGTATTGAACTAGGACGTGGCTATCTTAACGCTTTCTAGCCTTCTACTTGGTGGTTAGACCGTTTCACTTGGGTCAACTAGCGAAACATGAGCACGAGTACCTATCCTAGATTGTCGAATGAAGACACAATGGCTGTAATTTAGCGGCGTATGTCTTTTCCATTTGTAGGTAGGTATACAAGAAATATTTCTTGCTTCCGAGTGTACGTAGAACTAGGATTTTGATTTTGTGATTTTTACCGTAAAAGAAGTGATATGATCTCACAGCTTGAAATTATATTAGAAACTTCGACAAATAAAATATATTGTTTTAAGCTTACGTGGTCACTTTCATCTTTAAATTGTGATAAAACGGGATTTATACCACGTACCTGGATTTTGTTGTACCTGGATAAAACGGGATTTATACCACGCCATGCGCCATGGTCACGGATGACCAGTCATCCATGACCATGGCGCATGTAACTGTGCCGAAATATCGGAATCATAATAAAATCCAGGTACGTGGTATAAATCCCGTTTTATCACAGTTTAAAGATTCTAGAAATATATTTCACATCCAAACATTTTTGACATAATAGTAGTTAAACCACCAACAACAGCATACTCAAAGAGGGTTGGTGTCAGGCAGGCGGCCGGCTGTAAAACCTAAGCCAAAACCTTGAGCAGTATGGATTGAAACATTGACATCCACATGGTCCGTTCCGTCTCTTTTCTATAAATTCATTCATCATTAGGACCTTTTCGGTGTGATGGATGATGTGAATCGAAAAGGAGTGAATGGCTTGATGCCGTCTGACCGATATGAATGGAAGAGGAACTACTGCACCGACCTCAGATAGTCAGATCTCTTTGAATACTAACTGCCGCACTCAGAGACGTCAAATAACGTTAATGAGTACTTAATGTCACACAATTCAAAATTCACACTTCACAATTCAAAACTAGTCGCTATTTTTGCCGGGTCTATGGTCTAGATTTAAATGAGATTTTTTGACATTAAGTACTCATTAAAGTTATTTGACGTCTCTGAGTGCGGCAGATAATCAATTATATTTGCAGAGATCTGACATTCATTTGGTGGTGTCAATGCAGTTTTGACGCAATTAGCAATCCGAGCGGATGTTTTACAAATAAGATTATCTGAATACACGCATTGTTGTAAGGTCATAGTGCATTGAACGCGCAAACCGCTTCTTGGTGTCGTTTATGTATTGTATTTTCAGATTAAAGTGCGGCTTACACAGATGCGGTAGTAGCCGGCGGTAGTAGCCGGTCTTTCCTCAAAATGGCGATAGCTCCCAATTAGGGGAAGGCAGTATACAGCAGGTTTTTGCCTGTCATCTAGTATCCATACACAATATTGTTTAAGTTACTTTACTTTGGGCTAGGGTATGAGTGTAAGAAATGTTTATTTATTTATATTATATTAAGGTGCAGATGCGGTGCCGTAGCCGTGTCGGAGGGACCCTGCACAGTGTGCCGCGTCCTTTTAATACTCGCGTTAACGACACGCGTTTCGAAGCCAATTTACAATTGGATCTTGTGTGTTTGCGTCGTGTATAATAAATTTTATAGGCCTCTTTTGTTTAATTGCTCGTCGCCACTCCGTTCGCAACTGTTTTACGAAAGCAGCGTATATTTAAAGATGTCGTACAGTTAAGGTCAAGGTTTGCCGTGTGGTGGCGGTAGAGTAGAATACAATTGACACCACCCCAAATCTCTCCCGTGGGTGTCGTACAAGGCGACTAAGGATAAATCAGGAATGGGCAGCAACGTTCCTCTTATACCACCTAGCAATTAACTGCGACTTTTGTAGATAAATGGCAATAGGCTCGTCACCTATTACATAGGACCTGACATAATTGGCGAAACGTGGGTGCTAGTTCACCTCTGCCTACCCCTTCGGGGATATAGGCGTGATTTATGTATGTATGTATGTGTACAGTGAAGCGCAGTGTGGTGATGACGGAACGGAATACAAATTGTCACCACCCCTAGTCTCTCCCACGGGTGTCGTAAAAGGCGACTAAGGGTTAGAACAGTGGTAAGGAATGGTCAGCAACGTTTCTTTTGTACCACCTAAAAGCATAATGCGATACGTGTCCGTCAGATGACCTATATATACCATGCTCAGTTTTTTTTTTGGCGGAGTGGAATCCATTTACCACCAGCCGCTCGCTAGGCGACTGACGTGTGTGGGACTCGCCCGACGCTACTCAAATTTAGGGGACTGCTTAAAAAGTTAAGTGGACACTACCTGTCAGAATTCAATCGTATGGAAAAACGTCAATTTTGACAATACCTAAATGTTAAGCGGGACTCAAACTTTGAATAGCGTTTCTGTATTCGGGGGTAAACCACCCCGGTGTTCCCTAGCCCTTTGAGGGAGAGAGTCTGGGGTCCGCCGCGAGACAATTCACCAGACATTGCCATGCTAACCTATTACATGGGACCTAACATAATTGGCGAAACGTTGGTGATTAATCACCTCTCCTTCCAGGGGTACTGGCATGTAATTTTTTTTTAGAAATACACAAATCTTGTCACATAATATTATTGCATATTAAAAGCCCGGAAATGCCCGGAAATATATTGTTTATATTATAGTAAGCACTTAAGCGCGAGTGCACCAACACATAAACAGGCGATTATTATTTAACTGTCGGATTTTGACATTTTATCGTATGGAAGAACTGTCAAAAACTGACGGTTATCTTTTAATCGCTTGTTTTACGTGTTGGTGAACTCGGGACTGAAGGCCTGTTTCACAATCGAAAAGTAACTTCTAAGTAGCTTACTTCGCAGATCATTTGACAGATGTAATATGAAACATGTGTCAATTGAACTGCCAAGTAAGCTACTTCGAGCTTACTTGTCGATTGTGGAACAGGCCCGTAATTTGAATTATTTAATATTATTCTGAGATGAAACATTGCAGTAAAATAAAAGAATGTTTTTCTTACAGCCTATCTAAGTATCTATCTACTATCAATCTTTAGAAAAAAATATTTCAATAATCAATTTTGCTCCATTTAAAGGTAAAACGCTACTAACACGTCACATTAAACAGTTAACCTCTATATTTCCTGTCATAGCTGACGATGGCTGTTTTCAGCGGGCCGGCGGCATTTACACCGTGCATACAATGATTTACATATCTAGAAAGAAAAATGGTCACAAAAAGTTCGAAAAATTATAGTCTTGATGCGGGAATTGACTACATTTTTTCGGATTTTTTCTTTTTAATGTTTTAAAAAAACACAGTAATGCACCATTTAATTGATACCTACAAAAAACTTTTGCGTTTTTGTTGTATTTATTTGACAGCTCTCTGTCATAATTCTCTCAAGAAAAAAGAAGAAAAAACACGAAATAATAGAGAGGAGTGGATAAAGAAAAGATGTTATGCCGATGCCGTCTAAAGCGGAATAATGGCAAGAAAAAGACGATTCTGTCAGGTGCAACAAGTAATTACCTGTAGGCTTTTTTTCCTATCATTTACATGGTCAATATCCAGAAACTTGAACAATCTCCTGGGACTTACTTCATAACGGCCGTTGTCTACAATAAGTTCGTTCGTGGCCGTGTAAATTAGGACTTCCAATACGTCCTCCGTCGTGTATGCAATCGGCTGTCTATCTCACCGTCCGCTCCGGGGGGCGTGACCTTTCTCAAGGCTAGTTATGCGTATGACAGTGAACATACGAGGCAGTATGCAAGACCTTGCCCGATATTACTCGACGACATTGGATCTTCTCCTGGACTCAATATATATGTCGTAATCTTCTATACTAATATTATAAAACTGGTACAAAGATTTTGGTGGTTAGAAAAAGAATTTCGAAAAATTATGATCTTGAGGCGGGAATCGAACCCGCGTCCGCTGCTATCCGGGCAGGAGCCTGACCGCTCGGCCACCCAAGACACCTTTTTTAACTTAATTAACCTTTTTTACACTTCACGTTTTAAGCCAACGGTTTCTAACCACCAAAATCTTAGTACTAATTTTTCTAACATTTATATAATGTTAAAATTAAAATCGATTAGATTATAAAACTGAAGAGTTTGTTTGTTTGTTTGGTTGGTTGTTAGACACGCAAATCTCAGGAACTACTGACTTAAATTGAAAATCTCTTTTTGTGTTTTTTCACTACTAATAATTATATTCATAAAATTAACATCTTTAATTTAATAAACTTATTCTACAAGGGACGTATAGTCAACAGCAGGATAGACTACAACAACAACAAAAATATATATATATTCAGCCAACGGAGGTAGACAATCGATTGGAGATATTTACGTCCTCAAGCCATTTACTCCCTTTTGATTCATATCATCCATCACACCGGAAGTGATAAATATACGACGGCACGGACCATGTCGAGAGACCGATGAACGGAGATAGTGATTGGGATGGCAACATTCCAATCCACACTGCTCAAGGTTTTGGCTAAGGTTTTACAGCCGGCCGCCTGTCTGACACTAACTCTCTTTGGGTTTTCTTTTGTTGGTGGTTTTCCTTCGCCATTTCGGGTGCCCCAAGGTGTTTATTGGTGTACACCGGGCAATCTCCCTTAATCGACTTTTACGACACCCATAGAAGAGTCGGGGCTGGCACATTCTACGTTTTATTACCAGCCTGGCGTGGAAGTCTTAAGTACTTAAATAAGAAGTAATCTTCTATCTATATAAAAATTAATTGCTGTGCGTTTGTCTCGCTAAAACTCGAGAACGGCTAGGTGATTTTGGTTTTGAAATGATTGTCTTGGGCCAGGCAAGGTATGGAAGGTGAGAAAATATGTAAAAATTGGAAAGGAAAATAGTAAAACAAATAATTTCATTTTCGCATATCAACTGATTTCCTGTCAAACATTTGACGTAACCATGGCAACCAAACCGTAACCACAGCTACGGGATAATTTATATGGCATGGCAACGTGTGCCGGGTCAGCTAGTATAAATTTAAATTGTAATGCAAGACAAGTTACGATTTGGCATAACAGTAGTTTATTTCCGTAGCTGCGTTTTTGCTGTGACAATTCGTCACGGCGACACAGCGTCCCCGATCCATGATGATTACTATTTGCCACTCAACTTCCCAAAACAGCCATAACCTTGGAACAAAAATAACTAGCTAGCTTTTATATGTCTCCTGTATCTGTACCTATACCTTGTCACAGATGAATACAAATGATTGACCTACATCAAGAACGATATAGGTCTAGGTGACTGGTGTTTTGGCAAAATGTAACCTTGAGGACATGTGAATGTGTATGTTAATTGGTGTCATTGGAGATGGACAGATGATCAGTGAAAGACACGGAGGCCTGATCGCAATCGGAACATTCCACATGTATTCTGAAAGCCTTCAGGACGGCGCAAATTGGCGTGGGCGGCACGGCATGGCAGTGTATTTTAGGCGATGAATAAAAATATAACTAAAGCGTGTAAAAAGGCCGTGTGGTGACGGCAGAGTAGAATACAACTGTCGACACCCCAAATCTCTCCCGTGTGTGTCGTACAAGGCGACTAAGGATAATCAGTGATGTGGAATGGGCAGCAGCGTTCCTCTTATACCACCTAGCAATATTAACTGCAACTTTTGCGCCCGATAAATGGCAATAGGCTCGCCACCTAGCATAATTGGCAAAACGTGATTTATGTATGTATGTATATTTCCCCCGAATGACGTCCACGTCCCGTGCTCCGGGGGCAGAGATTAAAATGGAATTTTACTCCCGCTGTGCAGGGAGTAAATTGACATTTTATGAGCATACATACATACAACACTGCAAGAGCTTATCGCAGAACGGCACGAACGGCTTGTCTATACAAAAAAAAACTTACAACCTTTTCCAGCAAAATTGATAAAATCCCGCAAAGCTGCAATTTAGCTACTGACTTCCCCCTCTGCCACACTATGGTCCCGTACCCGCATCGGGAGTGATCGTCTCTCTCTACAAAATATTGTCAGTTGAAATAATGTTGATAAAATGAAATCAACATAAATTGTGTATGTTAGATGTTACCAAATTAGATCCAGTTGCAGGAATAAACGGTCTAATTGATACAGAGAACAATATTTACATGATACCAGACTTATTACACACACATTACAAATTCGCTTAACTGATAACAGTCTATTTATATTATTTAAATTGCAATAATGTGGTTGAATTTTAAGGTCTTTGTTTTTTATAATTTGACATCGTCACTTTAACAATTTCGATGACGTGTTTTCTTGATAATTGCTTAGATTTATTGAATAGGAATTTTGATTGAATAGGAATTTGATGACCGTATGACGTAGAATACAATTGTCACCACCCCAAATCTCTCCCGTGGGTGTCGTACAAGGCGACTAAGGATAAATCAGTAATGAGGAATGGGCAGCAGCGTTCTTCTTATACCACCTAGCAATGTACTGCGACTTTTGTGCCCGATAAATGGCAATAGGCTCGCCACCTATTACATGGGACCTAACATAATTGGCGAAACGTGGGTGCTAGTTCACCTCTGCCTACCCCTTCGGGGATATAGGCGTGATTTATGTATGTATGTAGGAATTTGAGCAAGAATAAAATTTAAGATTACGAAAATTCTATGAGGACTTACACTTGTGGTCTTAAGCAATACGCTTAAGAAAAAAAAACATAATATGGTTGCGTGTAATTAAATTAATTTTACTGTCAAAAATGGTTGCGAATTATTCATTTTTTTTTTTGTAATTTTGCCTAAAAGCACTGCATTATACAAAAACAGCAGCATGTCGCAACTGTACGAGAAGAGAGGAGGGAGGGAGATAGCACTGTCTATGCACGGACTCATAAAAATGGGCGTGTAAGCTTTCATGGAAAACGGCCGGTAATTCCCCTGAACGGATCTCTCATTCCCGTATCCCGGCCCTCTCTCAGTCCGAATGTACCAGGATCACATAAAAGTACGCAGATGTTTTCCACGTGCCCGTCTCGAGCTCCGTCTAGGAAACCAATTAACTACGCATTGTGCCTCTCTTTCGACCGTGCGGGATTTTATCGCGCGGACTCAACCTTGTCTCGTAGTTATAAGGGTTATTATCGAGCTGCAATTTTGATTTCCCTTTCACGTTTTCGAATTGACGCTCAGTGGTTTTGCGTTCCTAGTAACTTGGTCATGTGTTTTCGTTCCGCAATCGGTTTACGTTTCATGGAATGAAACGAATCATGAATTAAACAATAAAACATTTAATTTTGTCTTTTATATATTTTTTGTTTCACTTGTTTCACATTTCTATTGATTGTTACTTTAAAAAATAACATATCTATGATACAAGAAAAATATAACAATGAGTACAAATTTTTCACGTTTTAAACGTATCAGTACGATTCTTTTCTTATGCACCCTTCTGGCTATCATATCCTGCCTTACACAGTCCATCAATCTCTTCTTTGGCCTCCTCTCCTTCTACGTCCTTCCACATTCATGCCTAACATTCTTTTGCCAACATAGCTTTTATCTCTTTGCTTATCATGACCAAACCATTCTCGTAATTACTATAGTCTTCACATTTCAAAGGAGTTCTTTTATGGCCATCTACCTTACCTTATCTTACCTTACGTACCTTAATAGCATTTTTGCTCTGTTACTTATCTTTTGGTCATCGCTTTAATAGTAGATTTTTCAACAAGTGCACAATAGTTATTTGTTATACGTGAGTGCAAAGTTACTTTTTAACCGCGTGCTCAATTTTGATGACCGAGCTAGCGAAGGATTCTAAAATTAGAATCCTTAGCGAGAGAATCAAAAGAGCACAAGGTGAAAAATGTTTGCACTCAAGTGCAACACATATCATTTCATCCCCCCTCAGCGAGGAAATGGTAAAATACAAAAAAAAAATATTACAACCAGAACAGTTTCTGTTTTCACCCAAAAACTTCCACAACACCCACCCATCAACCCAAACACACCCTTAACACCCACCAAGACACACCCAGAACATCCACTCAGACACACCAACAAAACCCACCCAGAACACCCACAACACACGCCCAGCCACCCAAACACACCCCCAGCATATACCCAGGCAGAACCACAACACCCACCCACCCAAACACACCCACAACATCCACCCAGACACACCCACAATATCCACCCAGACACACCCACAACACACGTACATCCACTCAGACACACCTAAAAAACACCCATTTACCCAGACACACCCACAAAACACCCTTTCGCCCATACACACCCATCCACTCATACACCCACAAAACACCCCTTAACCCAGACACACCCACAAAACACCCATTCACCCAGACACACCCGCAGCATTCATCCAGACACACTCACCACAATATTATTTTCTACTTGCCTAAAACCTGTGAGTAGGTACCTAATAAAAATTGAAATTTCGACCCTGCCAATCAGCTTGAGTCAAACACAGTTTTGTTCCGTTGCTAGGTCAAACAAATCAAACAGACCTAAAAATCTTTTAAATGCTTGACTCAAGCATCAAGCAAGCGTTGTAGACGATCAAAATGTTTAAAGCAAGATTGACGCCAAGCTGATTGACCGCCTCGAAACTCCAAGGTTTCAACAAATTTATGACGTGAAAAGAAAATGGCGCGCGCAAAGCAAATTACAAAAAAGTAGATACACCAAGAAGTTTCCTTTACACCACAGACCCCTAAAAACTAAGCTGTTACTATTAATAGAAATAGATCATCTAAAAATGAGGTTACGGCGTGTTTACGATTACGTTTCGCCACTTGAGCACGAATGTCATGGATGAGACGACTTCGCTGATTTGCTGTTTTTTTTATGTTAGACAGGGAAGCTCTTGCCCTTCATCTCACCTGATGGTAAGTGACGACAAGGGCCGAAGATGGATGCGAGTTTCACCTGGAACCCTCACCACAGAGGGGCTGGCAATCTTATCACAATTGTCGGAACACAATGCTGATAACATTATTATTATGGCGACATATTTTGATAAGATGGTGGTAGCTAGCCGTTCTTCAAGTTGTTCTTCAAGGGATCAGATTCAATTTGCTACTCTTTATCTCTCTTTCTACAACAGCAGGAGTGTTGAGATAGAAGATTAGTATGTATTAAGATTATTGTAATCATAAGAACGCGTAGTCATCGCAGAGTAGAAAGCAATAGTCACTACACACCTTACTTCATCGCAAGTGTTGTACAAGGACGGTAGATGAGACTATTTCAGCGGAATAGATAGACAAGTTTTAAAACATAGCTGTTGGGGATAGAACCCGGACTGTAGCTTAGGTTTTATTGCTGGCTAATTAAAATATTGCACTTTTGGTTACACACGTTTATTTCACACACATACTTTATGTGACAGACAAAAGAGAAGAGGGACGCGGAAGTCTCAAAATGACAACGTAAAAAACTTATAACTAGTGTTGCCACTGAATAAATATACTTTAGGCTAAAATGTTGGAGTGGGAGATCTACTATGATTCTCCGAACAAAACTTGTCAATCGACGAAAAAAAAACGAAACTTTGGAAGTGACCCTACTCTAGTGCATGTTCAGGTGCTCAAACGAATAATTTTAAGAGTACTAAAGTGTAGACCCACTGACCTGACTGGTCTCGACATCCTACGTTAAGATTTGTCGTAGAAGTCGATTGAGATGCGTTGCCCGATGTAGACCATTGAGCACTTCGGGCCACCCGAATCGAGGAGGTAAACCACCAACAACAGAATAACCGAAGATGTTTCTGGCAACCAAGGCGGATGCCTATAAAACCAAAGCCAAAAACCTGAGCAGCACTACATTCCAAACACTCTCTCCATCAATCGGTCTCTCGATCTTTCCGGGTCCTTTACGTCACTGTGAAATCATCGTCCTCAGATGAATTGGGGGCAGGGGCGAAAAATAATACAGGTAACACTTTATTATCACCATCACTTTACATGTTAGAACAATAGAAAATGCTGGTTGGAAAATATTCGAAAAATTGCATTCTTACTGCCGCACTCAGAGACGTCAAATAACGTTAATGAGTACATAACGTCAAAAAATGACAATTCAAAACTAGTCGCTATTCTTGCCGGGTGTAGCTTAGATTTAAATGAAAATTTTTGACATTAAATACACATTAAAGTTAATTGACTTCTCTGAGTGCGGCAGTGAGTG
This sequence comes from Cataclysta lemnata, assembly GCA_963931975.1. Taxonomy (NCBI): domain Eukaryota; kingdom Metazoa; phylum Arthropoda; class Insecta; order Lepidoptera; family Crambidae; genus Cataclysta; species Cataclysta lemnata. The sequence continues at coordinate 3,184,074 of OZ008357.1, forward strand.
GTGTAGGCTTTTGCCCGGATTGCAGAGGACGCGGGTTTCTTTCCCGCATCGAGACTGTAATTTTTCGGACTTTTTCCAAGGAAAATTTTCTTTGTAGCATAGATAGTGTATTTAGTTTTTATTATAACTCATCGACGGCGGAGTTGAGAGGGTATCATCCGCTATGCTATGTGGTTCCCCGGGGACTAATTAAGAGTAGCCACTCCCCTTTAAGTGAAAGGACAATAGACTTAGAAAGCACTTTACTGAGCGGAAACTTCATTTAACACGATTAAGTTCTCGCTAAAGCATTGTAAGATGGATTGTTGCTGGCTATGTTTTTCAGATAATAATATTTTTAAATTAAGTCTTTTTAGGATTAGGATTATTAGGATTATTTAATTTTAGTTTTCACTCTTAGATAAAGATGTCAACAAGCATTGAATAACTTACTTTCATTGTTTATTACATTTTTACATACATTACATTACGCCTATTTATCCCCGCAGGAGTAGGCAGAGGTGAATTACAACCCACGTTTGGCCAATTATGATAGGTTCTATGTAATCGGAGGTTATATATGTGATAGATTCTAAACGGCAATTCGTTTACTACCCGGGAAAGGTTACAATTAATTGATTAATTGATGATTAGATTTGAGTTATCAGACATTTTTATTATCCTTGTTTGACGTAGAATTACAGACAAACATTATTGTATAGTAAAACTTTTTTGTTAGTTTAATGCTAATTAATCATCGTTTTAATAGGTAATGCTATATGCTTAGAAAACAAGATCAAAAAAATTCAGGACAATACATTATTTTTTGAAAATTTTCTTTAAACATCAAATCACAATAAAGGAACATTACATTTATGAAATACCTAAGTATACTAACTGCCGCACTCAGAGACATCATTAACTTTAATGAGTATTTAATGTCAAAAATTTTCATTCAAATCTAGACCATAGACCCGGCAAGAATAGCGACTGGTTTTGAATTGTAATTTTTTGACGTTAAGTACTCACTAACGATATTTGACGTCTCTGAGTGCGGCAGTAAGAACATTTTCTTTTACGTTTTGATGTGATGAATGATTTGATTTTTATTTGAACTTCATACATTCATGTTACAATGTTAATTTTCTTTGTATTGTACCAGCTATGATAACAATGGAATTCTTTATATAACACAATGAAAATATGAACATTTATTTACGGCTACGCACTGGTAAGTTAGCGGAGATGAGGTGAATGACGTAGCGCCCTGACGTCATGCGCGGAGGCTCGTTCCGCGGGGGCACATGACCTATTTTGCCGATATTGTCAGCGACCGTGTGGCCTAATGGATAAGGCGTCGGACTTCGGATCCGAAGATTGCAGGTTCGAGTCCTGTCACGGTCGACCGATTCCTTTTTTGTTTGTTTGTAACAATAAATTATTGAGCATTTTTATCATTGTCGTAAGGGTTTTAACTGTCTCATTATTTTCTTATGAAAATATAAAAATAAAACTGTAATGAAATTCTATTAATCTTTTTTTTTACTTTTCATTTTCCCTGAAAAAAATTTACGTGGGTTGATAAGGGAATATTTTCATAAATTAACTTTATGATATTTTAATTCAATTAACGATTTACAATTGGCTGGAATTATAATTACAATGTGCATCGTGCAAGAAAAACAATATTTAAAAGATACAAAATTTTTGGTCTAGTTAATTAAATTATTTAATATTACTTCATATTATATTCATTGTAATACTGATTTTTTATACTTTTTTAAGAAGATCGATATTTTTTCATAAACTTTTCTTCCCTATTTTTGGGCTCGATAAAATAAATAAAATTTCCCTCTACATCGGACGCTGAAAAAAAATTAAAATTGTTTTTTATGAACAGACTAAGAAGCAGTTTTTTAGGTTTTTATTTCCCCAACAAGCGGCAATACCTACCGACGCAATTTCCCGCGACATACTATCAGCACAGATAAGATAGACATTACAAAACGATTTCGCGTTGGGGTTTACCGCTCCAAGGTGATAAGGAAAATGGTTTGCATTTCCAGATTAGTGTTGCCTTGTCACAATAAGTACTTAAATATGTACAAAATGGTGGCAACTATTAAACGGGTTTACTACAGTGCTAACAACAATTTATCTTCGCAATATTTTGTGTGTCAGTGAAAAAAGAGTGTCATAGAAATATCAGAATATATATATTGGGAAAATCAGTTTTCGCCACCGGCCAAGACAAATTTGTGGCACTTTAACTTTCTTAATTTTTTTACCGATCTTTATGAAATTTTTAAAACTGTTATTGACTTAGTCAATAGCTGTTCTCCTTTTATGTTAAAATTCGATACACATACAATCATAAATTAATCATAAATAACGAATTTTTATTCTAGTTGTAATGAACCTTAGTATATTTTACAAAAGATTAAGAATTAGTATACAAGGTTTCATTTTATTCGATTTTAATTTTAACATTATATAAATGTTAGAAAAATTAGTACAAAGATTTTGGTGGTTAGAAAAAGAATTTCGAAAAATTATGATCTTGATGCGGGAATCGAATCCGCGTCCTCTGCTATCCGGGCAGGTGCCTGACCGCTCGGCCACCCAAGATACTAATTAAATTGCCGAAATTATTCTAACCTTTACACTTCACGTTGTAAGCCAACGGGTACCCTCGCAATGTAGAAATGAATTTCAAACATTCCAAAGCAGATATTTTTACAAATATCGTGCGTTCGGTCAAGCTTGGGTTTGCATTTTAACATTATATAAATGTTAGAAAAATTAGTACAAAGATTTTGGTGGTTAGAAAAAGAATTTCGAAAAATTATGATCTTGAGGCGGGAATCGAACCTACCAGGATAATCATTTTCATATTATCCCAGTATGACTTTTAAAATTTGATGTTGAATGTGTTTAATGTCACACCTGACCATATAGTGGACTTTTTCTTGGTCAGGGGTGACATAAAACTATGATCTTACCTCGGGCGATAAAAAAAGAAGGCCTAAGATGGCAAAATTATCGTTTAGCCAACTACTTGCGATCTAAGGCATATATTTATTACATTTACTATTTTTTTCCTCCACATTAAAAGTGTCTTGTTGTGCCGTGTGGTGACGGCAGAGTAGAATACAATTGTCACCACCCCAAATCTCTCCTGTGGGTGTCGTACAAGGCGACTAAGGATAAATCAATGATGAGGAATGGGCAGCAGCGTTCCTCTAATACCACCTAGCAATAGCAATGTACTGCGACTTTTGTGCCCGATATATGGCAATAGGCTCGCCACCTATCACACGGGACCTAACATAATTGGCGAAACGTGGGTGCTAGTTCACCTCTGCCTACCCCTTCGGGGATGTATGTATTCTATGCATGTATGTATATTAAAATTAACTCCCCTAACTTAACAAATTGTTAACGCTACACCTGTTCTGATGACTAAATTAATGTTAACAACTTAGCTTATTTATAAAAAAAACCACGTACATATCTATTTATAGACATGCAAATCCGTGCAGAATTAACGAATATAGTCCTTTATCAGATTATAATTTTACGAAATTTTCTTACCTCTTTTTATTTTTTTTACTGTTTAGTCCTCAAAACGTTCTAAATACGTTTTTTTTTCGAATTAAACTCAAATTAGTATATTCTCAGAACTGCGTCATAGTCCAAATATTAAACATCACTAAAGTGATACACCACACCTAACCACAACTTAATTCGGAACTGGCGTCTACAATGTATACAACTTCAAAGTCCTGTAATATAATTGTAATTTATTACTAAAAGTAGACTTATCAAAACATCATAAAACTGTTTTGATTTAATGAAATCAATGCGTAGTAATTATGCACGCATTACAAATAGTTATAAAATTAGGAAATTTAAATGTATACAGTTATAGTATTGCAATAACGACTGTTTTCTAATAATGAATAACACTGTTGCGTTATTTTCTGACAACTGTTATTGTAAACTGCTGTTTGTTATCCTGTTATATTGCTGTTTTGCCCAATGTTGCTGCTGTAACTATTAGCCACCAATGTCGTTGTTTTTACTGATCTAATTAAATTGTTTGTAACTTGTTTGATAGAGTTATTTATATCATGACGATGAATTAACTCCTTTTATACTTTTTACAAGCTTAGCCCCCGAATACAGAATCCCTACTCAAATTTTGAGCACTGCTTAAAAAGTTAAGTGGACAATACCGGTCATAATTTATATGGAACAACGTCAATTTTGACAAAACTGAAATGTTAAGCAGGACTCAAACTTTGAGTAGCGTTTATTCAGGGGTAGGGCTGTCAGAATGTTGGACAGTAACTGCCGCACTCAGAGACGTCAAATAACGTTAATGAATACTTAACGTCAAAAAATTACAATTCAAAACTAGTCGCTATTCTTGCCGGATCTATGGTCTTGATTTGAATGAAAATTTTTGACATTAAATACCCATTAAAGTTAATTAACGTCTCTGAGTGCGGCAGTAAGTAATTTAAATAATAAAATAAGAGTTTGACGTATTTGGAAGTTCATCGATCAGTAGGTACATAATCTGATATTTAAAATAATTATACAATTTATATTAAGTATTATCACTAAAAAAATATTTTGAAAACTCGGAAGCGCAACTCCTAATTTTCATATGCGATATCGCACATGATAAATACAATGTTACTATAACTGCCGCACTCAGAGACGTCAATTAACTTTAATGAGTATTTAATGTCAAAAATTTTCATTCGAATCTACCAACCAATAGAATAAATCAACCAGAAGAAATCTAGAAACCATAGACCCGGCAAGAATAGCGACTAGTTTTGAATTGTCATTTTTTGACGTTAAGTACTAATTAACGTTATTTGACGTCTCTGAGTACGGCAGTAAAAAATACCACACCAACTGTTAATCAAAACAGCAACAGCAGTCAGCAATTGATGTGATTTTCAATAGCTTAGAAAATTAAAATGAACCTCACCTTCGTGACTATAAGGCTCAAAATTACACACTTGTGATTTATGCCTAACTTAAGAAACGCTTTATAAAAGTAAACAATATGAACTCTATTTAAATGCACTAAAAACTAGATTAGATGCAATGCAATGTAACCGGCAAGCGGGAACAGAGCGGCAACTAAACGCTTTGTCTCGCTCACACCTATTGTGCACTCTCGGTCTCCGATCGTGCTGTACGTATACAAACGAAGCGGCAACAGCGCGCCCAGGCGTAAGCTCATAGACTATACAGTATATTTGGCGTAAGCTGTTGTCAACAGCAACAGCAATTTAACAGGACAGTCAGGTGTTTAGTAATGTGCTGTTCCTTGCGGGAATAGTTATTTGTTGTACGTGAGTGCAAAGTTGTTTTTCAACCGCGTGCTCAATTTTGATGACCGAGCTAGCGAAGGATTCTAAAATTGAATCACGAGCGTAGCGAGTGATTCAAAAATTAGAATCCTGAGCGATAGCGAGATGAAAGGTGAAAAATCTTTGCACTCGAGTGCAACACGTAACTTTTCATCCCCCCAACGAGGAAATTGCAAAATACAAAAAAAAATACAATCACAACAGTTTCTATTTTCACCCAGAAACTTCCACAACACCCTCCCATTAACCCAAACACACTCTCAACACCCACCCAGAAACACCCACAACATTCACACCCGCAATACACACCCATCCACTCAGACACACCCAAAAAACACCCATTCACCCAGAAACACCCACAAAACACCTATTCACCCAGAAACACCCACAAAACACCCATTCACCCAGAAACACCCACAAAACACCCATTTCCCCACAAACACACCAAAAAACACCCAGAAACACACACAAATCACCCATTCACCCAGAAACACCCACAAAACACCCATTCACCCAGAAACACCCACAAAACACCCATTCGCCCAGAAACACCCACAAAACACCGATTCACCCAGACACACCTCCAACGCCCACCCATCCACCCAGCCACACCCGCAAAATTTATCTAGACACACATGTAAGTACCTAATAAAAATTACCGTCCCTAATGGAGTTCCGAGACGGTCAATCAGCTTGAGTCAAGCACGTTGATTTTCTGTATGTTTTTGTTCCGTTGCTAGCGTAAACAAATCAAACAAACCTAAAAAGCTTTTAAATGCTTGACTCAAGCATCAAGCAAGCATTGTAGACGATCAAAATGTTTAAAGCAAGATTGACGCCAAGCTGATTGACCGTCACGGAACTCCAAGGTTTTAACAAATTTATGACGTCAAAAGAAAATGGCGCGCGCAAATCAAGTTACAATAAAGTACACCAAGAAGGTTCCGAGTCTGAGTTTTTAACAAATTAAAATAGGTTGCATGATAATTTCGGCACCATGGAGGTAGAAATAAATAGGTATAATGATGTTTTGAATTCACAAACTCATTGCACGCGATGTTCTAAATTCAAATTTACTTTATCCTCTAGAGGATAAAAACGGCTTTTGCACTCAGATATCGAATAGCAAAAACGCCTTTTCCGAGATGGTGGGATGAAAAATAATTCATTATATTATCTGTTATTGCTATAACGACCACTACTACGTGAAATAGCTGGCATCATAGTAATATGATGTAATTGGGAATGACATAAAAACAATGACTCAACCAGCAATAAATTATTATGTCTAGGCAGTTTGTTAAGTTTAAGCTGTCATAACGTAATCAAATTAATAGCTTCAAATATCTAATGTTTGCTTGCAGAAATGTAATCAAATCTTCCAGTATTCCAATGCAGGGGGCCTACCGCCTAACTGGATTGCTGAAGCAAAAGCTATAGTTAATGACGTCATGCTGTCATTTCGCACCAAATTTACCTAAACTATGAACAATAGCTTTGAACGAATGATCACCAAATGATTTTCTATGAATTTGGAATAAAATCCGTACCGGCTAAAAATTCAAGATGGTTGCTAGCTAAAATTATAGCCATAAGAAATGCATTGCTTTAAAGCTATCATCAGCAATCGAGTTAGGCGGTAGGCCCCCTGGTCTGAATGCGAATATTTTTAAACATACCATGTGCTAACCCCGTCTCACACCAAAAGTTGATGGAAGAGAAAATATATTGCGCTATAAAATATAAACTGGGAAAAGAAGAAGACAGTCTTCACACTCCCTTTTATTTTAATAGGTTTTTATTGTTAATGCAGTGCATACCTTTAATTTAAATGCATATTACGTACTCGTTCACTCTTACCTGTATTATTAACGTGTGTAACTATGTGTTTAGTTGGTAACCCTTCAAATAAGTAAATAAATGTCACAAATCGACAAATAGGCTGGCCCGCTCCGATTCGTAGCGCCCTGCGATGCTCTTCACGGCGGAGATGCCTTTCCAGGAACTGCTTTGGAAAAATGAAATACAAGTTTTTTTTTTTCATTAACTGAAATTGTTATTAAGATAAATATGTACCTATTTTAAAAGTTGGACGACAGCCTCCAACTCACTCAGCCTGCGTTTATAAAAAGTGAGCGCTGCTCGCAAAGGCGATCTTTGGACGGGTGGCCCGGATTGCGGTTCGATTGCCGCATTAGAATATAAAATGTCAGGAAAGAACGTATACTATGGTTTCTTTATAATTTCAACAACAAAAAAAACTATGTAATACTCTATTTTAGTTTTTTTATTTTTATTTTTATAACATTCAATTGAAAATTAAATATTAAATTCATCATGGGGTCCTCTGTGCTTTGCAAAAAAACCATCGTATCCATTCTTTCCTTATATTTTTCATCGACGGGAAGTCCTATGCCCAACATTAGAGACGTTAAAATTAAAAGAGTTTGAATTGCCAATTGTCATACGGAATACAACGTCATACGCACGTCATACAAGCCATACGGACGTCATACTATACAAAACAGTAAATATCACCAATCCATTGTCAACTTACGTTGTTTGACGTAAAGCACAAAGTCTATTGCAAAAATTTGACATATTATTGAAAGATTTATCAAAATCCAAATCTCAGAAAAAGTATCACTTCCCCATACTAAGCCGAGAACCAGCTGACATCAGTTTGTATGGGGAACCAAGTGTTAATTTTTTTTTTTTTGAGATTTTGCTGTAGATGTCCTAGTTAAAGTTGTTCAGTTTGATGACTTAAATAACCCCTTTAAATATTACTGCACATTTCTGTTACTCCATGTATAGTTGTTAGAAAAATGATTACAAAGGAAATTTTGGTTAGAAAAATAGGCATCTGCCCGGATTGAAGAGGACACGGGTTAGATTCTCGCATCAAGACTATAATTTTGTAAACTTTTTCTAACCACTAGGTATTTTTTTTATACTTTGGTAGCTTAGCGACTTGATAAATTAATAATAAATTCTTAACTATTCGATTTTAATTTTAACATTATATAAATGTTAGAAAAATTAGTACAAAGATTTTGGTGGTTAGAAAAAGAATTTCGAAAAATTATGATCTTGAGACGGGAATCGAACCCGCGTCCGCTGCTATCCGGGCAGGTGCCTGACCGCTCGGCAACCCAAGACTTCTTTCAAGTCTTGGGTGGTTGGGTGGGTAGTCTTTCTCACCACCAAAATCTTTGTAATAAATTCTTAATTATTCTCTCAGACTAATAGAGAAGTGAATTTAAAAACACATACCTATCTTAAAAAAGGTGTCGTGTGGTGACGGCAGAGTAGAATACAATTGTCACCACCCCAAATCTCTCCCGTGAGTGTCGTACAAGGCGACTAAGGATAAATCAATGATGAGGAATGGGCAGCAGCATTCCTCTTAAACCACCTAACAATAGCAAAGTACTGCCACTTTTGTGCCCGATAAATGGCAATAGGCTTGCCACCTATTACATGGGACCTAACATAATTGGCGAAACGTGGGTGCCAGTTCACCTCTGCCTACCTCTTCGGGGATATAGGAGTGATTTATGTATGTATGTATGTATGTATATCTTAAAAGCCATAAGACTGGTATCGTCACATCCATTGTATACATAATATATTTTTCATCCCACCATCTCGGAAAAGGCGTTTTTGCTCTTCGATATCTGAGTGCAAAAGCCGTTTTTATCCTCTAGAGGTTAAAGTAAATTTGAATTTAGAACATCGTGTGCAATGAGTTTGTGAATTCAAAACATCATTATACATATTTATTTCTACCTCCATGGTGCCGAAATTGTCATGCAACCTATTTTAATTTGTTAAAAACTCAGACTCGGAACCTTCTTGGTGTACTTTTTTTGTAATTTGCTTTGCGCGCGCCATTTTCTTTTCACGTCATAAATTTGTTAAAACCTAGGAGTTCCGTGACGGTCAATCAGCTTGGCGTCAATCTTGCTTTAAACATTTTGATCGTCTACAACGCTTGCTTGATGCTTGAGTCAAGCATTTAAAAGCTTTTTAGGTCTGTTTGATTTGTTTACGCTAGCAACGGAACAAAAACATACAGAAAATCAACGTGCTTGACTCAAGCTGATTGACCGTCTCGGAGTAATTTTTATTAGGTACTTACAGGTGTGTCTGGATGAATGTTGCGGGTGTGGCTGGGTGGATGGGTGGCTGTTGGAGGTGTGTCTGGGTGAATGGGTGTTTTGAGGGTGTGTCTAGGTGAATGGGTGTTTTGTGGGTGTTTCTGGGTGATTGAGTGTTTTTTGGGTGTGATTGGGTGTTTTGTAGGTGTTTCTGGGTGAATGGGTGTTTTTTGGGTGTTTCTGGGTTAATCGGTGTTTTCTGGGTGTTTCTCGGTGAATGGGTGTTTTGTGGGTGTTTCTGGGTGAATGGGTGTTTTGTGGGTGTTTCTGGGTGAATGGATGTTTTGTGTGTGTTTTTGGGTGAATGGGTGTTTTTTGGGTGTTTCTGGGTAAATGGGTGTTTTATGGGTGTTTCTGGGTGAATGGGTGTTTTCTGGGTGTTTCTCGGTGAATGGGTGTTTTGTGGGTGTTTCTGGGTGAATGGGTGTTTTTTGGGTGTGTCTGAATGGATGGGTGTGTATTGCGGGTGTGAATGTTGTGGGTGTTTCTGGGTGAGTGTTGAGAGTGTGTTTGGGTTAATGGGAGGGTGTTGTGGAAGTTTCTGGGTGAAAACAGAAACTGTTGTGATTGTATTTTTTTTTGTATTTTGCAATTTCCTCGTTGGGGGGGATGAAAAGTTACGTGTTGCACTCGAGTGCAAATATTTTTCACCTTGTGCTCTTTTGATTCCCTCGCTATCGCTCAGGATTCTAATTTTTGAATCACTCGCTACGCTCGTGATTCAATTTTAGAATCCTTCGTTAGCTCGGTCATCAAAATTTAGCACGCGGTTAAAAAACAACTTTGCACTCACGTACAACAAATAACTATTACTTATTCAGGACAGTAAACAATATTTTTTAACATGTATTGGTGCCGATATTAATTGCAAGCCCACTTATTTAATAGAAGGCATTAATTTCCTAGAAATCGAAGACGAAAACGAAAGTATTGTTTCTTTGGAATTATATTAGTGACACATTGAATTCGACCACGCTTACGCCTACACCAGCTTTTACTCTTGATGGGATAGTGAAAAGAAAAGTAAAGTAGTAGGACAACTTTAGTTTAGGTGGCACCTATAATCAATTCAGCCGCTTTAATATTTTTATTGTTAAGGGTCACTGAAAAACACCTTAATTACGTACTTACTAAGTTATTGAAGAGCAGAGCCTCCTGGCACAAGTATTTTTTACTTAACAGGAGATTATAGTTGTATAAAAACCTATATTATAACGTAAATAAATATTTAAGATTTTTTTTTATTTTTGACTGTTCTTAGGTTAGGACCCAATTTTAACATTGCTTCCTGTGGTGACAGCAGCAATATACAACTGATTTATATACATACAATGAAAATAAACATTAATTAATTAAAGTGACGAGGTACGGAAAATCCCGTTTCCTAGTCCTAGGGGTGACATAATAGTAGAATATATACAAGGACGATACAACAATTAATGTCTCAGATAACAAGTATTAAACAAACAGATAATGTCAAATACTTGCGATCTGAGACATTCTTTCTTGTATCGACGTTGGTATAATGTACCCACTATTAATCTAAATGTGTGTAGTGCTCGTGCAAATATAAGAAAACATCAATTGTGGTTCGCTTTGCTGTCATGCACAATAAAAGCTCCTGCTACTATTACACTGTGCAAACAGGACCAACTAACCCAGTGCCTTATCTCTGCTCGAGGGTATTAGCGATATCACAATAACAACATAATAATAATATTATATATCCAATAATCCCAAATATTTTATTGCCAAAGCCAGACCAATTAGATCGTTACTTCAACATAGACTCAAAGATGATATCACAACGAATAAAAGTTGGTATTTTTAAGACGTAGACTGTCCTTGATCGAAGCCATTATCTGTGAAGAACTATTTACTCCATAACAAGTGACATAATTTTATGAATAGTATTAAATAGATGTCCGTCCCTTCCAACCCAAAAAAATACTTATAATAATTCGGTACGCTTGTAAACTATTCCATTTAAATTTGAACATTAAGGTAAAGGTTAGAGAAATTTCAGCAAATTAATTAGCGTCTTGGTTGGCCGAGCGGTTTAGGCACCTGTCCGGATTGCATTGTACGTGGATTCGATTCCCGCATCAAGATCATAATTTTTAGAACTTTTTCTAAGCACCAAGTTCTTCGTATTTACACTTGCCTTCAAAACTAGTACAAATGACAAGCAAGTGAATAATTTAGGTATGAAAGCTGACCGAGATGCCTGAAAGTACAAAACTAACTACGCCGACCCCAGACAGCCGGGGAACAGAACAGACTGATAAAAGTGATGAATGATGATGATAAAGGTGATGAAGGTCGTCTTTCGCTCTATATATCTATTACTAGTGGTCGCCCGCGACCTCGCTCGCGTTAATTTCGAATGTTATATAGCCTATAGCCTTCTTCAATAAATTGACTATCCAACACAATAATTATTTTTCAATTTGAAAGTAGTTTCTGAGATTAGCGCGTTTAACCAACCAACCAAAGAAACAAATACTCTTTAGCTTTATAGTATAAGTATAGAAAAGTTTTGTCTAAAAAGTACCTAACGGTATCTAATCACAACTATCTTGTACAATACCGTCTTGGAATAGTTACACAGTCCACCTAGTAGATAGGTACATTATACAGTATACCTCAATTTAGATATAGACAGTGTACAAGGCGTTTTTATTAATTGTATGGCTTCAATTAAGGCGAACAGTCTTCATGTTAAAGCGGGAACAGTAGAGCGATTCGCAGAAACGGCCCACACCTTGTGTACGGCGAGGTTGCAATATACAACGCATGTTTCGACGGAACACATTAATTATCGTGAGGCGTTTAATGTATCAATAAAGTTCTATGTCTTCATTGCTGGCCCGGAGAGCGAAAAAAATTCGTAGAATGTGTCACCCCCGATTCGTAATAGTAGACTGAGGGCGATAGCCCCATAGCGAGATATTAATATATAAGAGATAGACCGTTAAGCGCCTTGGGTCAACCGAATGGTGGAGAGCAAACCAACAACAACGGCATACCTATACCCAAAAAGGGTTGGAGTCAGGCAGGTGGTCGGCTGTAAAACTTAAGTCAAAAGCTTGAGCAGTATGGATTGGAATCTTGTCATCGCATTTGACATTGAGTAGGTACTCATTAAAGTTAATTGACGTCTCTGAGTGTGGCAGTGAGTGAGCTAAGTTAGTGACTCATTTCAACGGCACTGCAGACTACCCTAAACTGTCAAATTTCTTCAATCGATTGTCACCCTTAACTTGTTTATAGTAAAGCACAAAGTCGATTGAGAAAATTTTACATTTTGTGGCAGCCTGGCGTGCTATTGACTGTAGTACAATGGAAACACGCACCAATGTTAAGTACTCAGATCACATGCCCAGCAAGTGATATAGAAAGAAACTGGCTACTCATTGATGGATTAGATATTTAGAAGCGCGCCCACGTCTCCAGTGTCAAGGGCAAATGACTTCTGGTAATTTGTAGGAGTTTGTCAATATCGTCTGTCTGATACTATGCGCGTATAGCTGACCATCAAAGCCGAGGTGCTGAAACACACAACATAAAGCTTTTTCTATAAAAAAAACACCATAGATGATTCCGTTCCATCTAATGGAAATATCTACAGACGCCAAGAGAGAGAGAAATCGAGGTAGATAGTATAAAACTATCCGTAGAAATCCATAAAGTTCCTGATAACTTAATGTATTTTTGTTATTTCTTACATCATAAAATTTTATTAGTATTGGAAAAAAATAGAAAAACAAAAATTGGTGGGAAAATTAAAAAGAATAAACTAAATTACACAAGTAATAAAATTGTAATATTCATTTATACAATTAAGGCTGACTTGCGCGCTTCCGAGTTAAAAATTATAACTCAAGTTAGTTGCTAACCCAGAACTAGATTCTTAAATTGGCTTGCACAGTCCACAGTTAGCATTTACCTCAGGTTAAAAACTATCAATATTTAACCTACCGGATTTGCCGAGTTGAATTGCTAACCCCGGGTTTCTTATGTCAGGTATGTCCTATTTGAAGGATATCTGTTGATTTCTTGTGGGTTTCTAACTCGTCCACAAAACCATTTTTATCCTCGACATTACTATCACTATGCTAAAAGTCTCGGATAAAAATGACTCGTTTTGTGCACTTGTTGGAAAATCTACTATTATTTATTACGGTTTCGAATTTTATCGTACCGTCCCTCAAGAAAAAGAGAGTGATTATTATTTAATTAAAAAGAGAGTAAAGAGAGATAAACGTTACACTTATTTGTGTATTAGGAATTCATAAACTTATGCAGTGTCTCAAAATGAAAAAATAAAACTGCTCATCTGCATCAGTCTTTTCCTAAAGCTATTTAAGGTTTCTGCTACCCTAGTACTGGCCATTTAGAGATGTTAGGAGTTTTTTTTTAATTCTTTATTAAGTATTGGTTAAGCCGGCTACAAAATACCTAACTTAAATGTACATTAGCTTTGTCAAATGAAGCATTAAGAAATTTTACAATTTTGTCGCTTTTGTCAGTTTTGAAGCTTGAGCTTAATAAACATTAATGGATAACAAAAAACAACTCCATTCTATGACACCTTAAAGCTTTAACAAGATCGACTCTGTCTGGTTCATTACGGGCACACATCATCAAAATGTGATACAAATCTTCTTTGACATTTGGGCAAGTGTCACAATAAGGGTCATTTCTTTTTCTCAATTATTTGTTGAAATATAAATTAAACTGTAGTTTATTGTGAACTGTGGTAAAAGGAATCGTTAGCGAATTTTGTCTCGCTCTTAACAGCCCTAACACAAAGAGATCCAAGCTTTATCTAACTTAAATCACAGCTATATCTATGTTATAGCCTCCTAGTACAGTTTCTTTGAAAATATTAGGATTTACTTAGAATTAGAAGAAGGTTTAACTGCCGCACTCAGAGACATCAATTAACTTTAATGAGAATTTAATGTAATAAAATTTTCATTCAAATCTAGACCATAGACCCGGCAAGAATAGCGACTGGTTTTGAATTGTCAATTTTTGACGTTAAGTACTCATTAGCGTTATTTGACGTCTCTGAGTGCGGCAGTTAAAGAGTTTTTTTTTATAAACATCATGTTTTCAGCTGAGTTAAGCCCGAAGGATACTCCAAACTTATTTAATTGATCCTACTCTACCCGCATCCATCAACTTAGAAAAATATTCTCATTTATCTAAGCTCGAGTTGCTCGAATTCACCAAAATGTAAAACAAGTGATTAAATAATAACCGTTACCATGCGATAAAGTTTCTAAAACCGACGGTTAAATAATAATCGCCTGCTTAAGTTTTGGTGAACCCTAGCCTAATAAAATTCACTTAAATTGACTATTTTGTTTATCCTGACATGTTGTTGACAGTACATACGTTGTTTACTTCCGATGTTGTAACCATGTGCTCTTTTCATATGCAGGCTGTTGTATCCACTATTTGGGTCAGTATGCCCTAAGGGCCCCCTGTGACCTGCACTGGTCTAGGCCAACCTTATTAAGGTAAAGTGTCGGGCTGAACTGGTTACGTAAAATAACATTCCACAACAATAGACCTTTTTTAATAAGATTCATGAAACATGAGGAGCTCGCTAGCGCAGTGGCATAGCGCGCTTGTGCTACGATTGCGTAAACTAAGCAATAGTCCCTAAGGCCGGTCATTGGATGGGTGAACAAAAATTTATTATCTTGAGTTGAAGCACGGAGGAGTGCTTCGGAAGGCACGTTAAGCCATTGGTCCCGGCTGCATCTGCATTCGTTAATACCCATCAACCCGCTAGATATTATATTATGGCCCATTCTCCCTATATTATTCCATCGATAGGGAAGGCCCGTGCCCCAGCAGTGGGGTCAAAAAGGGCTGGTGATGATGATGATAATCAAACATGGCGGAGGACTGTAACCTACATATTATAAAAGCGTCAATTAAGAGACAGAATTTGTTATTATATTATATTTACCTTAATTTATTTGCCTTATGTGTTTTATAAGACATAAATGGTATTAAAATTTAAATTCAAGTACGGTAGGTTATTTAATTAATTTAAGAAAATTATTATTACAAAATTAATTTAATACTAGGCTGTATAGGTCTGCAGCCCAAGCCTAAAATCAAAGGGAAAAACAATTTCGTTCAGTATTCAAAACGGTACTGTTTTATTTCCTCGCAATCGAAGTGAAAAGCAGAGTTTATAACTCGTCCACACAACCATTTTATACTCGACATTACTATCAGCCCTCACCTCCGGCTCTGACTGCTAAAAGTCTCTGATAAAAATGATTCGTTTTGTGCACTTGTTGTAAAATCTACTATTAATGTAATAAGATGTATGCTATCAACTTGCGTTACGACATTATTCGCTAACTAATATTTAGATGGATGGACAAAAATTAAGCCCCTCCAAGCTTAGAAGGTAAGAGTAATGAAAACGTATCTTGTGAAAGGCATTTGCACGGATATTATCATCTTCCAGTCTTACTACAAGTTTCGCTAGCGCATTATGTTTCTTTTTTAATTCATATCGGTCAGACGATATGAAATCATCAACTCGCTTTTCATTATTTTTATATAGCAAGACTATAAGGTTTTTTTTTTCATAAATCATCAATATCAACTTATTACATATCTTAAAACACTATAAATAAGTAAAAAATAGTTATTTCACTTCTCATGCTCTGAAAGTGCTTATTTGTGCAGGATATAGGCTGCACAAATGAGCACTTTCAGAGCATGAGAGGTGAAAATATATATATTTTTTATTATTATTATTAAGGCAGCAAAGTTTTCCTTACCATTTATGATAATATTATGACCAGCCAGATCTGAAAATACTGAATTCGATTGTCAAGGTCTTCGAAGTCTTCGAATTTGGCATTTCAACTAATATTTCAAATTAGTGAAATGCCGTTTCAAGGAAGAAGGTGCTAAGGTGCCTCATGTTGTCATTCATGAAATGAAGAATTTTATTAATAATTAACTCAAGTATTAAGATGAATTGTATTAAAAATGAAACAAGAGAATACTGGCTATCTATAATATTGCTTTTAATGAAGAATCTTTAAAAAAAATCACATACTATTTTCTTACTCAAAATTATGTTCGCCTTGTTAATATTCTACGACTGTAGTAGCGGTCAGCGGGGGAATTCTTTACTCCAAGAGACTGCATGCAAATTAATAGAGGAAAACCAATAAAATTTGTAGTTTGTGAATTCAAAGGATAGATCCAAAAGTAGGAAAATCGCAACGTAAACTAGTCGAAGATTTGACACACGGCAGTTTTTTACCAGCGGGCCTACCGCCTAACTCTATTGCTAAAGAAAAAGCTATAGTTTATGACGTCATGCTGTCACTATCAGCTATAGCTTTTGAACTTGTCACTATCAGCAATAGCTTTGGATTTTGTATGAATTTGGCAGAAAATCCGTACCGCCTAAAAATTCAAGATGACTGCTAGTTAAATTGATAGCTGTCAATTCTGCACCCCCCGTAGCACGGGACGTGGACACATCTCTTTCAGGGGAAGGAAATTATTTTCTTCTCGCTCTAACTCCCACTAAATCCTGAAAGAAAACACTGTAATTTTTTTCACGTCCCGTGCTAGGCCTACTGCTCGGTGCGTCCGTCAACTGTCAATACTCTGTCTTGCACTTTCCTTTGTACCGCTAGCAGCTACATATATTAATAATATTTCGCTGTTTTAATTAGGTATTATATATTATTAGTGAAAATTTTAATCCCATTGAAAATATATGGGCAATGATTTTGACCATGCAGTAAAAGAAGAAAAAGCATTTGATGGTCGCGACGCCGCTATTGATGGTTATTCGGAGCGCTACATCATCTGTGCGATGATGTGCCATCAGATGACAGTGAAGATGAAGATAGTGAAGATTCAATAACCGATGTAGAAGAGTTAGAATATTTTTTTTAAGAAGTTATGGGCATAAATAGTGTTTTACCAGACTGGCGGAGAAGCCGGAGGAGGGTTAAGTGTTCGATTTGTGTGTATGTCCGTTCCTATATACGTTCGCAACTACTCAATAACTTGCTTTCTAATAAAAAAAAACATAATTTTCTTTTAAAATATTTAATTTTTTTTTTTTTCAGTAACCCTACTTTTGCGATCACTCACTCAAATGCAAAGCTCATCTTATACCAAAAGAACTGTATCGTTCGTTCACGTTAGCTGTTGTTGTTATACTCTGTGCTTATTGCTGATACAATTTTAGGCGGTCGCTCGGATAATCAGTGCATAGCTATAGAGCAATCATTAGCAATCGAGTTAGGCGGTAGGCCCACAGATATGTACTAGGCGGATGAATCAATTTATAATATTTTTTTGTCTTTTAACTTATTATACAAGGTGTAACAGAAAGGTGTAGTCATATTTAAAGGGGTTATTCAGGCCACCAAACTGAACAACTTTCGCTAAGGGACCAAAATCGAAATCTCAGAAAAAATACACACCCTATTCCCCCATACAAATTGATGTTAGCTGGTTCTCGGTTTAGTATGGGGAAGTGATTTTTTTTTCTGAGACTTCGATTTATTATTATATTTATTTAAAAATCTATAACTCAATTATTAAATGTATTCCTTATATCTAATAAGATGTAAGGCGTTCATAAAATAAATGAAAATATTTGTAGGACTTATTATTAAATATTATTTGAAATTTGTGTAAACTTAACAATTGTATAAAGAACAATTGTATAAATATGCCATTTTTTGAAAAATAATACCAGTCTCTGAAAACAGATTTTTAGGCATGAATACAGAGGATATTATTAATTCTTAGTAGTCAAGGGCCCTTAAACCTATACTTGGGTCTCAAGTCCCAGGCGCTGCCACTGACTCCCCCCTTTGCCACACTATGGACCCGGCACACGCACGGTATATTTATCTTCTTATGCACAGTATGACTCTTCGCTCTTCCTTATCTAATGTAACGTTCCTCCATATTTTTATATAAAATTACAATTTACTGATGGGCATATTTTTTCTATAGGGCGATAGAAATAATAAGTCAAGTTCATAATAATCTTCACTATATAATTTATTATTATTTATGCTATGTGGAGAAAATATAAGATATCAGTTTACTTACTGCCGCACTCGACACGCGCCCACGATAATTAACGTTAATTTAATAAGTCTAAATTTAGATTTTTTTTTTAACATTAAGGACTCATTAAAGTTAATTGACGTCTCTGAGTGCGGCAGTTAGCAGTTATTTTTTACCATTAGAGACCTATGTAATTTATCAAAGTGTCGAAATCCATAAACGGATAACTAAATTATGATACCGATAATAAAATGATAACGACGGTATGCATCACTTAAGCCCCTTTCAATTAACCATCATAAATCATTTAAGCCACAAGTCAATATAGTTTCAGCTTCAAATTGATTCTGATGTATTAAAATGTCGTTGTCTAAATTTAATTACAGCTCCGCGTCTATGTGGCACTTTCACTTACGTATCGGGCATTCACCCTTCGGAATACCCTGAGTAGGTATACCCACCCATCCACCCCTTGGACCATTTCACCCCCGTGCAATAGAATAGCTCTAACACAATCCGGCGATCCTGGTACTCTCGAACGCAGCGCGGGGAGATTTTTCTACAAAAGTTTTAGTTTATTTTTTCATTCCCCTCAGTCTAGTGACGTTACGACAAAATGGGACAGCGTCCGTTATGAAAATGAAAAATGTTGATGCGGTTCCGTGAAATACTCCACGTAAAATACGATTGATAACTCACTATTAAGGATGATTTTTTAAGATAATTTAAACATAGTTTATGTAAATAAAGTCTTAATCTTCCATGCTGGCCTGGGAGTGAAAAATAACGTAGAATAGGCCAGCCCCGACTCATCCCATGGGTGTCGCTAAGGGAGATTGCCCGGTACCTATATAGACCAATAAGCAACGTGGCACCTTGGGGTACCCGAATGGTGGAGGTCAAACCACCAATAACAGCATAGGTAAACCACCAATACCTACAGTTGGTAGAGAGCTCTTTTTCTATACATTCACTCATCGCTAGCACCATTCTAGTGTAATCGATGATGTGAATGAAAAGAGAGTGGATGGCTTGATGATGTCTGACCGATATGAATGGAAGAGGGAACATACCGACCCCAGATAGACTGGAAACCGGGCAGGAAGAAGAAGATTTATGCTTTATTTTAAATATCACATTGACAGTAAAATAAGGCAGGTAAGGATTATAGTAAGCCCTTTCCAAATTAGGATTCAAAAAATGTTGGCGACATTTTATTATTTCCTAATAGAATAAGATATTTATTGGAATAACCCGTTTTTTCAATTTCGCGGGAAATTCACACTTTAGGGAATATTACTATGTAGATATACTGATTTTTTTCTTAAACTTAATATAGCCACAGTGTTTTGAGTTTTGAGCTTTTAGGTCAACCTGAAAGTCCTGAAACAAATAAATCAACTACTGTACCACATCTCGCATTGACACATCCAGTTATTCCGCCCCATTTGTTCCCTGGACGCATAACCCGAAATTTTTTATGGTATACTGTCAATTTTTATATTTGGGACGCTAACACGCCCACTCTTCAGAATGGAATAATTTCATCGTTGTAACCTGCAAACGGATTTTCTTTACACTGAAGTGACGAGCCAAAATTATTTTAGGCTACCTAGAAAATTAAGTCAGAAAAGTTCCGGAAAATTAATGTCCTGATTAAGAATCGAACCCACGTCCTCCGCAATCCAGGCCTATCTCTACCATTCGGCCAACCAGGACTTTAGACATTAGACCTTAGCCATTTTATTTCAAGATACCATGCTTTCGGTTACCTAAGCTGGGATTCGATTTGTCTGAAAATGAAATCATCATTTAGGTTAAGGTAAAGGTACCTATAGGACGAAATTCACACAAACCTGCGTGATTACAAAAATAATAGTCTCAAGTCTAAAATATCCACGCATAAAGTATCTAACAACGTACCTATATTATACAAATATTCTCTAAACAAACTAAAATAACTAAAATGTTATTGCGCAAAGAACTAGTTCATATTTATCATCATCACCATCACTACCCAGTCTATCTAGTACTAATATTGAGTACTAATACATAGTGTTATTCACCCCAAAAGCGGGATACGGCGGGACCAGGAATCGCGAACCAGCCCAGATTGCTTCTCAGCGGATATGCTCCCCTGGTACTCGGGATCGCCGCGTCAAGATGGGTTTCCCTTGTTAGGGTTTGAAGAAATCGTATCTCGTCGATAAAGAAAAAAACAATAATCTATTTATAAAATCTGTTTAAAAACAGGAAAACTGACGTCAGCCCAAACTACTACGATTAGAAACTTTAAATTTTCGACAATGCTTCATTTCTAGGGTTGCGTACCCAAAGGGTAACACGGGACACTATTAAAGACTCCACTGTCTGTCCATACGTCTGTCTGTCACCTGGCTGGTGATTTATTTCTGTAGTCGCTATAACAACAAATACAAACAGAACATAAATCTTTAAGGGGGTTTCTATACACAAAAAACGTGATATTTTTTTTTGCTTGTTTTATAGTGTTGATGTAGGATGTAGAACACTAACACACGCCTGGTTAAAAAGAAAAAAGAAAAAAAAGGTGTAGAGCACTAGACAAGAGTTTTGCGAAATTCTACCCCTAAGGAGGTAAAAGGGGGGTTGGAAGTTTGTATGGAAGTCCATTAGTTTTAAAATTAAACCATTCAAGTAACAAAAAGCTTACGCAAACGAAGTCTAGTCCAGTATTTAAGATGTACGAATATATTATTGACTAGTGGTCGCCCGCGGCTTCGCTCGCGTCAATGTCGGTTGTTATATTATTATTATAGCCTTTAGCCTTCCTCAATAGATGGACTATCCATCACAAAAAGCAAATATATTCGATTAATTTATAGTAGATTTTCCATCAAGTGCACAAAACGAATCATTTTTGTCCGAGACTTTTAGCAGCCCGAGCTGAAGGCGAGGGCTGATAGTAATGTCGAGGATAAAAATGGTTTTGTGGACGAGTTAGAAACTCTGCTTTTCACTTCGATTGCGAGGAAATAAAACAGTAGTTAATCATAACATTTCTTAAAATTCAAACTAAAATTAGTACAGTTTTGAAAACTGAAGGAAATTGTTTTTCCCATTGATATTAGGTTTGGGCTGCAGACCTATACAGCCAAGTATTCAATTAATTTTGAAATAATAATTTTCGTAAATTAATTTAATAACCTACCGTACCTACTTGAATTATAATTTTAATATCTTTTATGTCTTAAAAAGACATTGGGCAAATAAATTTAAGTAAATATAAAAAATAACAAATTCTATCTCATAATTTCTTATTGTGTTTGGCTGCATGGCTCATTTTCTTTGCCTTAATATAGACACATTTATGAGTAGATACGTTAATGCTCTAGAGCACAAAGTTCGATTTTGTGCAGCCTATATCCTGCACAAATAAGCACCTTCAGAGCATGAGAAGTGAAAATACTATTTAGTGCCAAATCAAAGTAATCATGTTCCTTGTTTAAAAGTATTTCAATAACATAACAGTACCAACATTGTAACAATTATTTATTAATATACAAGGGTAACGCACTTTGACATTAATAAAATTTAGGTGAGGTACACATGCTTACGTCTAAGAATAGCTATTCTAAATTGTCACATGAAATACGTTTAATAAACCCACACAATGTTTGGCTTAACAAGTCCCCATGTAGGGCAATATACGCTCTTCAAAATAATCCCTTCTTGAAACTTGGATTCAAACGACTTTCAGAGGATCTTCTTATTACAGTACAGTGCCCTTACGACCCATTTAGTATTTTGCAGATGGGACAAAACTTACTTGGCATTTATTCTCAACGACTTAGGCTCAGCAAGGGACTAATCCTCTACTGTTTTGGAAACCTCATTTATATTTTAGTTAGTAGGTAGTACCCAGGAATTTCATAGCCTACACATAAAAGTTTTACAATTATGGATCTTTTTAAAGCTTTTTAACCGAAGAAAAAACGGAGGAGGTTACTCACTTCGTACGTTTTTGTTATTTTGTAATATTGCGTGACGTGATCAGCTGATCCAAGCCGTATCCGCTAGGAAGTTTAAAAAAAAGATTCCCACCCCACGTACAATGGACAACGCAAACTTCAGTACTGTGAATTCTGTATTATCCGTCGCCTGAAAAGGCTTGTGATGCAGGCAATAAGGTTTAAAATGATGTAACTATTCCGTCCGAATTGGCTTTACGCACTCATGACTGCACGGACACCTGTCGATGGCAGTGCGGGAACGGGACAGATATCGGCTATTGATCGAATCGGAAGACCTTCTCTTTGGCTATGCCAACCTGGTATTTCCCGATCGGTTCTCCATTATCGACATTTGCCGATACCCTGCCAATACACATCGCTATCGTATCGATAAAATTCGAATTGTTACCAACATTGGTTTGTTGCCTTGATCAAAATTATAATTATTCTGAACCAAGACAAAAAAAAATAAGCCTTCATTTGTTTGTACGTGTTTTGTAATAAAGACTGTTCTGATTTTTTAATACGGTAATGAATTCAAAGAAAAATAGGTTAGAAAAGGTTCGAAATTTCACCACACGGCACATTTTTAAAATATTCAAATAAAAATCAAAAATATTAAATATGAATTCAACAAGTATGTGTACATTGACATTGGATTAAATTGACTTTCAGTTCTTCAGAGGACCATTCCGATGGTGCTCTAAATATTATGTTAGAAGCCCTGTCAGGTACAAAAACAGGACACGAAAAATCAAATTCTCATATAAAGAATAAACAAACTCGTGGCGAATTTAATTTATATCGCGACTAATCCTCAAAAAATTTCGCCCAATATTTTAAAAATTCAAGATCGGCTGACATATCATAATATATTACGTCTTCCGGATATCATAATAACTTTACAACATACGTCTTCCGTGTTGGCCTGGCCTGGGAGCGAAACGACACCACATTCACATCATGAGTGTCGTAATAGACAATTAAGGGATATTACCCGGTGTAGAAGCCGTGTGGTGACGGCAGAGTAGAATACAATTGTCACTACCCCAAATCTCTCCCGTGGGTGTCGTACAAGGCGACTAAGGATAAATTAGCGATGAGGAATGGGCAGCAGCTTTCCTCTTATACCACCTAGCAATAGCAATGTACTGCGACTTTTGTGCCCGAAATATGGCAATAGGCTCGCCACCTATTACATGGGACCTAACATAATTGGCGAGACGTGGGTGCTAGTTACCTCTGCCTACCCCTTCGGGGATATAGGCGTGATTTATGTATGTATGTACCCGGTGTAGACCAATAAGCACCCGAATGGCGGAGGGCAAACCACCAACAACAGCATACCCGAAGAGGGTTGGTGCCAGGCAGGCACATGACTATGGATCGGCATGTTGTCATTCCAATCACTCTCTCCGTTCATCGATCTCTCGGCATGGTCCGTTCTGTCTCTTTTCTATACATTAACTCATCACTAGCACGTTTTCGGGTGATGGATGATATGAATCAAAAGGGAGTGACTTGATGACGTCTGACCGATATGAATGGAAGAGGAAACATACTGCGCCGACCTCAGATTAACCGATATGCGTGCCCAATAGGTGGCAATAGGTTCGCCACCTATTACATGACACCGAACATATTTGGCGAAACTTTAGAAAAGGCGTTATTTTACCTCTGCCCACCGCTTTGGGCATAAATAGGCGTCATATAATGTATTAAAATTCAGATTTTAAGGAATCTAATAAAACTTGATCATACTGTGAACACAGCTTTTCAAATAGATATCTCGATCTCGATGGTTCACTCACCCCTGAATACAGAAACGCTACTCAAAGTTTGAGCCCTGCTTAACATTTAAGTATTGTCAAAATTGACGTTTTTGCATATGAATTCTGACAGGTATTGTCCACTTAAATTTATAAGCAGTGCTCAAAGTTTGCGTAGCGTTTCTGTATACTGGGGTTAGATACATACAATCTTGGTACTCGTGGAATTTATTTTGCCTGTTTTGTTAAATTTAGTCTCCCCTCCTCCTCTCCTAGTTCAATGGCTGATTTAGTAATTAATAGTCACTCTACGTTCTCAATTAATTGAGATTCGGTCTTAATTTGATAAGACAACACTTAGCAATAATTTTCTCTCGCATACGATGTCCCGAATTAACCTAAAACACATCCCACAACATTTATTGTTAAAAATGTTTGGAAGACACTAATTAGAAATGTCAATCTTGAATTTAACTATTTTGAATTCATGTAATTGTTTGTCAATGAATACTGGTGACTTATTTGTTTGTTATTAAAAAATAACTTAATAATTAAAAAAAAAATACAACAGTATTCTGTATCGACGAGTCATTATCATAAATGATTTATTAATTTTTGGTATAAAATATATAAAAAAATAGTTTAACTCGAATTATACATACAATACTAAATACAATACTAAAAATTGATAAATATGTTGAACGGTATTGTTGGACGGACGGCTATAAACATTATAAAATTAGAAATATTATGTAATAAGTTCTTAAGGGGTGACAATCAAACGCATTACAATCAAACTTTATTATTAGGGGCCTGTTTCACAATCTACGGGTAATTTCCGAGTTACTTGGCAGATCATTTGTCAGTTGTAATATGAAATATATGTCAATTGAACTGCCAATTAAGTACTCTACTCTCTAAGCTACTCGGAACTTACCCGTCGATTGTGAAACAGGCCCTTATTCTCATATAGGTAACAAGCCGACTAACTTTTTTAATATTACTGGTTAAAGACACGCAGAATATTACACAAACATGCTATAATCAACAATGGTAAGTTTATTTTTTTCCAAACAATTTTATTATATTTAACACAGGACGGCTTATCAACGGTAAATTTGTGCTAATCAGAGTTTTTGAATGTTTTCTCGTAATTATGATTCCCTAGTACTTCTAAATGTTGCTACGGGCACTAGGAGCGCAATGAAATTTATTGATGTTTGTTAGTCAGGAATTATAGTAATAGATCAAAAAAATTACATCATAATGCAAGTTTTTTAAGGAGTTTGGTCGCGTCAGTACTACATACATACATACATAAATCACGCCTATATTCCCGAAGGGGTAGGCAGAGGTGAACTAGCACTCACGTTTCGCCAATTATGTTAGGTCCCATGTAATAGGTGGCGAGCCTGTTGCCATTTATCAGGCACAAAAGTCGCAGTACATTGCTAGCCTAGGTGGTATAAGAGGAACGCTGCTGCCTATTCCTAATCATATTCAGATTTATCCTTAGTCGCCTTGTACGACACCCACGGGAAAGATTTGGGGTAGTGAAAATTGTATTCTGTCAATTGTCGTCAGTACTGTGATCACATAGTTGTAATTTTTATTTGTAATAAAATATAATTGGAGCTCAATCATAGGATAGAACAGTATCTGTGATTGTGTACATTATGCAATGTTAAGCATAATATAGTAGATTTTCCATCAAGTGCCTAAAACGAATCATTTTTGTCCGAGACTGATAGTAATGTCGAGGATAAAAATGGTTTTGTAGACGAGTTAGAAACTCTGCCTTTCACTTCGATTGCGAGGAAATAAAACAGTAATTTATCTTAACATTTCTTAAAATTCAAACTAAAATAAGTACAGTTTTGAATACTAAAGGAAATTGTTTTTCCCATTGATATTAGGCTTGGGCTGCAGACCTATGCAGACCAGCCAAGTATTAAATTAATTTTGAAATAATAATTTTCTTAAATTGATTTAATACCTACTTGAATTAAAATTTTAATATCTTTTATGTCTTAAAAAACACATTAGGCAAATAAATTTAAGTAAATATTAAAAAATAACAAATTCTATGTCTGAATTTCTTATTGAGTTTGGCTGCATAGCTCAATTTCTTTGCCTTAATATAGATACTTTTATGATACATACATACATACATACATAAATCACGCCCATATCCCCGAAGGGGTAGGCAGAGGTGAATTCTCACCCGCGTTTCGCCAATTATGTTAAGTCCCATGTAATAGGTGGCGAGCCTATTGCCATTTATCGGGCACAAAAGTCGCAGTACATTGTCAGGACGGTAGTATAAGAGGAACGCTGCTGCCCATTCCTCATCACTGATTTATCCTTAGTCGCCTTCCGCCTACGACACCCACGGGAGAGATTTGGGATGGTGACAATTGTATTCTACTCTGCCGTCACCACACGGCTATCTTTTATGATTAGATACGTTAATGCTCTAGAGCACAAAATTCGATTTTGTGCAGCCTATATCCTGCACAAACAAGCACTTTCAGAGCATGAGAAGTGAAAATAATATTACCTCTGGTTTCAGTTCTATTTTTATACTACGTTCACCATGTATTTCCGTAAACTGAATCACTTTTTTTATTTTATTTAATGTATTAACAAAACCTAATTTTTTTTTGAGAATAATAATTTGTTTCAATCTGACTTTTGTAGCTGGATTTTCTCTACTTTCTCTATTAGATTAATAAATTAACAAAATTGGTACACCAATGTGAAAATAAAATAGTTACTCGTAACAGGTCTTGTATCACACCACATACAGACAAAAATGTTTAAGCAGACCTACGTTTGCGCAGCACCTAAAAGTTTAAGTAAGCCAAACTTCAAATTCGTTCCTGTGAATCGAAAACAGATTCTAACCTCATTATAGAATAGATTACCGGATGTGATAAAAACATAATTACCCAGTCTTGTTCCCAATACAATACCATTTTAAAACATATGGCGTATATTTCCCGCGAAATTAAAATGTCACTATAACCCCAATTCTTCGGCGTTTACACGGCTTACGTGAGCGACTTTACGATATTTCCCGATAGAGTCGTAATTTTGGTTCGGTTAGCTAATTAAATGCTAATATTTTTTTAAAGTCTCTACATTGCTATGAGATAAACATTTCTTGTGTACCTCTACTACAGAAAAAGTTTCTTGTCTAAAATTATACTCATAGATTAATACGGATCTTGTAAGGGCTTGTAGACAAAACGAGTGTGCGAGTGGCACGATGCGAATATAAGGCGGTGAAACAAAGAAAGAAGAAAGAAATTTCTAATAATATGCGTACTAGAGAATTTCTTGCGATGCTTCGTGGGAACTCATAGATTTTTACGATGTGACGTCGCATCGCAGCTTTGTGTACAAGCCCTTATACCTACTTTCCTAGTGGTGACGGTAGAGCAGAAAACAATTGTCACCATCCCTATCTCTCCCTCGTGTGAATGAACTTAGGTACCTTGTAATATACGAACCTATTATATGGGACTTCTAATAGTTCACAAAATGTGGGTAGTATAGTAGTACAAATTACATTCCTGCAATAACTATAAACCTTACAGCCGCACTCAGAGACGTCAAATTACTTTAATGAGTACTTAATGTCAAAAAATCTCATTTAAATTTAGACCATAGACCCGGCAAACATAGCGACTAGTTTTGAATTGTCATTTTTTGACATTAAGATCTCATCAACGTTATTTGACGTCTCTGAGTGCGGCAGTTACCGCCGAATACAGAAACGCTACTCAAATTTGGGACACTGCTTAAAACGTTAAGTGGACATTACCTGTCAGAATTTGTATGGAAAAACGTCAATTTTGACAACATTTAAATGATAAGCAAGACTCAAACTCTGATTAGCGTTTCTGTATTCGGGGGTTAATCTCATCAATATAGATCACAGATTCCTTCTAAGTATTTTTAGAGATGCGTCTCTTTTGTGTTATATGAGCGAAATGGAATGGCAATATGTGCCAACCTTTTTGGATAAATAGGCGTGATTTGTGCATGCATTATGTCGAGAAGTAGTTTGAACATTTCATTACACTATCAAAAGGTACTTTTTCTTTGACAAGAACTTATGATCATATACTAGTGGATGGTATGAATTAATATAGGGAGTGGATAGCGTCTGACCAACAAATATATTAAAAACTATGATTCAAACAGAAAATGAAATCTCTATATTCATCACGCAAACGTTTGCCGCTACCAGATGCCGACCCCGAGACCTAATGGCCGGTAGCCAGCGACCTGACCATCCTACAATACTGGCCGTCTATTCTACTTCTTTCTTCTTCCTGCTCTATTCCCAGTATATTGCAGTATGTATTCTTTTCTATGTCTAGGTCATGTGTCATCAACACATACATACATACATAAATCACGCCTATATCCCCGAAGGGGTAGGCAGAGGTGAACCTGCCCCCACGCTTCGCCAATCATGTCAGGTCCCATGTAATAGGTGGCGAGCCTATTGCCATTTATCGGGCAAAAAAGTCGCAGTATATTACTAGGTGGTAGGTATAACAGGAACGCTGCTGCCCATTCCTCATCACTGTTTTATCCTTAGCCGCCTTGTACGACACCCACGGGAGAGATTTGGGGTGGTGACAATTGTATTCTACTCTGCCGTCACCACACGGCCAACACATCAACACAGTCATCAACACAGATATTAAATTGATATATCTGTGGTTCACGTTTCCGGTTGATGACAACCGGAAACGTGCTAGTGATGAATGATATGATGATGCAGTATAGAAAGAGGAGAAGACCATATCGAGAGACCGATGAACGGAGAGGGTGTTTGGCATAACAAATTCCAATACATTTGGGTATGTAGCTATTGGTGTGTTGCCCTCCACGATTCGGGTGCCCATAGGTACTCATTTATGACTCTACAGCGAGTTATCTCCCTATTGGGCTTTTACGACATGCTTGGTGTAAATCTGGGCTGGCCTGGCACATTCTACCAATGATGTTTTAAAATATATCATGCATTCCACGTAATTTTTTTCGCTCCTAGACCAGCATAGAAGACGGAGATTCTACTATTAGGAGTGAATAATCGTTCACCATGTATTTCCGTAAACTGAATCAATCAGAAATACAGCTCGATGATTCACAGCACAAATTGTTCAGATAATAAAAGCGGAAAAGCAGTTTAGGATTATCCGTATAGTCTATCAAACGTTGGCATGCGTCTTACAAATATTTACTCTGAAGCCAATCAGATTGCCTATTTTACACTGTCATGAATACAGTGTAAAATTGGCAGTCTCACTTTCAACCAAGCAAACACTTTCATCTTGTCCGTAAAATAGCGACATACTCTTTCGCCATATTGTTGTGCTGTTACATAACTTTGTATGACTTAAATGAAAGCTCTTTATCTGAGATTGTGGACGCACGCGGCTTCGCTCGCGTTGTTGTCGGTTATTATATAGCCAATAGCCTTCCTCAATAAATGGGCTATCCAACACAAAAATAATTTTTCAATTTGAACCAGTAGTTTCTGAGATTAGCGCTTTTAACCAACCAACCAAACAAACAAACAAACTCTTCACAGCTTTAGAATATTAATATAGATATTGTTTGAACATACATACGTAAATAATGCCTAATTACCACTGAAGGGGTAGGCGTAGGTAAAGTAACACCCACGTTTACCCAGTTATGTTAGGTCATATAATAGGGGGAAACCTATTGCCATTTATCGGACACGTAAATCGCCGAATATAATAGATTAATAGATGGTATAAGAGGAACTATGCCGCGAGAGAGGTTGTGGGTAGTGAGTGATGAGAAATGAACAGCGGTGTTTTTGTTAAAATAGCAACTGTGTTTCTGCGGTAGATAGCAATGTTACATGGGACCTAACATACGGGCGAAACGTGGGTGTTAACCACCCCCCCCCCCCCCACCCCCCCCTGCCTATGATTTTGGTGATAAATATGCTTGATTTATGTATTATTTAATTATATTACGAATATCAGTAGCTATTTTATTATTTCAGTAGTAATTTTTATGTCGAAGTTTTGAACCAGGAAGAGAACGACACTTGACACTGACCCAAATATTAATAGAAACAACCTACAGGAGTTTGGAGGTGACTGAAATATTAAAAATAAATTAAAAATTATTGACAGTAAATTGTTTACTAACGTTTCAATTTTATTTAAAAATAAATAATATAAGGCAATTTTTTTTCTAATGTGTATTGTCACTATTATATAATTTGTGTTATTTTTTTTAACCTTTCTTCTGAAGTTTTGAAGGTACCCAACAGTTTTATTTATGGATAAAGGTAGTTTACAAGAATATTGCCGGATACTTATCTGGTTGTATTTTAATTGAACTTACCTTAGAACAATAAAAATGTTAACTTTTGACGATGTCACCAATTTTTCGAAATCTTTTTGAAATAAAATAGTCACAATATAGAAATAGTCACGATACATGAAAGGTTTCGCTCCGAACACAGCAGTAATTAAATTCCCTATTAAATATTGCCCTACATTGTCTGTTCAGCCACTTACTTGGTTTCAAGAATCGTTTCATGATTTCGATTAAGTTGCGCCAGTGTTGCGATAGCGTGCTATACATATAGATTAGTAAGACCCGGCGCACATTGGCGGCACTGCACGAAAAGGGATCCTTCGGACTCCTACGTGTAAGCGCACACTGGCGATAATACCTTGGTATCGTAATACCTTGGTATCCTTAGGTATTCTTTGTCATCCTTAAGCGTGCCGAGGCGTCCGTTTGGCATGCTGAGGCGCCGGACCCGCGCGCACCTCTCGCGGTATCTCTCGATATCCCGAAGAATGCTAAAGCTTTCCGAGGGATGCCGAGGCATTCCGAAGGCTGCTGACACGGCATGCCCAAGAATCCCACGGCATTGTTTTTGTACCCACGACCTTAATTCAACATTGAACTTTTAACTTTATTTTTATACTCATTAATTATATTTGCAATGGTAACTATAACACAAAGCGATTAGGAGAATGCTCATAATTTGCACTGTTTATTTTGATTTAATAATAGTAGATTTTCCATCAAGTGCACAAAACGGATCATTTTTGTCCGAGACTTTTAGCGGCCCGAGCCGAAGGCGAGGGCTGATAGTAATGTCGAGGATAAAAATGGTTTTGTGGACGAGTTAGAAACTCTGCTTTTCACTTCGATTGCGAGGAAATAAACAGTAATTTAACTTAACATTTCTTAAAATTCAAACTAAAATTAGTACAGTTTTGAATACTAAAGGAAATTGTTTTTCCCATTGATATTAGGCTTGGGCTGCAGACCTATACAGCCAAGTATTAAATTAATTTTGAAATAATAATTTTCTTAAATTAATTTAATACTTACCGTACCTACTTGAATTAAAATTTTAATATCTTTTATGTCTTAAAAAACACATTAGGAAAATAATTTAAGTAAATATCAAAAAATAACAAATTCTATGTCTGAATTTCTTATTGAGTTTGGCTGCATAGCTCATTTTTTTTGCCTTAATATAGATACTTTTATGATTAGATACGTTAATGCTCTAGAGCACAAAATTCGATTTTGTGCAGCCTATATCCTGCACAAACAAGCACTTTCAGAGCATGAGAAGTGAAAAATAAATTATTAAACATATTTTTCATCCCACCATCTCGGAAAAAGCGTTTTTGCTCTTCGATATCTGAGTGCAAAAGCCGTTTTTATCCTCTAGAGGTTAAAGTAAATTTGAATTTAGAACATCGTGTGCAATGAGTTTGTGAATTCACAAACTCATTACACCTTTTTATTTCTACCTCCATGGTGCCGAAATTATCATGCAACCTATTTTAATTTGATAAAAACTCAGACTCGGAACCTTCTTGGTGTGCTTTTTTTGTAATTTGCTTTGCGCGCGCCATTTTCTTTTTACGTCATAAATTTGTTAACCTAGGAGTTCTGTGACGGTCAATCAGCTTGGCGTCAATCTTGCTTTAAACATTTTGATCGTCTACAACGCTTGCTGGATGCTCGAGTCAAGCATTATAAAGCTTTTTAGGTCTGTTTGATTTGTTTACGCTAGCAACGGAACAAAAACATACAGAAAATCAACGTGCTTGACTCAAGCTGATTGACCGTCTCGGAACTCCATTAGGGACGGTAATTTTTATTAGGTACTTACAGGTGTGTCTGAATGAATGTTGCGGGTGTGGCTGGATGGATGGGTGGCTGTTGGAGGTGTTTGATGGTATTTTTTTTTGTATTATGCAATTTCCTCGTTAGGGGGGATGAAAAGTTACGTGTTGCACTCGAGTGCAAAGATTTTTCACCTTGTGCTCTTTTGATTCCCTCGCTATCGCTCAGGATTCTAATTTTCGAATCACTCGCTACGCTCGTGATTCAATTTTAGAATCCTTCGCTAGCTCGGTCATCAAAATTGAGCACGCGGTTAAAAAACAACTTTGCACTCATGTACAACAAATAACTATTATTTGGTATCTGAAACGTCAGACATATTTTGCTATACATAATAATAAATATATCTGTGTTTATCACAAAAATTTTACCACTGCCAGGATCTAACCCAGAATCTTTTGGCCAGCTATCTGTACATTTGACGAAACCGCCCAATTTAAAAGCTTTTCATACGCCGGTAAGCAAACAAGTTTTGATGAAACCGTTCTTTGGTTTCGCATCAGAGCTCCAAGCCTTCAAAACTACCAGGCGCCCATAACACTGCAGAAGCTCTCGGCATTCCAACGCTCCTAACCTTCCAGACAGATGCGCGAGCCGGCCAATGAACTAGACAAAGAGGGAAACGGGACTCCTATCGCCGCACCGTTCACTCGTAAAGTAGCGCCCCGTAAAGCTGTCTTCCTCGTATACATTTAAGGTTCATTTTCTGACTGAGTGCCGACAGGATGCAGATACATTTTATAAGACATCGCCAGCTGATTTCTAGCTATTGATTGAAATAACGTATCCGAAGCTTCTCGTGTAATATTTTGGACGCTATTAGCGTTGCTTTTAAGCTGAGAATTAAGTAGCACGCTTATTTTGGTTTTGTTAAAAATGTGGATAGGACCGTGAGAAATTCGGGAAGAAACTTCTTCGGAGTTACTAGGAACACATCCTCTATAAGGATGTTTCTCGCCTGCGTTCCACAGGTCCCACGCCCCTCGACGAATACTCAAGCTATAGGATTGTTCGTATCTACTAGTTAAAGCTTACTATGCATGTGTGTAATACAAACAAACGCATTGTAAATTGATTGAAAATATTGTATTTATGACAGTAATAAATCAATCAAATTGATATTCTGGATTATTATTTTGTATATCATTATTTATAAATACGTAGTATTAAAATAAAAATATTCATTCCTCGCTTACAAACGCGATGCAATCGCGCTCAAATGAGGGTGAGGTGGGTAACCAATAATTGAACTCCTATCGGGTATTGGCAATTGCCGATAATGGACAACCGTTCGGAAAGTACTGGGAGGCCATAACTCGTCAAGAGCTCTTCCGAACCGATCGATACGCCACCAATACTGCGCTACGCACACGGACATTCGACAGGTGTATACACGTAACTGTGTGCATCGAAAATGGAGTAGGCTGTAGGACCGATGCTGGGTGGAATTTTTTTGTGGAAAAATTGCAAGGGTCGTCCACCTTTGGATCCTTTCCACTTTGATCAGTGTGTGTACGGAATGAGGACATTTGCGTCAAGACACCGTGGAATTATTCCATTCCGTATAAAACTCCTTTGGAATTACTGTTGACGATCGGGTTTAGTAGTATGGTCAGATCGCTGGCTATCAGGCAAGAGGTTCGAATCCTGGCAGAGGCGAATGTTAGTGCTATGTCGAGCATTTGATCTCGAGTCATAGCTCAATCTTTATGCATAATTCATCATCTAGCTAGTTTCTATAGCTAGAGCGCTGACATGACGACAACTTTATAATAAATTTACGCCTATAAAGTTGTCATCAACTTTATAGGCGTGAATTTAAAAAATGTTTATTTAATGTCACACGCCGTAATTTTTTCGATGAGCAATCTAAAAATCCTAGGAACATAAGTTTGCTAGATCAATATTTGAAAAGAGCCTTTTATGGGAAAAGCTTTTTTCTGAACATACGGTACGAATTGAGTAACCTCCTCCGGGTTTTCGTCGGTTAAAAAGCCTCTTTTTTCTGTAAGTAAATTTCTGGTAGAGCAGACTTTTTTTTCTTTGAATATTGTAAATTTTACGTAACAATTTGCTGCTCTATAAATATTTTTTTAATTCACGCCTATAAAGTTGTATTTAAAAAATATTTATTTAATGTCACACGCCGTAAATTTTTCGATGAGCAATCTAAAAATCCTAATACCATAAGTTTGCTAGATCAATATTTGAAAAGTCTTTTATCGGAAACGCTTTTTCGTCAGGTTTTTCGTCGGTTAAAAAGCCTCTTTGTTCTCTTCTTTTTTATGTGAGTAAAATTTCTGGTAGAGCAGACTTTTTCCTTGAATATTGTAAATTTTACATAACAATTCGCTGCTCCATATTTTAAATTGATGGAATATAATTATAAATATAACATCTAATAATGATGTTTTAATTGTGATGTGTAGAGTCAGGAATATAATAAAAAAAATCACCTAAATGTGAGATTTTATATCGTTTTAACCTTCAAAAGAAGATATTTTTGTAAAATGACAGTTCTCAAAACTTATTATTACAAAAAAGTAACAGAAGGCATAATTCATGTTTTTTTTTCGTTTTCACAGATAAGTTTTCAACCGAATGTCATTGTAACTGGCACAAAATTTGTATTCTCAGACAGGCCGTAGTACCTACTTTGTATGACCGCAAAAATTCAACATTCCCAAGGGATTCACCAGACAGGGCCACAACCCAAAATCTACGTGAGCGTCGTCACATATAAAAGTCAATGTACCGCAAAGGAATAAATCATTTTTTTATATAATTTTAACTAACTTTAATCAAATGGGTTCTAGGAATAAATTATATTATTATGGATGACTTATTTATAAGTAGAGTGCGTTAGTAAGGGACACATATTCATGTTTTGTTTATTTTGCAGATAACCACCATTTCACATTTGTTGTCATCGTGTTGTGCAAGTGTTAAAAATATTACCTTATGTTCATGTTTCAAAATCGACAAGTAAGTTCTAAGTAGCTTACTTCGCAGATCATTTGACAGTTGTAATATGAAACATATGTCAATTTAACTGCAAAGTAAGCAACTTCGAAGTTACTTGTTGATTGTGAAACAGGCCCTTAGATAAATAAGTACCAATTAGTTACCTATTGGCTTTCCGAAACTCGCAGTTACCACAAAAACTCCCTTATCTATACAAAAATAAACAAATTATAGATAGTTGAGACTATAATATTATTAGCCGTGTGGTGACGGCAGAGTAGAATACAATTGTCACCACCCCAAATCTCTCCCGTGGGTGTCGTACAAGGCGACTAAGGATAAATCAATGATGAAGAATGGGCAGCAGCGTTCCTCTTATACCACCTAGCAATAGCAATGTACTGCGACTTTTGTGCCCGATAAATGGCAATAGGCTCGCCACCTATTACATGGGACCTAACAGAATTGGCGAAACGTGGGTGCTAGTTCACCTCGCCCCCCCCCCCTAAAATCACGCCTACCTCTTCGGGGATATAGGCGTGATTTATGTATGTATGAGACTATAATGAGTCAGGGGCAGCAGCGTTCCCCATAAACCACCAAGCAACATGCACACGCCCGATGCAGCAAGGATTAACGTCTTAACGTGCCTTGCGATTTCACTGGAATCAAGAGAGTAACTTTGTGATCACCCATCAAGGGACCGACCTTTGTTAACACTGCTTAGTTTGCGCTATCTCAGGTCGGAACTAGCGAGCTAGCTACCTACATCGCCGTCCATCCACAAACGAATAATTTAAATAAAGCATTAACATTATGCAAATAGTAGAACCACAATCCCAAATACAACGTGAAACAGGGATAATGGGGTAATTGGATGTATTCATTATTATTCAACACACAACATTATCACTTGACCTACCGTTACATTATTTCAGTGCTGAAGTGTAGTATGTAACAGAAATTATCGTGATTGAGGGCGAGAAGCGATTCTAAAAGATTACCGTAAAATAGCATTTTAGCACACTTCCCTGCTTAGGTCAGAAGGTTAGTGTACGCAATAGTGATGGGACGAGAAAAACGTAAGCCCTTTAAACGGATACGTAGGCTTTTTCGGATATTATTTGAAGCTATGCCGTGTGGTGACGGCAGAGTAGAATACAATTGTCACCACCCCAAATCTCTCCCGTGGGTTTCGTACAAGGCGACTTAGGATAAATCAGCGATGAGGAATGGGCAGCAGCGTTCCTTTTATACCACCTAGCAATAGTACTGCGACACTTTTGTGCCCGATATATGGCAATAGGCTCGCCACCTATTACATGGGACCTAACATAATTGGCGAAACGTGGGTGCTAGTTCGCCTCTGCCTACCCCTTCGGGGACATAGCCGTAATTTATATATGTGTATGTATGTATGTATTTGAAGCGAAAGAAATATGTGACACTAACCGATGAGCTGTAAAATACCAACTGCCGCACTCAAGGACGTCAAATAACGTTAATGAGTATTTAATGTCAAAAAATGACAATTACAAACTAGTCGCTATTTTTGCCGGGTCTATGGTTTAGATTTAAATGATATTTTTTGACATAAAGTACTCATTAAAGTTATTTGACGTCCCTGAGTGCGGCAGTAAGAGACTGTTTCACAATCGACGGGTAGTTCTGAATAGCTTACTTGGTAGATCATTTGAAAGTTATAATATGAAATTTATGTCAACTGAACTGCCAAGTAAACTATTCTTGTATTCTATTCTCATATAGCTTGATTGTGAAACAGGCCCTAAATAAATAAATATTTCTTACACTACTTACACCTAATCTAGCCCATAGTAAGTTGCATAAAGCACTCACTATTGCAATTGATATTGATACTAGATGACGGACATCACCATCATCATCATCACCAGCCGTTTTAAAGTCCCCACTGATGGGGCACGGGCCTTACCTATGGATGGAAGAATATAGGGAGATTGGGCCATGGCCCAGTGCGGGTTGGTGGGTATTAACGAGTGCAGATGCAGCCGGGACCAACGGCTTAACGTGCCATCCGAAGCACGGAAGAGCTCGAGCTAATAAACTTTTAGTCACCCATCCAATGACTGGCCTTAGCGAACATTGCTTGGTGTACGCAATCGCAAGCCAAGCGCACTGTGCCTCTGCGCTAGCGAGCTCCTCCTTCACCATCACCAGCCCTTTAATGTCCTCACTGCTGGGCCACGGGCATTCCCTATGGATCTTCCATCCATTGGGCCTATTCATATGGAAGATTGGGCCTATTCTTTCATTCAGGCATAGTATTTCTTATTATGTGTGGTTATAATCCACCATTCTGGACCAGTGCGGGTTGGTGAATATTAACGACTGCAGATGCAGCACGTTAAGCCGTTGGTCCCGGCAACGGCTTAGCGTGCCTTCGTGTACCCATCCAATGACCGACCTTAGCGAACGCTACTTAGTTTCCGCAATCGCAGGCCATAAGCGCGCTATGTGACTGCGCTAGCGAGCTCCTTCTTAATGGAATAGAAACGTTTATAATATTATACTACATAAACATATAAATAGCCATGACTCGGGAACAAAATTGTATGAGTTCATCAAAAATTTGCCCCTACCAGGATTCAAAACCGGGACCTCTGGGCCAATAGCCAGCAATCAGACCATTAGACCAAGCTGGCCGCCCCGGTACCAATGAGATTATCTTCCTGTCCTGTTCCCAGTTTATCTCCGTTTTTAATAGTACAAAAAATAATGCACGAATAGGTACCGTTACTTGCGTACGTATAAAAAAGCCTTTAAATGTGGAGTTTATTTTATTATGTAATAGCAGTTTATTTAGCATCTTTGCTGTTTTTATACATTTAGGCGTCAGTCTTTAAGAACTCGAGTTCTTGAGTTTCCTATCACATTTTAGTGGTATGTACTCATTTTAATGATACGGTTATATTCATTATCTTCTTCATATCATATTCATCATCCATGCCTAACGCAATTTAGGAAATAATATCCGGTGTTGACCGTGAGAAAGTCCCATCCCTAGACGATAATTAGGTACCTACTACAAAACGGTCAAGCCGTGGCTATCCGCGCCTGATTGACACAGAAATGTAATTTATTGCGCAGTAAAAACTATCAGGCGTTTCTGGAACAGGCCACCTAATTAGGTAACATTGAATAACATTTAGTAGAATAGTGTTATTGCTGTAATAAAATGTTTGGGGCTAATTTTGGTGATGGTTTATCGTGACTTTTATTGGTTGTTTGTTATTCATTCGCGCGTCGAACTTTATGGTTTTGGATTCACTATTACCAGGAGATTAGGATTTAGATGAAGATCGCGCTAGATTTATGTTATAATTACCATTTGATTTGTTTTTATGTTCCTGAACAGTAATATAGGAATCAAACACTGATTATGTGTCTTTACAGCTACTCAGAGTTTAACACTAAACTACAGGTACAATGAGTAAGGTTTACACTGTTAATACATGATTATGTCACAAATGATTAGTAGAATTAAAGTGAATGAAGCCTACAATAGGTTTAGGTTAGGGATAGGTTTCGAGATACGATTACGACTCGATTACGCTCTTTGCCTAAAATATTCGACAAGGCGTATTTATTTAATATTTCAAGGTAATTCAATCCGCAATTGGCCAGCGTGGTGGGTTATGGCCCATTCTCCCTATATTCTACCATCTACATATTGTGAAAACCTGTGCCCCAGCAGTGGGAACATTTAAGACCTGATGATGATGATGATACTTAGACCGCTTAGACGACATACAAACGCCTATGTATCCTGGAAGTATTAATTAATATCCTCATTTCGCCAACTAATGTTAGGTCCCATGCTATAGGGGGCGAATCTATGTTAAGTCCCCATAACGACATGTCGTCATACCTGTGTATCTCTATATTTTTATATACCGATACACAGGTGTGTATCGCTATGTAAAAATAATCGCCGTGTGGTGACGGCAAAAGAGTATACTCGTACAATTGTCACCACCCCCTCTCTCCTGTGGGTGTTTACAAGGCGACTAATGGTAAGAACAGCAATGAGAAATGGGCAGTAGCATTTCTCTCATGCCACCTAGCAATATACTGCAATAATAATTTATGGCAATAGGCTCGCCACATATTAAGTACATGGGACCTAACTTAATTTGCGAAAAGTGAATGTTAATTCACCTCTGCCTACCTTCGGGGATATAAGCGTGATTTATGTATGTATGTATGTAACTATGTATCATACATACATACACAGGTTACATTGTTGTTACAATAATAATTAAGTCTACTGTGATCTGCTAGTCACACGTGAAAACAAATTTGAATTACGTCGGTTATACAAGTAAGTATATTTCATACAGTGAAGTCAGCGTAAAAAGTTTAAGCTCTTTAAGGCTCGAGTTCACCAACACGTACCACGGCTCTCTGCAACTATCTGATTCTGTCCGTTTCATGTTCCAGAATTAGATATACAAATACGTTTATCTCTTCTCGCTGAGGTAATTATAGAAGAGTTATTAATAAATTGAAGCTATTTTATTACGACGTCGACGAAAATCAAACGTAACCTATAAATATTTTTCAATCCGGGGATGTTCCTTATTTACCGAGGACTTTGAGCGAAACAGGGAGGAATTCTCAACATTGCGTGGGACTTGTGACTTAGCTGAAAGTGTTTCGGATTAACTGAAAATAAATACACACACACACACACACTTAAAATTGTGATTTGATTTTTGTTTGAAAATTATAAATAAATTAATGATAGATCACAAAGAAAAAAAAGTCTTGATTGGCTGATGATATAGGCATGGCCATGCCCGGATA
The DNA here is from genome assembly GCA_963931975.1 of Cataclysta lemnata. Taxonomy (NCBI): domain Eukaryota; kingdom Metazoa; phylum Arthropoda; class Insecta; order Lepidoptera; family Crambidae; genus Cataclysta; species Cataclysta lemnata. The sequence goes on from OZ008357.1 coordinate 3,224,504, forward strand.
GCAGAGGACGCGGGTTCGATTTCCGCAACGAAATTTTTCTGAGCTTATTTTTTTTGTAACATTTACATCATAAACTATGTTGTGTGTCATTTATTAGGGGACGCGCCTATTGCTATCTATTGGACTCGAAAATCGCAGTGCTGTTGTACTAATATGTATGAGGTACATATTTTATATAATGTTTTCTTATATTTGCACGAGCACTACACATTTGAAATAAAACAACTTTTACGGATAAGACTCGCGTATAATTTGGTGTTTGGCATATTAATTATTTAACCCGACGTTTCGATCACTTTACAGTGGCCGTGGTCACGGGGGGACTAAAGATGACAGGTGTCCTCACAATAAAGTAATAATTAACTACCGTCATAATATTTGATATTTTAGGTGTTCCGATTTACACAAACAGAGCTTACAGTATCATTGTTTTTGGCAGTATGAGGACGGTGTTGGGATTTAATTATTCTAATAATTGGGTCCCAAGCAGGTGGTATGTTCCAACCATTAGCTCTATTGAAGTTTGAATGTTTCTTGATTTCAATAGCTTCACGTATCATTCTAGGTATATATCGTTTCTCTTTTGCTAGAATTTGCGGTTTATCAAATCTTAAATAATGGTTGGGTCCGTCTATGTGAACATACCTTAGACGGACCGACGTTAAATAATTAATATGCCAAACACCAAATTATACGCGAGTCTTATCCGTAAAAGTTGTTTTATTTCATACATATTTTATATTACATAAATCACGCCTATATTCCCGAAGGAGTAGGCAGAGGTGAATTAACACCCACTTTTCGCCAGTTAAGTAAGGTCCCATGTAACAGGTGGCGAGCCAATTGCCATATCGGGCACATAAATCGCAGTACATTGCTAGGTGGTATGAGAGGAATGCTGCTGCCCATTACTCATCGCTGTTACCCTTAGTAGCCTTGTACGACACCCACGCGAGAGATGGGGGTGGAGACAATTGTATTCTGCTCTGCCGTCACCACACGGCACTATGGTGTGTGTCATATTATAATAGGGGACGAGCTTATAGCAATCTATTGGATACGTAAATCGCAGTGCTATTATATATATCCAAGTGTTATTGTTACAAATCAAAAAAGGAAATACCTAAAAGGGAATACAATCCCGACCTCGCTTGCACTCTTGAACGAAGGACGGAGACCATTTCAAAACAAGCCCCAGAAAATTATAAACAATAACCTGATGCACCAAGACCTCTGGGACGATATTCTGTTTCAGAACGTCCCCTTGACTTACTGGGAAAACTAGGTCAGTTTGGAGAGACAATGTAGGTTAGCATAAATATTCGTTCAAAGATTTTGGTGGTTAGAAAAAAAATTTCGAAAAATTATCGGGAATCGAACCCGCGTCCCCTGCTATCCGGGCAGGTGCCTGACCGCTCGGCCACCCAAGACACTAATTAACTTGCCGAAATTCTTCTAACCTTTACACTTCACGTTGTAAGCCAATCTTTGTACTAGTTTTTCTAACATTTATTTAATGTTAAAATTAAAATCGAATAATATTCGTTCAGTTTGAAATTTTTAAACGTTGAATTTTTTTATAATTATTTCACACACCTATTTATCATCATAAATAAAATATCCCAAAAAGGGTTGAGGCGGTCGGCTGTAAAGCCTAAGCCTAAACCTTGAGCAGTATGGATTGGAATGTTGTCATCATCTCTCCGTTCGTCGAGCTTTTGGGATGGTCCTTTCCATCAGAAAACTATGGATCTTTGACAGTACAAAGCGATAAATGGCTATAACGTATCGTGTTTCGGTGGTCATGCTAGCCGGGCAGGTGTCGGGTGAGTGTACGAGCCTTGAGAACACTGGACACATTTCCTTTGGGGAAGAAAATCTTTTCCTCTCGCTCTAACTCCCACTAAATCCCGAGAGAAAACACTGTCCAGTGGTGGAGACTTGTCCACGTCCCCTTGCTACTCTGGGTCCATCAGCGTTCACCTTAGAGCATCGTTCAAAGACCTCTCACCAGCAGACGAAGGTGCAAAGACAGAAGCTAAGCCTCTGCATCTCACTCGAAGCGTGCCGCGAATACAAATCCAGTGCTTATTAAAACACTGCACAACACCACGTGTGTACTCCCCAAGGGTTCGTATCTGGAGTTAAAATGCACGTTGACTGCTAGCGGCGTACACACCGTGCCGTGGCTAGTTTTAATTGGTTTTCCGATTTCGTGACCTAGACGACCGAAATAGAAATATGTTTCATGCTGAATTCAGTTATAATATACCTACCGAGACGAATTACTGAGATTAACGTTCCCAGTGAATGGCAATAGGCTTGCCCCTTATTACAGGACCAGGAATAAGCTGACGGAAGCGCGGGTGTTAAAACACTACACAGCCTATACCTTATGGGAGAAATGCGAGATTTTATGTATGTAGGTATCTGTAAGATAAATCAGTGATGAGGAATGGGCAACCTAGCAAAGTACTGCGACTTTTGTGCCCGATAAATGGCAATAGGCTCGCCACCTTTTACATGGGACCTAGCCTAATTGGCGAAGCGTGGGTGCCAGTTCACCTTCGGGAATATTGGCGTGGATTATCTATATCTGTATAAATTCAGTAATTTGGCCGTTTTCGTCCGTCAGAGATCAGAGGTTGCTGAAATTTAACTAAGTAAGATCATCATCATCATGAGTTTTAATGCTGAGGGAGTGCCTTCCCTATGGATGAAAGAATATAGGGAGAATGGACTTTAACCCACCTCGCTGGTTATTATACTGCAGATTCAGCCACCGGCACCTACGGCTTAACGTGCCTTCCGAAGCACAGAGCAACTCCACAGACAACATATCTTTGGTCGTTCATCCAATGACCGGCCTTAGTGAGCATTGCTTAGTTTACGCAATCGCTAGACAGGAACTCATTTTTTTGTGCGAAAATGACATTCTGCAAAAGGGACCAAATTTTTCACGATGACATTTTCCGAAAATTTATGTCTTTCGTTCCGTGTCAAGACCATTTAATTTTTTTTAGTGACGGGTTTCGTGCCCAAAATAATCGCCTCCGTATAAAGCGTCCTGATATTTGGTAAATATTAAATCAGGAGAGTTTGTTGAAAGTTTATTAATAGGATCAGAAAGCCACTGTGTGTTTGCCACTCCGACACACGGCTAGAATTAATTTGACACGTCTTATTTGACGAGAACTTCGAGAACTTTTATCTTATTTTATTTTATGCTTTTGGAGACAGTCTTCTGTGTATATAACAAGGGCAAAGTGCATTACCCGCCAAGATTAATAACCGAGAATTATTAAAAGGGAGTGTTTTGTTGCATGCACAGTGTGAGAATGCATGAAGGAATGGGCACGAATGGCGATGTATGGGGAGGTGTAGGTAGAGAAAGACGGAAGCAGAATAGGTATGACGAAAGATTTTGAAATTCTCTTCCGTAGTGTATGCACATTTGCTATTTAAAACTAAATCAGTTTTTTAAATCCCTTTAATATTTTCCACTAAAATCATTACAATTTTGATGATGTCGTCACGCCTATTATGAAATAGAGTGAGCAAAATCAAAGAGAATTCAATACTTATGTAGCTCAGGCTGTCTGGACAAATCTTCTAAATAGCTTACATTTAAGTAGGTCAATAGGGCATTTTATGTGACTATGTATGTGCTAAACACCGTTATTTCAGAATTTGTGACGCTACAAAATCTTAGATAATCGATCGAAAATGTCTCCAGCCAGCTTGAAAAACCACTTTTCGCTGGTCTCTCAATCTTGGTAACAGAAGTGATTTTGAGGACTTTTTGCATATCAACGGGCGTCACATAAATTTGAGACGGTCATCGAGCTAAAAGCTTTGTGATACGTACAGAGGTTTAGTAGAAAAATGCAAAAATCTGTGTCCAGCCAGCTTGAATTTACGTATAAAACTTTTAAATAACACTAAAGAGTAAAATAATAGTAGAGTAGAGAATTATCAGCCAGAAAGAATGAATGTAACACGTACCACATGTACCTCCGTGGTCTAGTGGTTCACCCATTAGATAAGATCTGCAGGTCCCGGGTTCGATCCCTAGGGGAATAGAAATTTGTACCCAGTTTCGTTGGTGGCAGGACTTTCTTCAAGACCGCCTGGGGACCTAACCAAGTCGCTTTTCTAATAGAACGCATAGAATACAAAACTATGAAACTGGCGTTTTGTTTTCTGTTTGTAAAACGTCAGTTTCATACATTTGTTTTCTATGCGATAAATTGGTCACTTCCTTCCTAGCTACCATCTTATCATAAATTAGTCGCCCTAATAATAATGTTAACAGCACTATTGTGTTCCGACAATGTGATAAGATAGTCAGCCCCTCTGTGGTTGAGGGTTCCAGGTGAAGCTATCGTTACTTACTTACTATTTGGTGATATGAAGGCCATTAAGAGATTTCCTGCCTAGCATAAAAAAATATCTAGGGACCGGCGTAACAAAATAAAACAAATTTGTATTCACAAATGTCGAGTATAATATTTTCCTTAACAAAGAGACACCGTACATATAGCAGGTATAAAATGGTATAAAAACATTCAAATTCTAGACTCCTTGGAGCACGGGAATTTCACTTAACCTGAAATAAATGAAAACATCGTCAAATAAGCATCCGTACAAAAATAAAAAGTTTTGCTCATTGTTCTAGTTAGGGCCCTAACCCCCGAATACAGAAACTCTATTCAAAGTTTTAGTAAGCAGTACTCAAACTTTGAGCAGCGTTTCTTTTAAGTATTGCCAAAATTGACGCTTTTCCATACAAATTCTGACCGGTACAAATTGTCCACCTAGCTTTGTAAGCAGTGCTCAAAATTTGAATAGCGTTTCTGTATTCTTTTCTAAAGACCATCATTGTCCTAAACTGTTCCCAGATTACCAGCATATGCGGTTACTCTAACTCATTGCGAATAATAGCAAAGTTTGAGCCAGACGGGTAGGCTAAAAGCAATAGGCTTACATAATAATAATCCAGCTAGAGTCGGCACAGAACGGTTTTCCTTTTCATTCCTATCGGTAAGACGTCGTGGACAAGAATAGAGAGTTAAACGTACCTACATAAATACATACATACATACATAAATCACGCCTATATCCCCGAAGGGGTAGACAGAGGTGAACTAGCACCCGCGTTTCGCCAATTATGTTAGGTCCCATGTAATAGGCGGCGAGCCTATTGCCATTTATCGGGCACTAAAGTCGCAGTAGGTACATTGCTAGGTGGTATAAGAGGAACGCTGCTGCCCATTCCTCATCACTGATTTACCCTTAGTCGCCTTGTACGACACCCACGGAAGAGATTTGGGGTGGTGACAATTGTATTCTACTCTGCCGTCACCACACGGCACACCTACATAAATAACGCATATTAATCCCCTAAAGAGCAGGTGAAATAACACCTACGTATTTTAAGCTACCTACCTATTCCAAAAAGACCCCGATTAGTAACCCCGTTATTACTTAACCTTCAAAACTGCTTTGGCGGAAGCCTATTAAATTATTGTTTGCCTAGCCTATTGATAAATAAACAATACTGAGTTCAACCTCAAGTTCAAAGTCGCAAGTGACCAAATAGGTATATTATATACCTATTTACACACAATTATAAAGGTACTTCTATATAGCCAATTCAATCCGGTATCTATTTCAGTAAACGTGTAGGCAACATTCATAAACTTGGAAACTTGATATAATTGGACACAATAACTGAATAACCTTTTCGAATAAATAGCTGATCTAATAATACAGCTAAGTTCAACACAAGAAAACTAAGTATTTCGAACACACTTCAACAAACAAAGGACTCAGGCGAAATCCCTGCGGTACACCAATGTGCGCTAAAATCGATCCATCAAACTTATTGAATTAATCTTAATTAGCAAAGAAAAATGATTACAAATAGTAATCCTTACTTTTATACCTCCCCGCATACCTACATTATTTATGAAGATTTTATAGGAGAGCTATAGGCAAAAGGGAGTGGATGGCGTGATGATGTTTGCCAAATATAAAGTCACAAATAAGATATATATATATTAATATTTTTACACCCACACCTATCATCTAGCCCAAAGTAAGTAGCCTAAGCACTTGTGCTATGGATACTAGATGCCGGACATATTTTTAATATAATTATGTATATAAATGTTGAAAATATACTACTTAAACATATACACAACCATGACTCGGAAACAAACATTTGTGGTCATCACAAAGTTTGCCCCTACCAGGATTCGAACCTGGGATCTCTTGGCCGATACCCAGCAATCTGAGCATTCGACCAAGGCAGCCGACGATGATAATGATTTGGTCTTCTTCCTGCTCTGTATTCCCATTTTATCTGTGGTCGGCGCAGTATGTCCCTTCCATTCATATCGGTCAGACGTCATTATGCAATGCACCCCCTTTTGATTCATTTCATCCATCACACCGGAAAGGTGCTACTGATGAATGAATGTATAAAAAAAAGAAGTATGGCACATGGCTTTTGTTTAGGTTTTAAAGCCGGTTCCCTGCCTGACACCTGCCTGCCTCTATGGGTATGCTGCTGTCGGAAGGTTCCCCATTCTGTTCCTATAGGTACCTACCTACTACGACCGTTCATTAGAAAGACAATCACCATTATCATAATTTTCGAAGCAAACAATAAAGCAATAGCAATTTTTTATTATGTATACACATAATTATGACACGCCTTTCTCCCACAGGGTAAAGCAGAGATCACTTCTTTTCACCGGCCAGCTTTTTTTTTCGGCCTTGTGGTGACGGCCGAGTAGAATACAATTGTCACCACCCCAAATCTCTCCCGTGGGTGTCGCATAGGCGACTAAGGATAAATCAGTGATGAGGAATGGGCAGCAGCGTTCCTCTTATATATTATACCTACCACCTAGCAAAGTACTGCGACTTTTGTGCCCGATAAATGGCAATAGGCTCGCCACCTATTACATGGGACCTAGCATAATTGGCGAAGCGTGGGTGCTAGTTCACCTCTGCCTACCCCTTCGGGGATGTATGCGTGAATTATGTATGTATGTATGTACTTCTCTTCACTTGCTACGATCCTTACATACTTCTTTCGCTTCATCCAATCTCATTAATCTCTTCATGCATGCCCGTCGATTTCGGTTACTCTTGAAAAAAGGGCCAACTTTTTTAATAGACTTTCAATTTGATTATGAAAGATCCGCATAGGCCTAACCTATTACAATGGGAAGGACCCATTTCTCCATTCACTTCTTCCGCCAAATAAATCCTTTTTGTCATTCTCCTTTCATTAATTACTTATTTCTTTCTCAATTCATGTCATTACACCTTCTTTCAAACAGCAATTTCAACACGATAACTCCATTCAGTCCTTCATCTTCCTCTGAGAACAATGGTTTAGGTAAGGCCCGTCTCAATCTCCATCAACAGTTGAAGATGACGTATCCTTCCCAGTTTGTTTGCTTAGCAACCTCTGCTATTTATCCTAATACGTATCTATAACAAAAAATGCCAGGCAACTAAACTTTAGTAAGCTTACTTTTAACTGTAGATAGAATATTGAAACCGGCTGTTAGTGGATAACAAACCATTAACCATCACCCACTTGCCCATATCCCATTTTATTTGGGGTCTTTGCAGATTGTTTTCTTCTTCATTTCACTCATTTTAGCTGTCGTCTGTCTCGTCATTCACATTCATGTCGTTTCTCATGCATACCATACCTATACCTACCTACATCTCTTCTTTGGTTTCCTCTCCATCCCTGAACATTCAAGTTCTTCACTCTTATTTTATTTATTCGTGGTTATTCACAGAAACTTGTGTTAGTAATTACTTTATCAAGAGACTACTAAAGTAGGATATATATATGGAATTATAATAAAACCAAGCTACATGATCTAAAATATAACATTTAATAGCCTTAGATATAATACAATCATTACACACTAAAAATGTCAATAAATATTACAATACATAGTAACATAGTACGTAGAATAATTTGTAATTACTATTTTGTGACCCAAATGAATAAGTTTTTCAGAACAACATCAAATCTAATTACAATAAATAATTACACTCGAATGCAAAACACAATGATTACTATAGTGATTAAACATTAAATATGCAATATATTTGACACTTATTAAATGCTTCAATTGATGCCATACGATATGCCTATTTTTGCAAGCGAGTGTATTATAATACTTCGTCTACGCACAGAATAAAGCTAAAATACATCGATTTCTAATGTAATCTCAACATTTTAACGAATGAAAAATACACTACTTCTAATAATTAGCAACAACACTGAATACTCAAATGTTTCGTAATTGATAATGTATCATTATTATGAGGCTTATTTTTCTAGCAATATTCGTTATAATTTCAATCTTGTAAAAAAAAAATGTTAATGTAGGTAAAGCAAACAAATTGCCATTCGGAAACTCTTTGCGCTGTGTGTAAATTGTCAACAAACAAAATGGTCGACCGTATGTCAAAATTAGACTGTCAGTTCTCGTGTGAGAACGCGGTGTTGCCAGTGTTAAAAATTGTGAACGGTGTGGCGTGTTTAGTACGCGTGGTTGGCGATAAACAGGCCAGCATCTGCACCCACACCTGTAACGGAGCCCGCGACGTATTTGCCCTGGGAAGCTTGTCCGTTGGCCTGGAACAAAAGAAAAAAAAAACAAATAGAATACAGATTAAAAATATATTTGTCCTACAGATCATTTGATATTATTTATTGCGATCACAGATATATCAACCTGTGATTGCGATAGATACATGGGACGTTACGTTAGGAGCTTGATGGTTAGGTTGCTTAGCGCGTTCCGTCTGTGACTGCGTAAACTAACCAATGTTAGCCGAGGCCAGTCATTGGATGAGTAACCCAAAATATATCATCTGAAGTTCCTCCTGCTACGGAATTCACGCCAAACTGTTGATTAAGTCGTTGATATACCAATCCGCACTGGGCCAGCGAGGAAGGCCTAGCTGTGCCCCAAGCAGTAGGACATTAAAAGGCCGGTGATGATGATTGCGTGTAGCTACTTGGTCCTGTAGGCCTATTCGCTAACATTTTTTGACACTTGAGAGTGATAGTCACTGAACTATTTACTGATCCATTACTACTTTACTATAACGCTATTCTTACACTTGTCCTGTGAAAACAGTAATGGATAAGTAAATAGTTCGGTGATCATCACTTTTAACTTTCAAAAAGTTAATTAATAGGCCTACTGATAATGTAACAGGCAAACATAAGTTAAATAAACCCATTAAAGTTAATGAGCTTCTTATTCTTCAATATTCTAAAATTTAAATGATGGTAAAATATCAAACGATACAAAGGAAAGTTGTTCAGTAGATAATAATCATGCTTTAAAAGCAAAGCTATTCAAATGAACACAAAAATAGATTTGATCTGGACCTTAGCCATTCACAAATAACGACCAATATGCGATAAAGATAAATCAAGACATTCGACATCGTAACAAACAAGATTTGAAGAAGCAGTTTAAAAATGCGACAACAAACAAAAACAAGCAAAGCAACATAGCACTTCTAATAATAGAAATAAGAGCCATTTTGTTGGTAGTCGATACTAATAAAGTATACGGGGGCAAAGTCCAAAGCGACCTTATCTCTGTCGAGGTATAAAAGGCCAAAACGGTGATTTTTAATTCATTCCGTGTTGTATCGCGGTTGTGTTAGGTGCTTGAGAGTTTTATAACTACGATAATTTTGTACTTATTTCCTCTTCCATCTCATTTCGGTTATACCTACGTCACCAAGCCGCAAGCAAAGGTGCTAGTGATGAATGAATGCACAGAAAAGTGAGGGAAAGGACTGGGCATGTCGAGAGACCGATGAACGGAGAGATATAGTGATTAGGATGCCAATTAACTCAACAAATTGTTACTAGTGGCTAAATATCAGCCTGATATTGTTACTAAATGTTAAATTTCAGTCTGATATTTTAAACATTAGTAACAATTTTTAGCAATTTGTTGAGTCATAAAAAAACTTAAAAAAACCGGCCCCAATGCACGAGTTCAACAACACATAAACAGGTGATTATTTAAACATCAGTTTTTGACATTTTATCGTATGGAAGAATTGTCGAAAACTATCGTTTATCTTTTAATCGCTTGTTTTACGTGTTGGTAAACTCGAGCCTTAGGGTTTTACAGCCTGCTTTCATTACCCAATGAGGTTTCGTCTCACCAACCCTCTTCAGCTATGTTATTTTGGGTAGTTTTATTTCCCTCTACCTTTTTGTTTTTGACAGTTCTTCCATACGGTAGAATGTCGAAAGGAGACGGTTAAATAATAATCGCCTGTTTATAAGTGGTGGTGAACTCGGACCTTAGTCGACCTTTACTACACTGTGGCTGCAAATCATCGACTTTTTAGCTGTTGTGGCTGGTTGGAACATAGGGCGGCATGTGGGTTAAATCATACGTTTTGAGGTAGGCAGTGAATGGGTTAAATACCTAAATAATTATCACAAATAATTTCACCATTAATCACATTATTGTTTTTTTGCATAACCATTCTCTGCTCTCAGACAAATTGTATTGGCTTAAGTTTCTATAGGATTCATGACTTATGGGTTAGGCATCGTCCTAATAGAACGCGATTGCGTGATTATCGCGCGAGTTAGCGATGCGACCATCGCGTGTACGCGTACAAACATTTGAGTCGCGCGGCCGCGTCGTGCGATTGTCAGTTAAGTATTTACCTATTCGAGTTCAAGTAGTTACCTATTCGAGTCCAATAGGTTCGTACGAGTAAAATTCTCGCGAACCTACGATGACCGCGCATTCGCGTTCTATTAGGACGATGCCCGAATCAATAGCTATAAATCGATACCATCAAAGAGCAGACTACAGGGTCACCAAACGGAAATAATGGCAAATCCGGTGAAGATCGACTCGTCAACGTAGCAGGAATTAAGGATTTAAGTTTTTCCATATATCTACCGTCCATCCAATTCCATACATCTCACATTCCCGTGGTGTTTGCAATTTGCCTAGGCGTGAAAATTTTATATACTTACCTAATAAAATCGAACTCGAACCTCGCACGACACTTACCAAGATTAGGAGGTGGTGACAATAATTTCTACTCAGTCACTAAGATGTCATAGGTTTTGGTGCTAGGGCAAGCGTTTGGTCAGATTACAAAAACTAAGCACCACTGGCTAAGGCCAGTCGATAGATGAAAATTCTAATTTTTATTTTGGATCAGATTATCATATAATAATTGATATTCTCCTAAGCGGTTAGCAGAAGTGACTAAGGATAAATCAGTGATGAGGAATGGGCAGCAGCGTTCCTCTTATACCACCTAGCAATGTACTGCGACTTTTGTGCCCGATAAATGGCAAATAGGCTCGCCACCACATGGGACCTAACATAATTTGCGAAACGTGGGTGCTAGTTCACCTCTGCTTACCCCTTCGGGGATATAGGCGTGATTATGTATTTATGTATGTATGCATAAAAAATTTACAATTCTATAACTACAACTCATCTACACTAGACGAAAACATACAATGCGAAATACGCTACGGTAGCCTACTTATACTAGAAGAAGCTTTTACGACAACAAATAAAATTGTTAATTTCTTTTTTCAAAGTATTAATAGGGTTTATGACAAAAGCCACATTCGAAGCAAAACGCAAGTAAAAAAAAAAACAAAAACATAAAATGGATTTTATTTTATATACATTCAACAGTAGCGGCATAGTACATTTAATGTCATTACATACACAGTTAATACACATCTTTTATGCAGGTGTGATGTCGGCTAAGGTTACTGGCGGCAAAAATTAGCAAACAAAAACTAGTACCTAAAGTACCAGTAATGAAAATAACAACATGCTTATGAATGTACACAGGTAATCGGAAAAAAACACACCAATTTAGATCTTAGTACTGGCACCGTAATGCCCACGTGGCGTTATACTATGATAATAGTTGATGGTGAAAACAGCAATGGATAAGTAAATAGTTCAGTGATCATCACTTTCAACTGTCAAAAAAAGTTTGCGAATAGGCCTACAGGGCCCATAGCCAAGTGGCAATCGTTTCACAACGATAACGTGTCGAAGTTCGTCACGATCGGCCATATTACTTTGGTAACTACATCTACAGCGTCTTAGCTTGCGCTACCAACATAACTAGGAACTTACGAAGACCATTTTGGTCACGTGATTTCATAATGACTTACGTCAAATCCCGTACATTTTGCTTTATCGAACTTCGTTATCTTTGTCGGCATGTTACATTGTCTAGGCCCCTTGAACATAGAAACTTTTTAATTTTGTGCGCCACGATTGGCCGGGAATCCTCACGTCAAAAACAGGCATTAACTATGATTGACTGTTTGTTTTACATATTTTTTTACATCATTGTGTGCATGAACGTCCAATAAAATCTAAAATGGTGTGTAAAGTAACAAAATAATGCAAATGCAACAATAAATCTACAAAATAAAAAAAAAGAGTAAATAAAATTTAAGTACTTAATGTCAATTCTGATACTACTTGATTTACGTTTCTAAATGATAAGTACGACTAAAATAGCAACAGAAACATATGTGCAAATCCATAACTCGAGATTGACATAGAAAAAAGTAATCTCAAACATAGTAAAAAAATAAATGCTTCAAATATTCTCAATACAACAACAACAACAACAGTTTAGTAGGCGTGTGATTTAACAAAATTAGACTTGGCTGCGGCCAGAGAGGGAATGGAACCGGCTACGTATTTGGCTTGACATGCGAGACCGTTTGCCTATTTGGCGAATATATAAAAAAAAAAATTGTAAATTCAAATTTCATTTTAGAATGCGCGTGATTCGGCCGGGTTGCATCACGGAGTCGACGCGTGGCGGCAGACGAGATGTGTAAGGATGGAGAAAGAAAAAAAAATGCCAATTAGTACACAAACAAACAAACGCACACAAATCTTCTTGATTTTTTTCGTAACATGCATTACTTTTAGGATCAAACATTGGCAAGTATCGCCAAACTAGTTTCAACAACTAACTCAGATATTATTTATTGCTCAATTCCAGTTAAACTGATACAGAAGGCTTTATAAAAGCAATAACAGGTTAAGCACGTTTAAAATTATTGCAAAGCACGCTTTAAATTATGAGTAAGCAAACATAAAATTAACAGCCTTAGCTTGAAACCGAGTACAACAACAACGGGGAGGGGACAAAAATTGTCCCCCGGAGAAGGGTAAATTTTGTCCCCTCCCCAGGGGAGTTTAATCTTTTGCTGTCAAAGGCTTAAGTCTCACCTTAGCACGCTTGAGCAGCTCCTGTTGACCGGCAAGCACGTTCTCGGGCTTGCCGCCCCAGGCGCGCAGCACCGAGGCCTGCAGGGCCCGCCCGTAGCTGAAGGTGAGGGCCCAGGGCCTCTTGAGCCCCTCCACGGCGTTGATGGCGTTCAGGTGCACCGACGCGTCCTCCTCCGACTGGCCGCCGGACAGGAATGTGACGCCTGGAAGGATTAGAGGCCTGGTTTTAGAATAGTACAGAAAACCAAAGAACAATGGCCAAAGTTGTATGGAACCCGTGCCCACTTTGTAGCATTATAGGTTAGGTTTAATTCAGAAGAGACCCAAGTGAATGACACAAAAATGAATGAACGAATGAATGAATGTATGGGAGCCCGGAGTTATTATCACTTAACTATGATATGTTTAATCTAAGCCTGGATTCCACCAACACATAAACATTATTATTTAACCGTCAGTTTTTGAATTTTTATCGTATGGAAGAACTGTCAGAAACTGCCGGTTATCTTTTAATCGGTTGTTTTACGTGTTGGTGAACTCGGGCCTAAGGAAGCAAAAAATGCACCAGCCCCGACTTAATCCAGTGGTGTCTTAAAGTCGACTAAAGGAGATAGCGATGTGAGTTTTAAAACCACTTTGGGGCACCTAAATGGTATAGGGCATCCATCAGCAAAAGCATGGAGATTTGATGGTAGGCCGTAAAACATAAGCCAAAACCTTGTACAGTATGTAACTTTCAAAAACTACTAGTCTATGATCTATGATGGTCCCGCCTCAAGATCATAATTTTCTCGAAATTATTTTTCTAACCACCAAAATCTTTATGATGGTGATCTTACCAGGAACGGCAGCGGGCACAGTTCTGAGCAGGGCGGTGACGGTGGCGCGTGCGACGTCCATGGGAGTGTACGTCTTCTTGCACGACTGGCCAGCGGTCACCTGAATGTAAGAAATAGTATAATAGGTATGAGGACACTATCTAACAAAGAATCATTGAAATAATTACATAAACTGTCAAACATTTGACGTACCATGGTTACGGATAATTTATATGTAATAACAACGTATGAGGGTTAGCTAGTTTATGATAAGGAGATTCGATAAAAATCACTTGTTCTCCGATTTTATTTGTGATTGATATTTATTTTATAAAAATAAAAATACCCAATTTAGCAATCCGCCAGTCAAACGTAGCATGACGTCCTAATTATTGACATTTTCAAAAATTACTACTACTTACTACTACTACCAATCAAAATCAGTCTATAATATAGAAACTGTCATGTTTTACACTATAGTGACATCACGCAGACGCTACAGCGTCTGCGTGACGTCTATGCATAGGTCCATAGGTCCATATTTTGAAAAACAGACAGTCATATTGTATAGCCGTTACTTTAAAATATCAAAGGAATGAACCCTTACTGACCATGTTAGGCTTGAGGAGTGTTCCCTCAAGGTAGACGTGATGGTCGTTGAGAGCCTTGTAGACGGCAGCCAGGACCACCTCCGTCACCTTCTGGGCGCGGTCCAAGTCGTGTTCGCCTGCAAAATGTCAATAAAATATGATATTATTATAATAAGGGAAGGGATCTTAATTGTTCATCTACTTTCAAACCACACCTTTGTTCTCGCGTTAGACGAGTACATTCTTTCACAACTCATTATCATAATTTCAGTCGCAAGACGCGCACTTTTGGCCATAAGATTTCCAATCCAATCGTGCGAATCTGTCAGAACTGCTGAAATTCTTTAAGTTCGTTGACTTCGGCGCGTTCGGGTCGGATAAGTGTGCATTCACCATAAACTAAATTTTTAAAGCGCAGTATACGTTGCTATGATTACAGACACACGTCGCACCTCGTTATCGACATAACCTCAATTAATACCTGAAAACGTTTTTCTACGCTGTGCAGACTGACCTCTATAAAACAAGTACCCTGGACTGAATATGTCTACTAAAATGACAAATGTTTCTTGTGCCGATTTGAAGCGCCCCATCGAGCGGCAAGGGTACTAAATTTGACGTTTGTTGCTTGTATTTGACATTACAAATGCATCTCTAATATTAGTTCCGTGGACGTTCACCATCGCACACCAGTGCCATCAGCGCCAAGATGGCTATAATCAAATTGGGTTCATTTTTGGATGATAACCTTCAGTCCAGCGTACTACAAAGTATAGGTAATAGAGGTCATTGTTTTTGGCGCATCCCTATCGCATTTTGTCGTACCATACGCGGCTAGCGCGGCTGTGGCTTTTGTTTCAAAAATATGGCCGAGTCACAATACTGCTATATAGTATTACCGTTCCTTAGTCGCCTTGTACAACACCCACAGGAGAGATCTGGGATGGTGACAAACGTATTCTGTTCAGCCATCACCATAGAGCACTGAAAAGAGTCACTTTTCTCTGCAAACAACTCACCATCAGGCAAAACCTCCGGCTCGACAATCGGCACGATCCGCTGGCTCTGGCATATGGACGCGTAGCGCGCAAGCACGTTCGCGTTCTCCAAGATCGACTGGTACGATGGGGTGTTGCGGCCGATCTTGAGCACGCACCGCCACTTGGCGAAGTGGCAGCCGTCCTTCTTGTATTGGGCGCAGCGCTGGGCGAGGTCGTCCAGGCCTGAAGCGAGAAACAGAGTGAGATGACGGCAGATTACACAATACAGTCTCAGAGGAGACAGAGTGAGATAACAGCAGATTACATAATAAAGTCTCAGAGGCCGTCTGCTCCTTTGCGTGAATTACCTACTCATCGAAAATTACTTTATACCCATACCCAAAGAGGGATGGTGTCAGGCAGGCGGCTGGCTGTAAAACCTAAGCCAAAACCTTGAGTAGTACGGATTGGCATGTTGTCATCCCAATCACTCTCTCCGTATTTCTATACGTTCATTCATCACTAGCACTTTTACGGCGTGATGAATGATATGAATCAAAAAGGAGTGGATGGCTTGATGACGTCTTACCGATATGAATGGAAGAGAAAACATAGCGCCGACCTCAGATAGACTGGGAACAGGGCTTTTTTGAGATTATTATGCACTTCTTTTTTTATAGAGGCTTTTAAATCACTTATTTTGGGTCTGATAGGATAGGGGTCCGGTAGACTCTTGAGGTAATGCTGTTATTCGTGGTTAGCCTTTCACCATTCGAATGCCCCTTGGTGCTTATTGGTCTGTACCAGGCAATCCTATAGTCGACATTTACGTCGACTTTTAAGTCCGGACCTTACGTTATTTTGCCGCCTTCAGGTGAGCATGGAAGGAATATATTTTAAATACAGTCTGTAAATTATATTATAACAATAATTAATAACCACTTGGTCTTGTTCCGCTATCTCAATACCCAGAGTTGTCTAAATTGGTTTCTAAGCTTCTCGTTTTCATATTGATAATGAATGAACAGTGTGTTATCAACAAGGGAAAATTATTGAACGATATTGATATTGACCTTTTGTAGCAGTTGTGTTGTGATATGGCTACGGATAAATAGTCACGTTTTGGTCTACGTTTCCGAGAAGACAGAGATTTAGAAGAAATCAGTACTATGACACCTTGTACCTTGGTAATAAGTTTTATTTTAGAGCTAGCCTGCTCGATTAGTCGAGCAAAACAATTCAGTCGCAAGTTTTGTTTACAACTTCAAGCCATTAGTATAACTGTTAGAATGACAAGGTGTCTACAAGACGACTATTTTATTTGAATTTATGTAGATATGTATGTATTAACATCTATAATTTTGTAAATAATATGATTGTGTTTACAGTATATTTCAAGTTCCAGGCTGGCCTGGGAGCGATAAAATAACGTACAATATACCAGCCCCGGCTCGCTCCAGGGGTGTAGAAAAAGTCAACTAAGAGAGATGCCCCATGTGGACTAATAATAAATTACCAACAACAACCTAACCAAGGAGGGTAAAATCTAAGCCAAAACCTTGAGCATTATTATGCACTGGAATGTTGACATCCCAACTCTCTCTCGATACTCAACAAAATATAAACAACTATGAGTCGAGGACAAAATCTGTGTTCATCACACAAACATTTGATACAGTTATTTTAACTAATAATATAATATAAAAAGTCATTTTTAAGGTGGTATATTTAAGTTATTTTTAAGGTAAGTAGGAATGGGCGTTTCGTTTACATAAATTCTTTCTCCAAGTTGGCTGAAGTATAGAGTGAGACAACATGGTCTTCTTCTTCTTCCTGCCCTTATCCCGCTCTAGGCGGGGTCGGCGCAACATGTTTTCTTCCTTCATTCCTCTCTATCCTTCCCTAATTTCTCATCCACCCCTCTCGCCATCATATCCTCCTTTACACAATCCATCCATCTTTTCTTTGGTCTTCCTCTCCTTCTACGTCCATACAAATTCATACTTAACATTCTTCTGCCAACATAGCTTTCATCTCTTCGCATGACATGACCAAACCATCCAAGTCTATCGCTCCGCAGCCTCTCAGTCACTGGCGCTACTTTCAAGCTTCCCCAGAGTGAGACAACATGGTGTACAACGTCAATGACCTCCATCCACAAACTGCACATAGGCACATCGCAACCAAGCACGCGCATACGCATAGCCGCATCGAAACAAAGTAACAATCTAGCAATTGCGGAGCAGTTGATTAAAATAAATTGCTACAAAACACAATTGATTTCTTCAATCAGACTCTAGCTAAAGGACGAGTCACTTATTTAGCCAAGGCCAAAGTGACACGAGATTGGCTGTTTAAATTACATAACCGTTTCATTAGCCAAAACAATAACAGTTATGTCAGAATCACAAACGTCGCAATAAATGTAAATCTGGAATTCAAAGAGAAGTAGGTACGCGGTGTCTCTTTCTCTCCTTCGCGCCCGAAATAGGACGGCCATTTTCGACAGACACCTTGATCTGTTCGAATAACAAACTTGCAACAAGCAACATTCTAAGCGTAATATAAGTCTGCCCCATTTATCAGGATCAGAGGTGACAGCATGCGCTATCGCGATAGATAGCATTAGGCTCTGCTCTACTACATAATTCGCGAAATATGGGTGGTACTATTATACTCACATTCCTCCCTTTTTTACTTATACCCTGTGAAAACCACCAGGTTCATACGCAACTATAGACCTAAACTGGTGGGAATGCTTATCGCATGCAAGCAAGGACCCGAACCGCTTACCCTTAATAGAGATTTTGTTCAGGTTTTTGTTGGACTTGTTTTCAAAAACGTTATTAAATAGGTAACCCTTTCATGGGCTTACCTAATGCATAAACTAACCAATTCATTGCGGCAAGCACTTACATCACTGAAAACCCCTTGAGTAAAGGGTTTAGAATGTGGTCAAGCTGTTTTAGTTTCTAAGATAATTAATAATTAGACTTATTATTGCGCTTCTTACTAACAGCCGGCAGCCGATGGGTTGGATTCAGTTCTTCGACAGATCAATCTCTTGTCCACTCGAACGCGAGAAAAAGAGATAAATAATGGTAGGTGGTTAAACCCCATTCAAAGGGTTACCAAAATTATAAAGAAACCCAGTCAATAGGGTAATCCTATTGATTAGGTTACCTTACAATAGGGTTATCTTATATTAGGGTTACCCTTATCAATAGGCTTACCTTTGAAAAGGAGTTTTCTGGTTCTTGCATGCAACATCCTGACCAATCAGCTGCCATAGCCTTTTTAGGATCCTACCCGGAAGCTTGCCAGACGCACCCTGAGTGGTACACTCGTCCTCGGAGCCAAAGAGCGGGAAGTAACCCACACTTAAGGTCTCAGTATACGTAACTAGATAATACCTCGTACCGGACGGGGACGCGAATGCCTCGTTCAAAACGCCTCGTGAGTGCTACGTTCACGGCCCGTATGTAACTCCATGATATATGTCCTCGTGTACATTTTGTATCAAACGATATTTCTAAAACTTTTCGTCCCGTCCCGTTCATATAAAAACCCGTCACGTATGCAGAGGCCTTTATTTGCCTTTTCGGGAAGTACGCTAGACTCACCCTGGGTGGTGCAAATGCAGCACCAGGACGAATGTCCTCAGAGCCAAATGGCAGGAAGTATGTCACACTTATTTGCCTTTTCAGGAAGTAGTACGCTAGACTCACCCTGGGTGGTGCGAATGCAGCACCAGGACGAATGTCCTCAGAGCCAAATGGCAGGAAGTACGTCACACTTATTTGCCTTTTCAGGAAGTAGTACGCTAGACTCACCCTGGGTGGTGCACTCGTCCTCGGAGCCGAACAGCGGGACGACACCCTTGTCGACCTTGATGCCGGGGATGATCCCGCGCTTCTCCAGCAGGCTCACCAGGGGTGTGCCATCGTCAGCCTTTTGATACAACGTCTCGTGGAAGAGGATAACGCCGGAGATGTTCTCGGAGATGGCCTGAACGGGTATAAAATTTGGGTAAATTCATGACAGGGAAGATTATCGAAGCTGTGAAAGAATTACCAAGACAATTGTAAAGACCCCGACACATTTTTGAAACTCCACGTGTAGACGCCGAACAATCCTGCGTCGCGTCGGATGTTCATAGTCATAGAAAACCAATACATTTAATTCGACTCACACGCGTCGCGTTACATCGGGTCGCGCCGTGTTTTAAAAATGTGTTTCTGTCATAATAGTCTTTTTTTCAAAGTACATTTGAACAGAATTGAAATACAGTATAAAGTAAAAGGAGGGTATATTGGCATGACACTCATAAATTCATGTCACTGCGATTGCTTCTGGACACCTAGGAGGCACATCTTGGCATCTAGCCAACTCAACCATACTAAGATAATAAACATGACGATAATTTCTCTGAGAGGTGCTCGAACTTAGAATGGAAAGCCTACTGTCAGGCAAAGCTATATAAAACATGTCTATTGTGTGTTAGGTTAATAACAAATTGGTAAGTTATCTAAGTTATTTGGCCTTAAGCGACCTACTCTATGCAGAATTTATAAGGGTGAGGGCAAAGGGATTTTGTGACTCGTGAGTAGCAGAATTGCGGTCTGCTCCATTTGGCCTCAAGGCAAATTGAAACTCATTTTTCGTCACCGTGTGATTCAAATAGGACATTTCTATGATACCGAATGCAGCAGAATTTCAGCGATCGAAATTCTACTCGTTTGGCCACACCCTAACTGTAAAAAGGGCCTGATAAAATGACATAGCAGATTTGTGTGGACACACTGATCAATCGACTCTCTATCATTGAATTGATATCAATTTCCATTCATTGAAATCGTTAAGCTGTTTTGTTTGTACGTAGGTATTGCATCGATTACGATAAAAATTTAGATCCAAATATCCAGCTCCAGTGACTGAATGATATCATCCACATAGGTATAATATTTCATATCTCTTTTCATATTGTCGATAAGCCACTGTAGTAATGTGTTAGTTTATCTAAATATTAAACGAAAAACACGGACTTCGAAGACGCGTAAAAAAAACACTCTCCGTTCGTCGATAACTGGAGATAGAGTGCGCTCCAGATAAGTCCGCGCGTGGTCAAAATTGGAACTAAAATTTCGTCTGCTATTTAGTTTATATGTGTATTTGTACTCCCGTGGGGATCGAACCCGGGACCTCAGGAATTTGGAGGCGGTTAAAATAACCGCCTCCAAATTAGATCCTATTCTTATATCCAACCATGGCGATTAGTCCGGGAGGTAGCTTTGCAATTTTTCTACGAATTTTATGCCAAATGAATTTTATTTCAGTTATAAAGTTGCTTAATGTTCGGAAATTAGTAAAGTGAGGAATCAGTAAAGTTTTTCCAATGATTTTATCATGCTTCTCCTTTAGCTCCACCGCTATCTGAGCAACTGGCGTTCGGAGCTGTTTTGTATACTAAATAAATATGAAGAAAACTAAAAATCTTTTTTAGAAAAATAAAAATAACAGCCCGTTGCTACTCCGCTGCACTTGTTGTTCGTGTCAGCTTCTAAAATTACCTTAGGTAGCTTCAACTGACTGTTTGTTTCACATTACTGCTTAATTACTGAAGACATTTTATTTCTGATTGATCTTATTTAGGATTTAGGTGTCAGCGGCAATGTATAGACAGAGTCAGTTGAAGCGCACTAAGGTGAATTTCACAAATGTACCAAGTTGAAGCTGTGTTATTGTATGACGTGCTATATCCACGGCTGTAGTAGATGATCGAAGAATAAGGGTAACACTATTATTGTTATGAATTTCAGCCGGTATAAAATGACTCGCTCAACTATATAGCATACCTCCCGGACTAGAAGGGCACATCCCCAGCAGTATCCATTTAAGGGCTGGTGATGATGATGATGATGATGATGATGGACAGTAAGAAGTAAGGACTTACCGTGTCGGTGCTGAAAAGCAGCTGACGGTATTTGCGGCGGTTCTCCTCCGTGTTCTCTACGCCAATGTCCTGGAGGCGCTTCCCCATGGTACCTAAAGGGAAGACAAACCTTTCTATTAGCCCTTCAAGAAAAACTACAAGTAAGTATAACGGGCCGTGTGGTTTTTTTATGTTAGACAGGGAAGCTCTGGCCCTTCATCTCACCTGATGGTAAGTGACGATAAGGGTTGAAGATGGAATCGAGCTTCACATGGAACCCTCAACCACAGAGGGGCTGGCCATCTTATCACACATTGTCGGAACACAACAATGCTGTTAACCAAACCGAGCACAAATTTGTAACCCCCCTGGGATCGAACCCGGGACCTCTGGATCTTTATTCCGGTGGTGGGCGAACCACGAGGCACTAGGCAGAATA
The DNA here is from genome assembly GCA_963931975.1 of Cataclysta lemnata. Classification (NCBI taxonomy): domain Eukaryota; kingdom Metazoa; phylum Arthropoda; class Insecta; order Lepidoptera; family Crambidae; genus Cataclysta; species Cataclysta lemnata. The sequence goes on from OZ008357.1 coordinate 3,246,597, forward strand.
CAAGACAGACAATACATACATAAATCACGCCTATATCCCCGAAGGGGTAGGCAGAGGTGAATTAGCACCCACGTTTCGCCACTTAGGTATATTAGGTCCTATTATGTAATAGTTAGCGAGCCTATTGCCATTTATCGGGCACAAAAACCCTGCTGACTATTCCTCATCAAGCACAGAATACAATTATTAAATGAATTTTTATGTAAACATAGATACCTATTACAAAGAAAGATGGGTCAGAAAAAAGTTTGAAATATTATACTCTTGATGCGGGAATCGAACCCGCGTCTTCCGCAATCTGGGCGGTTGCCTATATCGTGTTTTATTTTAATGACCTCGAGTCAAATTTGAATGCAGTTTGTCTAACTGCAAACTAGACTTGAATACTTCCTTATTATTACCTATACTATCCTACACGGTGAAGGTCACATTCTCTTTAGAATGGAGACGGAAGTAATTGAAAAAAAAAAAAATATTATATATGTCGTGGCCAAATCGTAGAATTGATCCCTTCATGATGTGGCCGTTGAATTTAATGAAATGGCCAGCTAAAACTGACCATATCATGATAATGGTCTGGCCAGATCAATGAATAAACAACGTTTAACGATATGAATAGCTAAACGCACGGCTATTTCATGATATGGCCAAACATTATTGATCATATTGTAAAATAGTTACATTAACCACCGTATGAGACGCTTATTTTGATTTAATTTGTGATGCATCATGGCGGCGGACAATTATCCTAATAAATGAACTATTAGTAATGTTGTAATGGAAGATAAAAGTGAAGTGAAACTTAGTTAAGACATCAAATTACTAGAATTTTACGTTTTAAGTCACTCTAAAAACGAGCGCAACGTAAAAATATTAACTACATTAATGATATGGCCAAACGTGGATGGCCATATCATCAAACGTTGACGTTTCAACGATATGGTCAGTTTTAGCTGGCCATTTCATGAAATGCAACCATTTCATGAAATGGTCGGCCACATCATGAAGTAATCAATTCTACGATTTGGCCACGACATATATACAAAAATAAAAAACAAAACCTTATTATTAATTAAACGACACATATTTGAAGGGGAAGGGCAAAGTGGCATAGTGCCTAAAATACCCATTTTCACACACGAAAGTGCCGACTTTCAGTTATGTATGTATAGGTAGGTACATTTATTACCTAAGGCGGTAAAACAGAGCATGCTCCATTTCGCAAGTATTTGATTAATGTGATCTGCATGAGACTTTATTTTTACCGTCCAAGGTAAGTACAAAATTTAATGTCACCTCCTGACCGAGAAGTAGGATTTTCGTTACGCGTAGCGGGCGGAAAATGTTACTTTCTGGTCAGGGGTAAACTGAGAAAAGGACTGAAAGAAGACCTAATATATTACCTATAACTTTAGAAAAACTACCCGCACAATATTTTTCTGGACCTAATTTTCTAAGAGCTCAGGCGCTTACCAGTGGACTCATCGGCGGCGAGGATGCCCTTGCCAGGAGCGACGATCGCCTGGGCGATCTTCCTTAGCTCCTCCTGCAGCTCGGGGGTCGGGTATTGGAAGTAGGTGGTCATTGTGGCTGGAAGCAAAAATTATCTTTAGCGGCGTTTTTATAAGGTCAGTTTTAAGGTACCCACCCGCAACATTGTAGCACGGGACGAAGACAAAATTTCCTGGAGGAAAGGAACATATTTTCCACTCGCTCTAACTCTCACTAAATCCCGAGACTTAACCCTTACAAGTGGCGGAGAAAGATTTTGTCCACGTCCCGGCCTGCAGGACTTGATGGCTTACATCATAAACAACAACGTAACGTTTGTTCAACGACTTTTGATAATTCAACAGAAATTGCTTTCATACAAAAATGAATAAAGTTGGGTACAAAAATTTTGCATGAACACTTCTCGAATGTAAAAAACTTTTATCGTAAAGCGCGCGATTGCAGTTTCGTCTTTTCGTTTATGAAGTAGAATGAAACAGAGTTACAAATATCGCGACTATACAATAAAAACTTGAAAAAATATATTTTTATATTTTTTTGTGTATTGATTAATGTTAAATATCGGTGTATTGTACATTTCCACCTAAAAAGCATGCCCAGATACAAACTATTTCAACGACGCGACCTCTATTTACTATAGACAGAATATTCAATATCAAGTTCAACGATTATTATTGCTACAAAACCAGATATTCTATAATAACAAATATTATCAACAAAATAATACCCAATGGATAGACGAAGCCCTCGAACTAAGAACGCGACTCGGATAGCACCAATAAACAACTGAAACCCGTCCAATCGGCTCTCCTATCAAAACTCCGAAATGCCACTCACCCAAACCGGTTAGTGGATCCAAGTAAACCGTAAGTAACTTTATATACACCTACACTGCACACTACCTTTATCGTTCAACGGGTCACAATTTTACGTAAGTGGGTGTGTCTCCATGCGGCGATAACATACGACCTTTCGGGCCGAGGTGATAAAAATAACCCACAATAAGAATACTGGGCAATCTACAATGTCAATTGGATGTAGCTAAAGAAAAATGGTCCAACCCAACCAAATATCTTTACATAATTTTTTCTAAAACAAATCTGTCTAAATATTTAGAGGGTTCTGTAATAGAAAGAAATTATTCGATTTTAATTTAACATTATATAATTTCAAACCACCAACATCTTTGTAGAAAGAAATAAGCTATTTTAACCTTCCAGTCTAAATAGGTAGTTATTGTTAAATTATTCAGAATAGTAAAAGTAATAAATTACTTTTAATCAAATAATAAAGTAGTCTATTGTTTATACAATAATAATCAATAATTGACAATTATTAATTAAAAATAATAATATGGATTAAACTTAAAAACAATATTGATTAAAAATGTTGGCAATATAATAAAGTCTAAAATAACAAATGTTTGTTATTTCCGACTTTAATATTTAATACCAAATTTCGAAAAAAGTTCTGATATTGTAAAATAAATATGAGATTTATTTGAGGCCTACATTTATTTGGATATAAATTGTTTTGTTTTAAGTGCTTTATTATTTGAAAAGATGATGCAATATTATAGAAAGGACACACCTACTATGTGTGACATTGAAATAACCTGTTTCTTTGAATGTAATTACATTAATTTATCTGGTAACTTACGCACGACGGGAACTGTAGGTGTGTCTGTTACTAAGATAAAATAAGAAAAATGAAAATCAAGCAACACGAACCACATATTTTATATATTAATCTTCAAAAATTTAACACTAATATTTATTTACATTAATTGTCTAACTGCCGCACTCAGAGACGCCAATTAAATTTAATGAGTACTTAATGTCAAAAAATTTCATTTCAATCTCGTCCATAGACCTGGCAAGAATAGAGACTAGTTTTGAATTTGACGTTAAGTACTCATTAACGTTATTTGACGTCTCTGAGTGCGGCAGTAAGATATTTAGACCTGTTAATAAAAATAAAATCAGTTTTAAAACATTGTAAACGTAAATCACGGATATGTCTCTTACATCACATTGTAAAAGCAGTTTAATAGACAGTGAGAAAGGAGTATTTAAGTTAAAATAATATTTAAAGACTGATTTTGTAATTACAATATGGCTTATATATAGAATATAATATAATATATAGAATATAACAATATAGTATACAATTGTCACCACCCCAAATCTCTCCCGTGGATGTCGTACAAGGCGAATAAGGATAAATCAGTGATGAGGAATGGACAGCAGAGTTTCTCTTATACCACCTAGCAATAGTACTGCGACTTTTATGCCCGATAAATGGCAATAGGCTCGCCACCTACTACATGGGACCTAACACAATTGGCGAAACGTGGGTGCTAGTTCACCTCTGCCTTATGTAATGTATGTAATTTTATATTGGACACTGTCTACAACTTATCAGACACTTGTATACAGAAAAGGAAACATATACAAAGGCTTTAGGTGGCCATTTGGTAAATCTAAGCCAAAAGCCCTAAACATCAATCCTAAACATGGTGTTCACATCACTTTGCTATATATTTTTTCTTTACTAATCCGACATAATCGAAAGGAAGTGGATGGCTTGATCTCAATATGAATGGAAGAGCAATATTCATGAGATGAACTGGGAACTAATTGAAATTACACTTCCACAACAAGAAACTAATAATTTCAGCTACTAAATAATAATTCACTCCACAAACAATATTAAGAAACCCAGTGGAGAATACATTAAACCATAAATTTAGGGAATGTAATTAAAATAATTGATTTCATCTATATCGAACAACCATGTAACTATATTCAATGCACCACATATGTATTAGTAATAACCATGTATCATGATGGCAGCACATTTTAGTCCCTAGTTGTACATACATACATACATAAATCACGCCTATATCCCCGAAGGGGTAGGCAGAGGTGAACTAGCACCCGCGTTTCGCCAATTATGTTAGGTCCCATGTAATAGGTGGCGAGCCTATTGCCATTTATCGGGCACAGAAGTCGCAGTAGGTACATTGCTAGGTGGTATAAGAGGAACGCTGCTGCCCATTCCCCATCACTGATTTATCCTTAGTCGCCTTGTACGACACCCACGGGAGAGATTTGGGGTGGTGACAATTGTATTCTACTCTGCCGTCACCACACTGCCACTTATCTATTTTCATTATATTTCTATAATATATTATAAGGTAAATTTACTTAATCCACAGAAAGGAGAAATCAAATGATGTGATTAAAGTACTCAGTTAAATTATTGGTACTTGAGTAGGTAACATAAAAAGTCTACAATGCTTGTTTCAGCTAACAAATTAAAGACTCGACTCGTACTCTGATCGCACTGCAAAATGTTGCCCAATGTATACAAATAGTGTAGTCACCATTACAGCCTTTATTAAGTCCAATCTGTAATTGTTGAATCAACCTCAGCTTACCTCACTACTTAGATTATCTATACTAATATTATAAAGCTAAAGACTTTGTTTCTATGGTTAAATGCACTAATCTCAGGATCTATCTATCTATATTTAATTAATAAATTAATTATATTAATTATAAATAAATTAATATTAATTATAATGTTTAATTAATTATAATTAAAAATGAAAAATTATTTTTGTGTTGGATAGTCCATTTATCGAGGAAGGCTATATGCTATATAATAAGCGACGTAAACGCGAGCGAAGCCGCGGGCGTCCACTAGTAGAATAATATTCTTCTAAGCCTTACTAATAAGATCTACGAAACCTACCCTTCGTGCCAAAGCCCGGCATCCATCCTGACTCCGGTGGTCCCTTTTTGCCTTTTTTGCCCTTGGGAGGCATTGCGATTGTGTGTATAATTCAGAATATTAACAAAGTTTCTCTTAAAAATAAATGGAAAATCCTAAACTCGACATTGTAAAAGTTTTGTGTCAAACTCACCCAAAAAATAACAAGGCACTTGATTTTATTGATACAATCTTCTTTTGTTTTTGTTTTGCCATAGGCAAAATGTCATGGCATGATATTGACACTTGACAGTAAAAAGTCCCTACTTTCGATTTTCAAAAGTATGACAGAATTAGTGTTAGGACCATTTGAACTATTTATATAAAAATTATTTTAAATGATTTGGGATAAATTATATATATTTTTTTAATTTTACTAATCATTTTACTTACAATGTACAGCCTATTTTAAGCAATAATTGATGATACAATATTTTTATGTAAACTTTTATAATCAATCAATAAGTATTAAAAATATATGTAAATCCCAAATGATATCACTATACAACGTTAGAAATTAGCAGAGGTCATTTATGCCACTATAAATAACAACTGTATCAATTAATTTTCCAAACTTGTCTTAATTTAATAAATGTAGGTAATGAATAGATACAGAAATATTTCACTACCTACTCTATTCACTTTCATCTAAACAAAAGCAATGTCATCTTGTTATGACCTTGAAAGGTCACTGGAGACAATAAGAAACGTATCTGAAATATTCGAAATAAAAACGAACGAAAAGTAATTATGACATCTCCAAGTGATTAAAATTTAAGTCAATTTCTGTTATATGATGATAAAACATACAAAATACTGGATAAAACCATTCATGAAAAAAATCGATTTATGCTGTCAAAATTTGCAAAATATATAACAGCAGGTTGTTAATGAATAATTTATTTATTGCATTACCATTTAGCTTATTATTTATTTTTGCATTTAATAAAAATATGTTTATTGTGGTACCTACGTGACTAAAATCATGAAACATTAATGCATAAAATGTAATACTAAATATAATAAACCCTTTTTTTTTGTAAATTTATAATAATAAATAATCAAATACTAATGGTAGTAATACATAATCAATTAATAATAATATTATATTGTAAGAAAAATGTACTAAACATACCGCAATTGTAACCTATACAGCACTAGCCTAGAGATAATCGGTATGATTTTTCTAATACCATAATCGTCATCAGATATACCTACTTCTATTTAATTATTAGACAAAATTTAGCTCAAATATACTCACATTTTTTGAATAAAGTTTAGACAGACACTCCCCGAACTGAACCTAAGTTGGTACTACTGTGTCAAATTGTATGGAGACGACGAGGGCATATCACAAAGGTCGTTTGAAGGACTATTAATTATTTTTGGTGTTTAGTGACATCTAGCGTCCAGTAGAAGTCTTTGTAGTTTACCTAAAAAAGCATGCTTCTGTAGCATGTTTGATGCTAGACGGTATTTAGGAACGTAGGTCTAAATTGTTTTCATAGATGGCAGTGATCTGTAATTTTAGTATTTAAGTAAGCGGCAGATAAGTCTGCGCACGGCGCTGCTTGCTAACATTGACACTCGTAGACAAACAAAATAGCAGACAAATTTTTAGTTTCAATTTTGACCACTCGCGGAGTTATTTGGCGCGCACTCTAGAATGTTTTTTTTATCTAGTACCGTAAAACGGGGTGAATAGAATTAGCATGGTGAATAGACACAAAAACTAAAAAAGTTTTACTTGGCAGAATCCTGAATATTATAAATGTAAAAATATTTAAAAAAATCCAATAAAAATTCCAGAAAAGTCACTGATGAAAAAATGTTACATACATACATAAATCACGCCTATATCCCCGAAGGAGTAGGCATAGGTGAAACCCACTTTTCGCCAATTAAGTTAAGTCCCATCCCATGTAGTAGGTGGCGAGCCTATTGCCATATATCGGGCACATAAACCGCAGTATATAATGTTAGGAGGTATGAGAGGAATGCTGCTGCCCATTATTCATCGCTGTCTTTACCCTAAGTCGCTTTGTACGACACCCACGGGAGAGATGGGGTTGGTCACAATTGTATTCTACTCTGCCGTCACCACAGGGTATTCTGCTGTCACCAAACGGTAGGCATAAAAATATTACACTTAAAAAAAATTGTAAGGTATATGCGGCATATAAAGCCCAGGGTATAATAAAGCCCACATTTGAAAACTCGCGCTAAAATATTTCTTTTCTTGTTCAAACTTCATCTAGGTATGCCTAAGATCGTTATGTATATGTCGTGGCCAAATCGTAGAATTGATCACTTCATGATGTGGCCGACCATTTCATGAAATGGTTGCATTTCATGAAGTGGCCAGCTAAAACTGACTGATATATCGTTAAAACGTCAACGTTTGATGATATGTCCATCCACGTTTGGCAATATCATTAATATAGTTAATGTTTAGTATTTTTAAGTAGCGCTCGTTTTTTGAGTGACTTAAAATGTAAAATTCTAATAATTTGGTGTTGTAACGACCTTTCAATTCACTTTTATCTTCCATTACAACATTACTAATAGTTTGTTTAATAGGTTATTTGTCCGCCGCCATGATGCATCACAAAAACAAATCGAAATAAGCGCCTCTAACTCTTATCACTCACTATTTTACGATATGATTAATAATGTTTGGCCATATCATGAAATAACCATGCGTTTAGCTGTTCATATCGTTAAACGTTGTTTATTCATTGATCTGGCCCGACCATTATCATGATATAGTCAGTTAGAGTTGGCCATTTCATGAAATGGTCGGCCACATAATGAAGTGATCAATTCTACGATTTGGCCATGACATATACCTTGACGTTAGCGTGCGACTGGCTCGCGCCACCATAATAGTAACGACCGAGCTGTGACAGGCTGCGTTAAAAAGCTCTTATTTATAAATTATTGGTCACAAGGAAATGTAAGTATTTTTATTAAATTGGTATCTAGCAGTAAAGTAACGTAATTTTATTAAACATAAGACATTATTGTATGCAACTTGGTTGGTTTTAATCATAACCGCCATTTTTGTTGGAAAAATTTACATACATACATACATAAATCACGCCTATATCCCCGAAGGGGTAGGCAGAGGTGAACTGGCACCCACGTTTCGCCAATTATGTTAGGTCCCATGTAATAGGTGGCGAGCCTATTGCCATTTATCGGGCACAAAAGTCGCAGTACATTGCTATTGTTAGGTGGTATAAGAGGAACGCTGCTGCCCATTCCTCATAATGATTTATCCTTAGTCGCCTTGTACGACACCCACGGGAGAGATTTGGGGTGGTGACAATTGTATTCTACTCTGCCGTCACCACACGGCCATAACGGAAAAATTTACGTATTTAAAAAATAATGCTAAGCGGGTAATAAGGCCCCCTGGAATAGGTCTTGGGCCTTATTACCCTACCTTTCTTATGAACAGATATGCCTCCAGGACAAGCTCTGGGAGGCAAAAGAACCTGCGTTCTGCTATGGCAGCTGCAGAACAAGGGCTGAATTCTGCTATGGCCGCTGTAGAGCGAGTGGAGCAGACCGATATAAACATATCTAGACGTACGCTGAGGAAACACTTGAAAAGTGGAAATACAATATTATGGCGTTTAGGATGCAATTCAGTATGAATTAAGCTCAAGAATGCGGTCTTGTTAATATAATCATAAGATTAGCAAACATTGGGATGCTACTTACTCCTAAGCTTATTAGTAGACAAGCATTCATCTTTTGCGAAAAATATGAGCTAAAACATGACTTCAACAAAGATGTTGGCCTAGCTGGCAAAGACTGGATAAAGATGTTTTTCAAGCATCCCGAAAACCCCAAAATATTTTAGTTTCTTTAGTATTTTCGTAAGAAAATATTTTATTTTTGGGCCTTATTAAACTGTGGTGCTATAATAAGGCCCATGGTAAGAGTTTTTAAAAATTGTTATAATAATAAATAATAGTTATTTGTTGTACGTGAGTGCAAAGTTGTTTTTTAACCGCGTGCTCAATTTTGATGACCGAGCTAGCGAAGGATTCTTAAATTAGAATCCTGAGCGATAGCGAGGGAATCAAAAGAGCACAAGGTGAAAAATCTTTGCACTCGAGTGCAACACGTAACTTTTCATCCCCCCCAACGAGGAAATTGCAAAATACAAAAAAAAATACAATCATAACAGTTTCTGTTTTCACCCAGAAACTTCCACAACACCCTCCCATTAACCCAAACACACTCTCAACACCCACCCAGAAACACCCACAACATTCACACCCGCAATACACACCCATCCACTCAGACACACCCAAAAAACACCCATTCACCCAGAAAAACCCACAAAACACCCATTCACCCAGAAACACCCACAAAACATAAATTTATCCAGAAACACCCAAAAATCACCCATTCACCCAGAAACACACACAAAACACTCATTGACCCAGAAACACCCACAAAACACCCATTCACCCAGAAACACCCATTCACCCAGAAACACCCACAAAACACCCATTCACCCAGAAACACCCACAAAACACCGATTAACCCACAAACACCCACAAAACACCCATTCACCCAGAAACACCCATTCACCCAGAAACACCCACAAAACACCCATTCACCCAGAAACACCCACAAAACACCGATTAACCCACAAACACCCACAAAACACCCATTCACCCAGAAACACCTACAAAACACCCAATCACACCAAAAAAACACTCAATCACCCAGAAACACCCACAAACCACCTAATCACACCCAAAAAACACCCAATCACCCAGAAACACCCACAATACTCACCCATCCATTCAGACACACCCACAAAAACCCATTCACCCAGACACACCCACAAAACACCCATTCACCTAGACACACCCACAAAACACCCATTCACCCAGACACACCTCCAACAGCCACCCATACACCCAGCCACACCCGCAACATTCATCCTGACACACCTGTAAGTACCTAATAAAAATTACCGTCCCTAATGGAGTTCCGAGACGGTCAATCAGCTTGAGTCAAGCACGTTGACTTTCAGTATGTTTTTGTTCCGTTGCTAGCGTAAACAAATCAAACAGACCTAAAAAGCATTTAAATGCTTGACTCAAGCATCTAGCAAGCGTGGTAGACGATCAAAATGTTTAAAGCAAGATTGACGTCAAGCTGATTGACCGTCACGGAACTCCTAGGTTTTAACAAATTTATGACGTGAAAAGAAAATGGCGCGCGCAAAGCAAATTACAAATTACAAAGTACACCAAGAAGGTTCCGAGTCTGAGTTTTTAACAAATTAAAATAGGTTGCATGACAATTTCGGCACCATGGAGGTAGAAATAAATATGTATTGATGTTTTGAATTCACAAACTCATTGCACACGATGTTCTAAATTCAAATTTACTTTAACCTCTAGAGGATAAAAACGGCTTTTGCACTCAGATATCGAAGAGCAAAAACGCTTTTTCCGAGATGGTGGGATGAAAATAATATTTGTACTTCCGTGTGGTGACGGCAGAGTAGAATACAATTGTCACCACCCCAAATCTCTCCCGTGGGTGTCGTACAAGGCGACTAAGGATAAATCAGTGATGAGGAATGGGCAGCAGCGTTCCTCTTATACCTGCCACCTAGCAAAGAACTGCGACTTTTGTGCCCGATAAATTGCAATAGGCTCGCCACCTATTACATGGGACCTAGCATAATTGGCGAAGCGTGGGTGCTAGTTCACCTCTGCCTACCCCTTCGGGGATATAGGCGTGAATTATGTATATTTGTACTTATCTACGTTTGTCATATTTTTTGAAATAATTTCCGAGTTTTTTAGTGTTAAAGTTAGGTGGGGCTTATTTGCGGCAGGTACCTTATGTACTGGGTACCGCGACTTGTCTTCATGCATGGGCCCGTTTTTAATAGACTTTCAATTTGATTATGCAAGATCGATCCGTTTCTCCATTCCGCCTTATAAATGCTTTTTGTCATTCTCCTTTCATTTATTCTTTAGACGTCAAAACATACCATAAACCTCCATAAACCTAATATTAAGTATTGACTGGTCATCCTAACACGACAATAAATCAAAAGGAATTATCATTTCCCACAGCCATTTTTCACCAACTTTTCTTCACCCCCGGCAGCGATCGCTTTGATATATATATCAATGTTACAATAACAAAATAAATCATTGAGTTTTGTGCGACTCTCTGGGGGCGAGATAATATTTATTGGTTGGATGGCCGGCTTTAGACGAATGGGCAGATCGCTGGCTATCCTCCAATTCTGGGTTCGAATCCTGGTAGAGAGGCAAATGGTTGTGATGTAGGACACAGACATTTTGTCCTCGAGTCATGGTTGTTTATAATTATAAATATTTATATATAAATGGAGGAGCTCCGCTAGCGCAGTGGCATAGCGCGCTTGGCCTGCGATAGCGAAAACTAAGCAATTTCGCTAAGGCCGGTCATTGGATGGGTGACCAAAAAATTTATTATCACGAGTTCCTCCGTGCTTCGGAGGGCACGTAAAGCCGTTGGTCCCGGCTGCAATCTGCAGTCGTTAATACCCACCAACCCGCACTGGGCCAGCGTGGTGGGAGTAGATGGTTATTGGGAATTCTGCCCCACCTCCGTTCTTCGGGCTCACGCCCTCACTCACTTCGGTTGTACAGAATTCCCAATAACCAAATGTATGCTATTGTTCCTTACGTCCTGTACCATAGTTTTTCCAGTCGAGCAGTTTCGGTGGTTAACCTTATCATGAGCTCTGAGGAAGGTGTGAAGGATGTTTAAATATAACAACATAATAATTTGAAGTCATTGTGTGTGTGCCTTTGATACACTGCAAATAAGCTAATAATTAATTATGAAGTTTATAAAACAAAAAGATACTTTAAAATTAGAATGCATTAGTCCAACATCATCTAATGAAGCTAAGCGTCATGGTAACTTATTACCTAACACTATTCGTTGTCTTGTTTGTGGTCCGTCAAATTGCGGAAAAACTAACTTGGTTATTAGTTTGTTGTTGCATAAAAACGGTCCTCGCTTCCGTAATTTGTATGTGTATTCAAAATCTTTGTACCAACCTAAGTATAGATTTCTAGAAGACGTTCTACAATTAGTACCTGGTACTTCATTTTACAAATACAACAACAACAGTGAGATTTTGAGTCCTCATAAAGCTTTGGTCGACTCAATTATTATTTTTGATGACGTTGCTTGTGAAAACCAAAACAACATTCGAGATTATTTTGCTATGGGACGTCACAAGAATATTGATTGTTTTTATATTAATCAGACATATTCTAAAATTCCAAAACAACTTGTGAGGGACAACTCTAACCTAATAATTTTATTTAAACAAGATGATATAAATTTAAAACACGTTTATGATGAACATGTAGGTCCTGACATGTCATGGCTCCAATTTCGTGAAATGTGTTCTACTGTTTGGACCAAACCTTACAGTTATCTTGTAATAAATAAGGACTGTGAACGAAACAAAGGATGCTACAGAATGAAATTTGATACCTTTATAGTGTTAGATTAACGTTCATAAGTGATTGTAACATTGTTTACTATCACTTTCATTTGTGATTTCGAAAGGAGTAGAATTCTAAACATGGAAAGAAATCTTAAAGAACAAATTGTAAAATCTGCGGAAGCAGTAAAAAGGAAGGTGAAAATGATAAAAGATGTAAAAAATGCTAACAACATGGCTCTGGAAACAATTTTTCAACCAATAGTTAACCCCCTTAATCAATTGGTAAATAAAAACGATGAAAAATTTGAAGAAGAAGAATTTGAGTATAAACCTGTACTAAAGAAAAATAAGGATAGTGAGAGTGAAGAGTCGTATTCTTCCAACGAAGACTCTGAAAGACCTCTTAGTGATGATGATAACTTGGATGGTGCTGGTACTAACCAATCTAACAAAACTCTTACGGTCTCGCCTTTTGTGGATCATAACGTGAGCGGAGAGTCGTTTAAGTCCTTTCAATCATCACCAAGCATAAAAGATCAGTCTATCTGGTCTGGATCATCTGAAATTGAGAAAAACATACCATACGGAGTTAAACTTGAGCGTGGAAAACTTTTTCTGGGTAAAACACGTGTCTTCGACCGAAATTGCACCTGGCGAATTGGAAATCGTATTGTTATGAAAACCCTCGGTTTAAAAGAATTATTATTTAAAAAAACACCGAATATGGATGTGATAACGGAAGAAGATTTACAAAATTATAAAATATTGTTGATTGACACGAATGCTCATAGGCGTAATTTTGACTCTACTAAAACCATAAACAGCAATAAAGGGTACAAATATACACACATTATCAAACCATTATTCAAGTACTCAAGAAGTATAAGTACAACAAGTACTGAGAATCTTTCACTGGGGAAAGGATTAGAACTCTTGAAGGAAGTAAAAAAAAATACTGACTTAATTTATTGGGATGACCCAAACGAGCTAGTAGATAGACTAAAATTATTATTTGCATCGCGAGACGCAGGTAATACTGGTTTAGATAATGAAATTATTGCAATAATTGAAGAACTATATGAAGCAGGCATCATTAACAAAAAATATAAACAAACTACATAAGAATAATTAAGCAGTATACTTACAGTAAGCAGCTGAGAAACATTGGCATTGCAATGAATATAGACAAATTTGGTCATCACGTTCATAAGCGTTTACGATTATCTGAATTATTTGATACCAACAACAGTTGTTTACTAAAATCAGAAACAGGAGACTACGATTTAAAATCAACAAGATTGAAAGGATTACTGCCTCCAGATAACGACGACGAAGCTGTGAATAAAGGATATCTGGATAGATCAATCCAGCACATGGAAAAAGAATTGAAAAAAGTTTCGAGTGATGTTAAACATTATCTAAATAATTTAGAAAAAATTGTTTTAGATCGTTTCAATACCGTTTTAGGAAAAAGTGTTTCAGATCGTTTGAATACCGATTATTATACAAAAACTGAAATAGATCAATTAATACAAGATAAAGCGAGCCAAAAATGAGTAAGCAAAATATTGTTGATGAACTGCATAGAGCTGTGCGAAAAAATTTCCCACGTCGATGTACAATTATAAAAACGATGGATGATTTATGGCAAGCTGACCTAATAGATTTTCAAAAGTTTTCAAAATTCAATAAAGGATATAAATACATATTAGTAGTTATTGATGCTTTGTCGAAATATGTATGGGTCCATCCTCTGAAATCTAAAGCCAAAGATGATGTTACGAATGCAATGGAATGTATATTAGATGATTCATGTAGAAAACCAAAAAATCTGCAAACGGATGGGGGGAAGGAGTTTTATAATGAAAAATTTAAGCAATTAACGACTAAGTATAAAATAAATCATTATTCTACATATTCTATAAAAAAAGCCTCTATTGTAGAACGAGTGATAAGAACATTAAAATGTCGACTTTATAAACTATTCAGCCTATGTGGTGAGTATCGATGGTTGGGGAAAAATTTGGAAACCTCTGTACAAAGTTATAACAACACAATTCATCGTATAACAAAATTTAAACCAAAAGAAGTAAATAAATTTAATGAGATGTTAGTTAGGTCTAACATTATTAGAACGCAAAAACAAAAGAAAATTAGGATATCTAAATTTAATGTTGGTGATCATGTTCGTATTAGTAAATATAAAGGAGATTTTTACAAAGGTTATACACCTAATTGGTCAACAGAAATATTTTCCGTGGTAAAAGTAAAACATACCAATCCACCAAGTTATGAAATAGAAGATAAGAATAAACAAATAATCTTAGGATCATTTTATGAGTATGAATTGCAGAAAACGAAATTTCCTGACCTTTACCTCATTGAGAAAATTATAAAAAGAAAGGGAAACAAACTTTTTGTGAAATGGTTAGGTCTTAAAGATAATGAAAATAGCTGGGTTGAAAAAAAAGCATTGGTGTTCTAATATAAATGAGATACTATTTATCCATAAAATCACTTTGCCTGTACCAATGAAGGAAGGAAGTGGTATCATTAACAGTTTAATAAATAAAATACCTTTTGAATTACACTTACCTGGGTATCAATATTGTGGACCTGGGACAAAGCTTAAAAAACGTTTACTGAAGGGTGATCGAGGAATAAACCAATTAGACAACGCATGTATGAATCACGATATTGCTTACAACGATAACGATTTAAACGTTCGACGTAAAGCTGACTTGGAACTTTTGAACATGGCTAAGAGAAGACTAAAATCTAAAGACGCTAAAAAAGGAGAAAAGATTGCTTCGTGGATTGTAAAAAATGCAATGAAAGCAAAACTCAGAGCTGGTGGTGGTGTACGCTCATTTATGTCAACTGTGAAAAAAATACAATCTAAAATAAAAAAACTAAAATCGAAAAACAATCATGTCGCAATTAAATGTGCATATGCAGCTGCTAAAAAATTATTTACTAATAAAAAAGGAGTTCGTTTGCCACGTTGTATACCCCTCCCAAAAAGTGGTGGAATATTACCTTTGATTCCAATCTTTGCTGGACTGTCAGCTTTGGGTTCATTAGCGGGTGGCGCAGCAGGAATAGCAAAAGCTGTAAACGATTATAAGGCCTCTCAAAAAAATCTTCAGGAATCTGAGCGACATAATAGAATGATGGAAGCGGTTGCTCTTGGAAAAGGCGTATATATCAAACCTTATAAAAAAGGAGCAGGTTTATACTTGAATCCTTCAAAAAACTAATACGTCGGCTGCCCAGAAGAGCGTTAACTAATTTGGATATATTAGAGCATGCAAGCACTATTCCATATTTCCGTGGTGTTTTTATGAGAGATACTTTACCATCAAAACCAAGAAAAATAGAGTGTGCGATAGTAAATTTGGACAGCTCTGAGAACTCTGGAACACATTGGGTAGCCTACGTTAAGAAATTTAATTACGCTGAATATTTTGATAGTTTCGGTAACTTAAAACCGCCATTAGAACTATTAAAATACTTAAAAGGGACTCCTATAACCTACAATTATATACAACATCAGAAATTTGGATCAGTAAACTGTGGACATCTTTGTTTGAAATTTTTAAAAACTTTCTGGAAACTGCATTTAAATGAAGAATTCAATTAAAATGTTTATCAGTACAAAAATGTCTTTCACTGTGTCGATAACTGGAAAAGAAGCCTCCTTAACAACATATTATTCACCAACCTTAGAATTAGATGGAGAATATGAATGTGGACTTTTATATTTTTCGACATTTAATTCCATTCCGAATATAGATAAGAGAAATAACAAGTTCTACTATGGTGACAATGAAGTCATTGAGATTCCTGAAGGATCATATGAACTTCAAGATATTTGTGATTACTTGAGAAATAATATAAAAAATGCCACATTGAAATTAACTTGTAATAATAATACTTTGAAGACAAATATGTTCTGTTCGAAAGATATTTTCTTTAACAAAAATGATTCAATAGGTAAAATTTTGGGTTTTGGTATAGAAACAGTAAAGGCTAATATAAGTAGCGAGTCCCAGTACCCTGTAAACATTTTATCAACAACCATCGTGCGCATAGAATGTGATATTGTAAGTGGATCGTTCGTGAATGGAAGAGCAAGTCACATTATTTATGAATTTGTGCCTAACGTACCACCAGGATATCGAATCATTGAAATACCCAAGAACTTAATCTATTTTCCTGTTAATCAAACCTCAATAAGTGCAGTCAATATAAGATTATTAGACTCTGAAAACAAGTTAATTAATTTACGAGGCGAAGAGGTACAGTTGTATTTACATTTTAAGAAAAAATGTTAAATTTCAATAAAAACTATACTACATCTTGTAATGAAATCAGTTCTAAGAGAACAGTTAAAAAAGAAAGACCTCTACAAATAAAGAAGAAACTGACAAAAGCCAACAAGGAATTTCTTAAACTAGTAGGGTTATTAAAATGAACAATTTAAACATATCTCAATCAACTTCATGCGATAACAGCATAGAAAGTTTCGAATATCATTCGTATAAACCATACGTGACAAGTTTCAACAAGAATGATGAAATACGAATACCTATCAACCAACAAGACTTATACGTATTACCCTCGCTCAGCACTTTGTATATTGAGGGCAAGGTTATCGTGTATGATAGCACTACTAAAACAAAAGTACCAAATGTACATTTTGTAAATAATCCAGTGCTATTTTTATTTCAAGATATTCGGTATGAATTAAATGGAATTGAAATAGACAAAATTAAGAATGTTGGTGTTTCTGCTACTATTAAATCTTATCTGTCGTTAAATGAAAATGAATCTAAGTCTGCGAAAGTTTGGGGTTGGTCTACTACTGGTATAAACAATATAAAGGATGGTATGTTCTCAGCTTCTATACCTTTGAATAAAATCTTAGGATTCGCAGAAGATTATGATAAAATTATAATGAACTGCAAACACGAGTTGGTATTACTAAGAAGTAACACAGACCTCAATGCTTTGAAATTAAATGAGGGTGAAATAGTGGATGATATTATAATCAACAAAGTGGTATGGCGTGTACCCCATGTAAAAGTATCTGACCGGGAGAGGATTCATTTACTGAAGCATTTAGAAAAAGATCGTCCAATAACTCTAGCATTTAGAAATTGGGATCTTTATGAATATCCTTTGTTACCAAAAACACGCAAGCATACATGGTCTATTAAGACTTCATCACAAACAGAAAAACCAAGGTTTGTTGTTCTTGCACTTCAAACTAATAGAAAAAATCAGGCTGAATTATCAATGGCTGAATTTGATCATTGCAATGTACGCGACGTAAAAGTATATTTAAATTCTAGATATTTTCCTTATGAAAGCTTAAATATTAGCTTTTCGGAAGACAAATTTAGCTTATTATATGAAGAATATGTTAGATTTCAACAGTCTTATTATGGACGTAGACCAGAACCATTATTGTGCCCAAAAGAATTCAAAGACATTGCACCTTTGTTCGTTATTGATTGTTCCCGTCAACAAGAAATGTTAAAAGGTTCTATAGACGTGAGAATTGAAATAGAAACTGATCAAGAAATACCGGATCAGACCGCTGCATATTGTCTCATTTTTAATGATTGCATATTCGAATATAAACCATTAAGTAATATTGTAAAAAAAATATCATGAATAAGGATACAATCATAGTGGACGTGCAGGGATTTAAAAATGAAAAAAATGAGTTTATTGTTAAAGAATTAGTTATAGCCACTGAACAGCATACTCAAGTATTCTTAATAAAACCACCCTATCCATTCTCTACATTAACGCTTGAAGAAAGAAAACATGTTTGGTGGATAGAAAGAAATAGAGGATATCGATGGAGTGAGGGTTATATTGATTACAGAGAATTTAGAAGGCTTATTATACCCTACTTGAAACAAAGAAAAATCATTGTAAAAGGCGAAGAAAAAGTTATGTGGGTGCAAGAGCTATGTGGACATAAAAATGTTTTGGATATATGTAACACGGGCATTCCTAATTTAAATACTTTAACTGAACTCTACTGTAAAGATATATTTGCATATAATTGTTTTAACCATTTAAAATACTGTGCTTTAAAAAATGTTATATGTATAAGAAAGTGGTGTGTAGATAATAACATTACTATTTAATTTTTTTTTTATATATTAAGTAACTATTGTAGTGTAACTTTTACATGTCTGTAATGATTTTCTTTCTTTAATAAATATTGATAACATTTATTTTATTGTTTTTCTCTTATAAAAGCAGATTATGTTAGAAAAAAAACTAGGTATTTTGAAAATGAAATAATAAAATATTTATTAATTAAGTTCATTTAATTTATACATAATACAGAATTTTTCACACAGTGAAACTATAACCTTAAGATTGGTTATTGAAATGTATCTCGGTAGGTGTTATTGTATGAATTATGATAAATCACACATAAACTGAACCTTCTTGAGACCTTTAATATTTAAGTTAATTGCAGATATTCAATTAAAAACTATTATAACTATATCCACACAACTTTTTGGAGATATTACTAATGAGACATTCAGTCTGGTCCATAATACCATCAACGTTGTCTTCAACCACGTATTGTGCACGCAGCATCGTGTTATCTTCATCGGAATCACAAGGCACTGGTGCTTCTAAGTCCACAATTTTAATTTTAATTAAATATCGACCTTTTTTTGGAGCACTTTTTAAAACAAACGAATGTTGTTGGTTGTGGAAATGTTTTAGATAACATCTTTTCTTGCGATGTTTTTTTAACTTCCTAACATAAGGCTTCGTGCGTGTATTCTGTGGTTCAAAGTGATTCGTTTCTTCAAGGTATAGATTCAGGTCTTGAGCATCTTGTTGATAAAATGCTGGTCTCAGATATTGGAGTTCTTCATCTGGTAGAGCCAAAACTGGGGACGGCGGTGGAGTATCCTGAAATGTATATTTTGTTAGATGGCTACAGACAAAATCGATTTATTATTATCAAAATCTTAAATTTCGCAAATGAACTTACCATAATAACGTCAAATCCGTTTTGTATGCAAACAAAAGTGAATTTATTTCATAAAAATATTTCATATATATAGGTATTTCATTACACGAGTGTTGTGGTGTGGTGTGTGTGTGTGTTCGTAAAAACCTAACGCTGACAACGCAACATGGCGGAACGTTGTGGATCGGATTGCATTATTCTATGAACATGTTAGAACATGATTTTTAAGTGTGATTTATTCACTTGGGTTATTATAACAAGGCTCTACCGTAATCTAAAGCAAATATTGAGTATTAATTGAAAAAAAAAAAAACAAAAATAATAATTCATATAGTTTTATTAAGTAATTTTTGTTTCATATAAATGTAGGTAGGTATACACAGTTTCATATTACATATTATTATGATAAATTTGATATTTATATAAGTACATTTATAATAAAATTCAAAAGTTTTTAGACACTAATAGTATTAACTAAATTTACAACCAACTTAAACTTATAACTTAATATACTTAACACACATGTTAAAAAGAGGTTTAAAAATTAAGTATGTTAGTATGTCCCCATGCTCTTGTAGAAACTTTATCTTTTAGTATCAACCTCTTGTCATCATCACCGGATAAAGCTATTTTGTTCACTGCACATGTGAAAATGTCGTGTTTAATGGATTTAAATAAAACGTTGGTTTTGCGGACAATGTCACCCTCAAACAGTGTTTTTTCATAGTCCGCTACATCCAATTTTGCTACAATATTTTTTTTTATTCCCTTTGCTTTTTTTATTGTGTTGTCTACAGTTTTTATACAATATAGCTTAGAACGAAGTCCAACAAATTCAGAAACAATTTTACCCCCCATTTCGTCTTTAAACAAGCCTGGAATTTTTTTATTTTGTATGGGCAAGTTATATTTATTAGTCTCTCGGTAATTACTTGTATCAATATATCGTAGGAAATTTTCTTTTAAATCTTTATAAAAATTATGTGTATATATGTGGTATATAAAACTATCAGTATCCGTGTAACACATCTGTACGTTCGTGCTGTAATAAGGTTGAATTATAGAGTAGTGGAAATCATACATATGACTTTTTGATAATTCTAAGACCGTAAAACCTATATAAATTGGTTTGTTTAAAATGACTTGCTCTGGCTTTAATTGTACTGCAACTAAATTTTCTGTAAATACTGACGCACTATGAAAATTAGGTTTAACAATAAGTTGTCGTGCGCTCTTCCTTTTTTTGGTAACATTTTTGTGATCTGACCACTGATTAACCATATAAACGTTAACACGTTTCTCAGTATTTTCCAAAGTTTTTCCAAACACACTGTTATTTAAAAGCTTAAAAAAATCTTGTTCAAATTTTGAGGTACTTTTCTGTCTTAGTTCTGTATTTAAATCAATGTACTGTTTTAAGTATGGACTTTGCTTAAAACTGATTACTCGATGAATTTTCCTTAATATCAACCCATGTTTAAGACAGGTTTTCAAATGTATATAATTCATAACATAATTGAATTTGTCATATAAATTAGGAACGAGTTTATGATTCTTTCCACCCGGTGGGATACATTTTTCGGGACAGAACGGTAGGTCGTTATGCAAGTGATGCAGATGTTTGGGATATTCTAAATCTACTTCAAGAATAAAACCATACTCTGCATCTATTGAAATATCAGATACTATCAAATTATCAATTTCGTGTTGTTCTAAAAATCTGAAATTCGATAACGGTAAAAATTGACACATGCTATGTCCATATAAATTATTGCAGTCAATGTAAGCAATATAAGAACTAGGTTTAGAACGATCATAATCTGATAAAAATACGTTATTTGCTTTAGCGTATCTGTGAGAACACAAGCACACACCGCCTCTGATACCGCTTTGTAACATTCGTAACATAGCTAAGTCATCAATAAGTTCAAGCTGTACTCCCGTCTTTAACAACATCGCGTCAAAAGACAAACTAGGTGCGGTTAGGTAGAAAGCCGGATCTAATTGATAATGTTGTCTGCAAGTTTTTCTAAAATGTTCAAAAATATCGGTTAATAAAAGCACATCAGTTTTCAGATATAAATCCGTATAACTTCCTAAATCACAAATATTAAATGTTGACCATATCAAACGAGCATGTTGATAATCATCGTCAGAAATTCCGTGACCATTGAGCGCACTAAAAAAGCATTCCTTCTGAGGAAGGGATCTTTCTTGATACCTTTCCCATGAGTCCATATATTCGTAAGGATAGATGCCCTTGCGAGTAAGCAACTGAAATTTTTTATCATTGGGAAAGTGACTTTTTAAATATTTAAAGTCTTCTGGCTTTAAAGTTTCAGCTAATTGACTTAAACTGGTACCCAAAAATTTGAATGAATCGACAAAACGGAGCTGAAAAAACTTATTATTGGAAACTGGTACAAATTTAGTAAAAGAAATGTAATTTTCTTTCGTTTTTGGGATAATTTTTATATCTCCATCGGCTTCACCTAATGCTTTAATAAATAAGTGGCAATCGTATCCACTTAAATTATGGAAAAATATGGGAACAAATGAAGGGCACTTATATTGCAAATTGCAATAGGGATGTGCGGCCCCACGGTATCGTCCCGTCAAGTGACAGTGATCGCGGACTTTGTCTGAAAATACTAAATGTTGGCAAATGTGACAACGTGTTGATTTCTCAAAATTTACTTTGTCCATCTCACTAAATATCATGGGAGAGATTGAACTCACTATTTCATAGATTTTTTTCACATCCTCAAATATACAGCGCACAAACCGCTGGTCGCAATCAGGCCCTCGATATGACACGTATCGATTATAGCTCGGATCTTCGCAACAAACAATATGATACGCGAACGCGATGGGTATATGTTGATGTAACGTAGACGTGTTGCTGCCAGTGGCGGTACAGTCAACATCAGATCTTTGTAGCATCGATTCGAAATCAGCGTAGATACAAAAAGGTATGTTTTGTTTACGATGGAAGTTTTTAAATTGAATTACTGAACCTTTTTCAGGTAGCACCGTCACTACACCGCTACATATATGATAATCAACTTCTTGTGGCGTATTAAAAAATATAAGACATAAATCACAGAAATATAACCTGCTGTGATGTGAAGTAACCTGGCTTCGAAAAAGTCTGGAACAATCTTTAATTAAACAATAATGTGCAGTATTACCATTATCGAGATACAACAAATGTATAATTTTGTTGTTGTCATCTTTATTAAAGTCTGATTTATACAGCGGACCTATTATAGTTTTATTATTTTTTAAGCCATATATTATAAACTTAATATTCGAATTATTACCTTCGAAAGTCTGTATGTCGCGAAAAGTGACAGGAAAACGCATTCCAGAAATATCAAACATTTTAAAAGTATTTGGATAAGATGTAACTCTTTCTGGGTGTTTTTTGGCTGGATAGAGAGCTGCCGACACACACCATAAAAAACAGTATTGATCTTTATTATTGATATTTAGACATGCCTTTTTTAGTTGAATTGATTTAGGCAATTCAATAAAACTAGAACCTCCGAGTGGCTGGTATTTATTTAGATTGATCTCAACATGTGAATTGTTTAAAAAAGCCCACCCGCTGTCACGGTGCTCAAATTCTTCGATACGTTTTTTTAGATAATTAACCACTTCGAGATAAAAATTTTCGAAGTTATAATTAAAGTACAAAAGTTTATTTTTCGACCCAAAGGATTTTATTGATTGTGAATTATTTTTAAATTGCAGAAATGTTGCAAATAGTTCAAAATTGACTTTCACACATATGTGCTTAATAAGGAATTCATCTAGGAGTGACTTTATTTTGATATGTATTTCATCAAAAAATCTATCAACAGACGTTAGTTGGTAATCATTGATTGCTACTATTTTATAAGTTATTATACGATTGCGAAAAGCGGATGTTATAATTTCCACACCATCGCTATGTTTTATTGAGTGGTTGTTTTGCTTGTGCAATTTACTTCTCAAATGACCCACCCATGATTTATTCTGTACAGATATGTTACACGTCGTACAGAAAGGCATGTTATTGAATACCACAAAATACTTTAATATTCTATTATTATCAGTTACCTAAGTAAAATATAAGTATTACGTGGTTTGAAAATACCTACCTACCAATATGGAAAATAATAATAATAATAAGCATATATAAAAAATTTAATTAAAATGAACTTAATTATTTAAAATTAACTTTATCCGAGTAGTGCGTGGGCTCAGAAAGCTCGAACTCCTTCCAGGCTTGGCTCAGGAAGCCTTGAACTGCTTCCCACGATGGTGATTGGTCGTCGCTCTGTAGTCGGACGGACACTAACGCAGCCTTGTATCTAACATCGATCGGCTTAGTTAGATAGTCACGTTTATTATAGACCTTAAGGTCTATAACATAGTCCCCAGTTGTCACGGCAGTCCGACGAGAGGTACCAGTTGAGACCCGGCTAGAGAAGCTTGACGTCAACACTCCACCCTGCTTAGGTTGGTTGCTGACGACCTCCTCTGACCGTAATATGTTGAACAAGTCAGTGCGTGGTTTCTTGTTTACTCTGTAAAAAAAAAGATATTTATAGTTTAAGTTCATTTTATTATGTTAGCGTAAATACTGTTATTTACAGATACTATTATTTTAGGATAATAATGTAAGAAACAAGTATACGGATTGGCTCGCAGGCAAGCCGGTGGTGCTGCCTGATGGATTAATAATATTAATAAAAAATTACATTTCTTATTGAACTATTTTCTAAGATTAGCATAGTTGTAATAGTGTTTTTAATAAGAAAAAACGGGGTGAGGGACTTCAGTTTATAATAACTATGTAATGAGATAGTATGTATGTAACTATGGTATAGTATATGATTATGTACCTCTGAGCAGAGACAGACTCGTATGACGTGGATTCGGTCGACGTCCGGCGAATGCGTGGCTTGGCACTCTTGACAGCAACCGATTTCCTTTTCGTAGTGGTTTTCTTTTCGGGCGCCTCGAACACGGTGGATTCAAACTCTGAGTCAGACCTGTTAAAATAAATATTTATACATGTATCATTTACAGTTGAAACACTGACACACAAATAATTAATAATTTTCATAACAATCTATAACATAGACATTATGTGCTATCCTCAACAACACATGTGTACGATATGCTTGCTATCCATCTGTGGAAAATAAGTAAATTATTGAAAAAAAACTAAAAGTACTTACGCACATTTTAATTATATTATCTTTGATGGAATCAAACACTGATGGAAACTGATGGTGACTGTTGAGCACTGGCGGGTACTGATGGGTACTATGATGGAGTCACGATTATGTTGAACCACCGAAGTGAATTGTGGAAATAACGAAATTTCCTCAATTGTTGTGTTTTTATGTTGAAAAAGGTAGATGTCATCATTAAATAAAATCAGTCAAAATCAGTAGAGCATAAAGTAATACTTTTTATGAAAATCTGATCATTTTTATGACTCTTATTGTAAATAGAATAAGGTCGCTAAGATTTTAACAGTGTTTAATCATTACTATTATAGCATAGAACGACTCATTAATTCTGAATCCAAACTTTGCTGAAACTTAAATAGAACAATTATTTGTTTGAAACTGACAGCTGCACATAAGACATTTTATAATACATCATATTACAAGTAACATTTTATTAATTCTACTACATTGTAATTTAAGCTGCAGTGGCTGGTTGCGAAAACGCTATGATTGCGTTTTATTGCTTAGGGACGTTCCAATAGAAATAAACATCGAGTTAATTTATAAATCGATTCATATCGTAAATTATCAAGCCCATTAAAAACATTGATTTTTTCATTCGTTTTTCAATACAATGTACTTACTTACATATAAAACTTTCAAGACATGTTATTTCAATTTTGTGAATGTTAAATGATCCCGGGGTATTTTTGTTTTAACTTAAGTAATGAATGTATTTTTGGTATCACAATTTTACAGATTGTTGAAGGTGTCCTCTCTTTAACAATCTGTGTTGAGAGGGCTCCTCTCTATCGTTTAACAATATATCTAATACTAAAATAGTTTAGTTATAAAACTAGTACCAGTAGTTGAAAGCTAATAATTTGTAACAAAATACCGCAGGAACAATGTTTTACCCAATATTTATTTAGTTGTAAGTAAAAGAAAACATTGCATAAACTTTAACCCTTATGTATTGGAATATCGAGTAAATATAAAACACCATCGAACACATTAAATTTTTAACATCACTATTATAGTTCGAGAGCTAGCTTTAAAGGTTATTGTGTAAGTAGCAATATTCTTTCAAATAATTAGGACCTTCATATTAAAATCCATTATAACAACATGAAACAATTAAAAAACTAAAAAAAATATTATATGCTCTTGTTTGTGACAGAAAAATAAAGATTTATGACTGAAAACAATGGTATAATTAGAATTGTATTTTTTTTTGTTTTCATATTTATTTTAAAAATATTTCATTATTATTTAAGAGCATTTAGTTTATGAAAACTAACGTATCATATTTTATTATAATTTGACTTATTGGTATGTTTTAATGTGTTGATAAAATAGTGCTAAGCTCTCAGACTTTAACGCGGGGGGAGTGCAAGCGAAGCTCGAGTTTCTGTTCCCACGTTCTCGTCCATTGCAATGGGAACGGCGACGACTTCGGCAACTAGCTATCGACCACGTGCGTGTTCAGTGTATTAATAATTAACATTTTCTATTCAATGTTAATTACAATAAACGAAGAAAATTGTGAAATATTATAAATAACATCAGGTAAGTGCTCACAATTATTTCTGCTTACTTTTTTTGTCCAATTAGGTATTTCTGGTTATAAAAAAAATATATTTCAAGAATTATTCTTTATTTTAATTTTTTCCTATCAAACCTATCTTTTATTAATTTAAAGCCAGAATAGTATATATTTTAAACTGATCAAAATAATGTACGATTTATTGCTAATAAATTTGGTAAATGCAACACGTGGTAGTTATATAATTTATAACGATTAAATAGTTTTATCATATTACTTTAAATTAACTAATTACATACTTCAAAATCCAGAATAGTATATTTTTGAAACTGATCAAAATAATGTACGATTTATTGCTAATAAATTTGGTAAATGGAACACGTGGTAGTTATATAATTTATAACGATTAAATAGTTTTATCATATTACTTTAAATTAACTAATTACATACTTCAAAATCCAGAATAGTATATTTTTGAAACTGATCAAAATGTATTAATGTACTATTTATTGCTAATAAATTTTGTAAATGCAACACGTGGTAGTAATATAATCTATAACGATTAAATAGTTTTGTCATATTACTTTAAATATAAAGGTAAGGAACAAATTTCGACAAAATAATCGACGAACAGACAACCTCTTTTTCGGTCTCAATCGATTCAGGACATCTATTAGACCAATATACATCATATAAACTATTTTCATAAAATGCATATTTACCAAGGTAATTTATTTCAAAGATTTATATATTTTGTTATTTTTTAAATGTTCTTGAAAATTATGAGTCAAAGGTTAATAAAATGCATTTATTGGGTCGATGATACTAACTTGTTAAAATTAGCAATTGGAAAAAAAATCTCAAAAATTTAAAGACCCAAAAATTATTACAACTTTACCTAACGATTTAAGCAGAAAAAATTATTTGTTAGTTTTATTGAATTCTCATAGAGCCCCAAACGCTTACTCCAAGTTTTCCCCAAAAAGGCGACACACTAACCTCTTTATTCCTAATGAATATATTAAAGTGCATAATTATTATGATTATGAAATTGACATATTATTATCTATTTATTTTTAGCTAGTAATAAAAGTTAATACATGTTTTTAATTTTAGGATACTTGTTCGATAATGGAGTTGGGTGTTGGTGATTACAACGACAAGGTGTTTGCTTTATGTAACTTGTAAGTATCCCACTGCAACAAAGGGCATTATGAGGAAAAGTTTTCAATTAATGTAATATTTTTTATTGTTGTTGATTTCAGGTCAGAGAGTGAGTTCCTGCTCATTGCAAGACAACAGGGATGTTCAGCAAACGTAGAATTTTAGTATGCACGATAACAATGTAAAATTTTATTAAAAAATGCTACCCCATATTCCCCATTCCCTTAGAGATAGTATGATTATTTGGTAATAAGCAATCACATACAGTTTACTTATTGTATGTGATAGCTTAAGGTACTCGAAGTTTTGGTAGTAAAAGGTATTAAAAGGTAATAAAAGGTAATAAGCGATCACATACAGTTTACTTATTGTATGTGATAGCTTAAGGTACTCGAAGTTTTGGTAGTAAAAGGTATTAAAAGGTAATAAAAGGTAATAAGCGATCACATACAAGTTTGCCTAGTATGTGATAGCTAAAGGTTTTAATGGTTGGTTTTGCTAAAAAGGTAACAAAAGTAAGTATAAGTAGTAAGTATATGAAGTCTCTAGAGCGAGAGAGAGAAAGAGAGATATTTAGAAAGCTAGTACAGTTTTGATATATTAGGTAGTTAGGAGTCTGTTCAGTGCGTGATCTTACCACGGGCTCGCAGGGAGTTACTCTAACACGGTGCTTCCAGCTGAACAGTTTAGGAGTCTGTTCAGTGCGTGATCTTACCACGGGCTCGCAGGAAGTTACTGCGGTGCTTCCAGCTGAACAGTTTAGGAGTCTGTTCGGTGCGTGATCTTACCACGGGCTCGCAGGGAGTTAACTACGGTGCTTCCAGCCGAACAGTTTAGAAGGTGTTGGTGCGTGATCTTACCATGGGCTCGCAGAGGGATACTTACCACGGTTCTCTCAGCCAACACCTGTTAGGAGTCTGTTCAGTGCGTGATCTTACCACGGGCTCGCAGGGAGTTACTCTAACACGGTGCTTCCAGCTGAACAGTTTAGGAGTCTGTTCAGTGCGTGATCTTACCACGGGCTCGCAGGAAGTTACTGCGGTGCTTCCAGCTGAACAGTTTAGGAGTCTGTTCGGTGCGTGATCTTACCACGGGCTCGCAGGGAGTTAACTACGGTGCTTCCAGCCGAACAGTTTAGAAGGTGTTGGTGCGTGATCTTACCATGGGCTCGCAGAGGGATACTTACCACGGTTCTCTCAGCCAACACCTGTTAGGAGTCTGTTCAGTGCGTGATCTTACCACGGGCTCGCAGGGAGTTACTGCGGTGCTTCCAGCTGAACAGTTTAGGAGTCTGTTCGGTGCGTGATCTTACCACGGGCTCGCAGGGAGTTAACTACGGTGCTTCCAGCCGAACAGTTTAGAAGGTGTTGGTGCGTGATCTTACCATGGGCTCGCAGAGGGATACTTACCACGGTTCTCTCAGCCAACACCTGTTAGGAGTCTGTTCAGTGCGTGATCTTACCACGGGCTCGCAGGGAGTTACTCTAACACGGTGCTTCCAGCTGAACAGTTTAGGAGTCTGTTCAGTGCGTGATCTTACCACGGGCTCGCAGGAAGTTACTGCGGTGCTTCCAGCTGAACAGTTTAGGAGTCTGTTCGGTGCGTGATCTTACCACGGGCTCGCAGGGAGTTAACTACGGTGCTTCCAGCCGAACAGTTTAGAAGGTGTTGGTGCGTGATCTTACCATGGGCTCGCAGAGGGATACTTACCACGGTTCTCTCAGCCAACACCTGTTAGGAGTCTGTTCAGTGCGTGATCTTACCACGGGCTCGCAGGGAGTTACTGCGGTGCTTCCAGCTGAACAGTTTAGGAGTCTGTTCGGTGCGTGATCTTACCACGGGCTCGCAGGGAGTTAACTACGGTGCTTCCAGCCGAACAGTTTAGAAGGTGTTGGTGCGTGATCTTACCATGGGCTCGCAGAGGGATACTTACCACGGTTCTCTCAGCCAACACCTGTTAGGAGTCTGTTCAGTGCGTGATCTTACCACGGGCTCGCAGGGAGTTACTCTAACACGGTGCTTCCAGCTGAACAGTTTAGGAGTCTGTTCAGTGCGTGATCTTACCACGGGCTCGCAGGAAGTTACTGCGGTGCTTCCAGCTGAACAGTTTAGGAGTCTGTTCGGTGCGTGATCTTACCACGGGCTCGCAGGGAGTTAACTACGGTGCTTCCAGCCGAACAGTTTAGAAGGTGTTGGTGCGTGATCTTACCATGGGCTCGCAGAGGGATACTTACCACGGTTCTCTCAGCCAACACCTGTTAGGAGTCTGTTCAGTGCGTGATCTTACCACGGGCTCGCAGGGAGTTACTGCGGTGCTTCCAGCTGAACAGTTTAGGAGTCTGTTCGGTGCGTGATCTTACCACGGGCTCGCAGGGAGTTAACTACGGTGCTTCCAGCCGAACAGTTTAGAAGGTGTTGGTGCGTGATCTTACCATGGGCTCGCAGAGGGATACTTACCACGGTTCTCTCAGCCAACACCTGTTAGGAGTCTGTTCAGTGCGTGATCTTACCACGGGCTCGCAGGGAGTTACTCTAACACGGTGCTTCCAGCTGAACAGTTTAGGAGTCTGTTCAGTGCGTGATCTTACCACGGGCTCGCAGGAAGTTACTGCGGTGCTTCCAGCTGAACAGTTTAGGAGTCTGTTCGGTGCGTGATCTTACCACGGGCTCGCAGGGAGTTAACTACGGTGCTTCCAGCCGAACAGTTTAGAAGGTGTTGGTGCGTGATCTTACCATGGGCTCGCAGAGGGATACTTACCACGGTTCTCTCAGCCAACACCTGTTAGGAGTCTGTTCAGTGCGTGATCTTACCACGGGCTCGCAGGGAGTTAACTACGGTGCTTCCAGCCGAACAGTTTAGAAGTATTTGTTGCATGATCTTCCGGAGGATTCTAGCATACATAATGGTTATTGGGAATTCTGGTCAACCGAAGTGAGTGAGGGCGTGAGCCCGACGAACGGAGGTGGGGCAGAATTCCCAATAACCATCTACTGGTGGGTTATGGCCCAATCTCCCTATATTCTTCCATCCATAGGGAAGGCCCGTGCCCCAGCAGTGGGGACATTAAAGGGCTGGTGATGATGATTATGATGATATATAAATAGCTGACCCAGAAAAGTTGTTTTACCCTTTTATGTCGTTCGACAACGCAAGTTAGTTGATGTAAATATTGTATTTTCTCGCAAATGTATTTGTTAGATGCACAATTATCAACTATTTACCAAATCGAATAATCCAAGCACATTTGCAATGTTACAAGTAGGTACCTAAGTTTTTAGTTTGTTGCTGTTGGGTTGCTGTATGGTGAAGACAGAGCAAAATATAGTCGTCACCACCTCAAATAACTCCCGTGGGTGTCGTACAAGGTGGCTAACTGCCGCACTCAGAGACGTCAAATAACGTTAATGAGTACTTAATGTCAAAAAATTACAATACAAAACTAGTCGCTATTCTTGCCGGGTCTATGGTCTAGATTTGAATGAAATTTTTTGACATTAAATACTCATTAAAGGTAATTGACGTCTCTGAGTGCGGCAGTAAGGTTTAAAAGAGGAACGGGCAGCACCGTTTTTGTGTACCACCACAGAACAGATAAAAGAGGAACTATTAACAATCTACTGCGTTTTGTGTGCCTGATAAATGCCTATTGGCTCGCCCTTTAGTGATTTAACATAGTTGGCGAAATGTGGGTGCTAATTACCTACACATCTACCTTCCCCTTTGAGGATAAATGGGTGTCTTCTTCTCCCTGCCCTGTTCCCAGTCTATCTGGGGTCAGCGCAGTATGTTTCCTCTTCCACACATATCGGTCAGACGTCATCAAGCCATCCACTCCCTTTTGATTCATATCATCACACCGTAAAGGTGCTAGTGATGAATGAATGTATAGAAAAGAGACGGAACGGACCATGTCGAGAGACCGATGAACGGAGAGTGATTGAAATGACAACATTCCAATCCATACTGCTCAAAGTTTTGGCTTAGGTTTTACAGCCGGCCGCCTGCCTGAATCCAACCCTCTTTGGTTAGGCTGTTGTTGATGGTTTGCCGTCCACCATTCGGGTGCCCCAAGGTGCTTATTGGTCTGCACCAGGCAATCTCCCTAAGTCGACTTTTACGACACCGATGGGATGAGTCGGGGCTGGCCTATTCTACGTTATTTGTTCGCTCCCAGGCCAGCATAGAGGACTGGAGATCCCATTTGGCCGTGTGGTGACGGCAGAGTAGAATACAATTGTCACCACCCCAAATCTCTCCCGTGGGTGTCGTACAAGGCGACTAAGGATAAATCAATGATGAGGAATGGGCAGCAGCGTTCCTCTTATACATACATACATACATAAATCACGCCTATATCCCCGAAGGGGTAGGCAGAGGTGAACTAGCACCCACGTTTCGCCAATTATGTTAGGTCCCATGTAATAGGTGGCGAGCCCATTGCCATTTATCGGGCACAAAAGTCGCAGTACATTGCTATTGCTAGGTGGTATATGCTAGTAGGAACGCTGCTGCCCATTCCTCATCATTGATTTATCCTTAGTCGCCTTGTACGACACCCACGGGAGAGATTTGGGGTGGTGACAATTGTATTCTACTCTGCCGTCACCACACGGCGTTCCTCTTATACCACCTAGCAATAGCAATTGACTGCGACTTTTGTGCCCGATAAATGGCAATAGGCTCGCCACCTATTACATGGGACCTAACATAATTGGCGAAGCGTGGGTGCTAGTTCGCCTCTGCCTACCCCTTCGGGGATATAGGCGCGATTTATGTATGTATGTATGTATGAATTAGGTCGTATTTAGGTTAGGGATGTGAAGGTTAGCCGCTCAGTTCAAACATATCGACCTGCTTTGCTGTCGAATGTACCGACGTAGGTAGGCAATGAATAAGTTATTTAACAGACTGTGACGCGGACAGCGCTCCATTAAAATAATTAATAGAAATTATAACTGGCCGATAACAAAGGGAATAAAAAGCGTAAAGCCATATTTGAATTAATTAATCGATACCCGTATCACTCTATCACCATCATACATAAATCACGCCTATATCAGTGGGCAGAGGTGAATTAACACCCACTTTTCGCCCGTGTAATAACTGGCGAGCCTATTGCCATCTATCGGGCACATAAATCGCAGTATATTGCAAGGTGGTATGAGAGAAATGCTGCTGCCTATCATTACTCATCGCTGTCTTAACTTTAGTCGCCTTATAAGAAGAGATTTGTGGTGGTGACCACAGAACAGAGATAGTGGTATAATACGAACAAATGCTTAATATGTGTGTAAACGATGTAGACGGGGCTGGTGGCAAAGACTACAGAGAAACACCCTTTTGTAGCAGCGGACTGTATTCACCAAATACCTAACAAAATACAACTGACAAGTATCAAAACAAAACGAGTATCAAAAAATATTAAAAAGTAAACAGAAAACATATCAAAAAGGATTGATACAAAACTCAGTCGGCAACAATGTGTACGTGTGGCGACACTGGTCCTGGTACAAACATTGCATGATACGACTTCTATCCTCTTTTACTGTGGTGGTGGTGACGATTGCATTCTGCTGTGCCGTCACCACACGGCTCAGGAAGATAATCATGTGAGTTTTTCCCGACGGATACCGCGATCTAGTTGCATTGCATCTGTCTGACTGATACAAAAATATATCCGTTTCCTCCTATAGCTTAACTAAAAAAACCATCTCTCTAGAATGGGTTCTTGGAGTTTTTAAAATTATTTTTTGTTATAATGCCTAGCTTCTAGCTCAAAGTAAAAAGCATTATAAGCACTTTTATGGATTTATAGATGAGGGACAACATTTTATTACACAATATAATGTTTAATTATGAAAAAAAAATTAAATATCCTATATTATCATTAACCATGACTGGGGAACAAATATTTGTGTTCATCACAAAATTTGCACCTAGCAGGATTCGAACCCGGGATCTCTTGGCCGACAGCCAGCGAGCTGACAAAAAGCTTCTCCTCTTCCCCTATAGCTTAACAAGTACCGTATCTCCAGAGTGAGTCCAGAATTTTGGAAAACCACATAGCCATTAAACGAAGCCCACTGTTCTACGTGAAACATTTATTTGAACCAGGCACATACACCGCTCTGAAATATATTGCTATTGGCTTTGCATTTTGCGCTGGCAAGATTTAAAAGGGTGTTAGTCTTGATTTAGGTTTTAGTTGCATATAACTAAAGCCGGTTTTGCAGCTAAAGGTCAGTTTTGCATAAATGTTTAAGTTTTATTACATGAAAAGTGTTAAAGACGTCAGATTTAACCTAATGGAAAACGAATAAACCTAAAACTAAAAACCTTAAAAAATATAATGTAATAACTAAAATATATTATTAAAAGTAGTCCCTTTAGGCAAGGTTCCGAAGATACTGGCAGCGTTCCCCCTTTGAATAGCTATACTTATTCTTTGTCCGGGGTAGCTGCCAGCTCTTCGCTCTGCTGTGACGTCGACTAACCTTTTTGCTATTTCTATATAAAGCCTAATTATAACAGTTGCAAAACACCATTTAGCAAATTACTGCTATTAAAGCTAACGGTGAATGGCAATGCAAAAAAGTGGGTGTTTTATTCACCTCTGCCTACCCCTTCGCGGATATAGGCGTGATTTATTTATGTATGTGAATGGCAATAGGCCCTACTACCACTGTATTGTCTACTGTGTTTTCTACAGTACTTATTGATATTGTCGACGGTATATCGTAATAAATAAATAAATAAGCACTTATATAATGGGACCTGAAAAAAGCTGGTGAAAATATTGGTGTTAATTCACCTCTACCTACCCCTTCGGGGATCAATAGGCTTTCTGTATGTATGAATGAATGAACTTAAATTAATTAAAAGTCACAACTGTCTGTATTTTTTTATTTGTCAGCAACCAAGCAAAGCCAATTCTAAGCTTTATCCTGGAAATCCTCGTTGAAAAGCTATAATATCAAAGGCAAGAAGTCTACAGGGACAAACTACGTAGCAGCGACAAATTGTGCTGCTGAAATGCTGGATTTATCATGCAATATCCTCACCGCATACCTCTCTCGCCTGTGACAAGGACCGTCAAAGTTTCTGGTCCATGGAACTTTATTGGCAGTTCCCACCGTGTCCCATAAATCATGCCGCACCGCACCTGCTGAAAGAATCTTTGAAAGAATCCGTACCAGCTCGGCTAGTATGACCACCGAAAGACGATAAATATGATTTAGCCATTTATCGCTTTTAACTGTCAAAAACCTTTATGGATCTTTCACGATTCAAAGCGCTGTGTTATTTAGATACTTATAATATCATAGTAGCCGTGTGGTGACGGCAGAGTAGAATACAATTGTCACCACCCCAAATGTCTCCCGTGGGTGTCGTACAAGGCGACTAAGGATAAATCAGTGATGAGGAATGGGCAGCAGCGTTCCTCTTATACCATCTAGCTATGTACCTACCTACTGCGACTTTTGTGCCCAATAAATGGCAATAGGCTCGCCACCTTTTACATGGGACCTAACATAACTGGCGAAACGTGGGTGCTAGTTCACCTCTGCCTACCCCTTCGGGGATATAGGCGTGATTTATGTATGTATGTATAATATCATATCGTGTTTCGGTGGTCACGCTAGCCGGGCAGTGTGAATCTTTAATCAGCCTAGGACGGTCGTCTGGCTTCCTGTGGCTAGAAGGACGCATGTACTGCTATAACTGCATTGAAGATTTGAATTTTAAATCGGTGGAAGATATTATAGAGAGGTAATAAGAGTTATGGCCATTTGTACTTGTAACACATCAGGCACCTTGGCAGCGTGGGGAGGTATGGCCTATTGTCTCTATATTCTACCATCCACTGGTGTTGGGAAAAAAAAAAAAACATTCATTCACTGGGAAGGCCTGTGCTGTAGGAGTGTGGATTTAGCGCTCTCAACTCGCAATTGCGTAAACTAAACTATGTTCGCAATGTATGGGTGACCAAAATGTAATATCTCGAGTCAGTTCGTGGTTCAGAAGGCACCAACGGCTAAAACGTTAGTACGGCTGAAATC
Source organism: Cataclysta lemnata (assembly GCA_963931975.1). Lineage (NCBI taxonomy): Eukaryota > Metazoa > Arthropoda > Insecta > Lepidoptera > Crambidae > Cataclysta > Cataclysta lemnata. The sequence continues at coordinate 3,282,404 of OZ008357.1, forward strand.
GCAATCGTACCTACCATGCCAATTGTAGGTATTCTACTCTGCGGTCACCAAATGGCACAATTATCATGAAACTACGATAAATAATTCATGAGAACCAGATGAGATTCATGAGAGTATCATACAGAAAGCTACTGGTGTTGGCAAAATTAAAAACTTGAACGCAAAAAGTCGTATCTGGAACTAAGAGCATAATAAATTATGACATAAATTTTAATGCCGCAACTTTCCAAGTATCGCTCACGGATCTTATTCATGAGCCGAAGAGGAATGGGGGAGTGGCACTGGGATGAAAGGTGCGCCACGCACAAGGGCGGTACTTTTGGACGGAGATATTATTTTAATAAAAATAATAAAATATTGTACAAACGGGGTGACCTTTACGGTGTGATGGATGATATGAATCAAAAGTATATTCTAGAAAACATATGTGAAAACTTGTAATTGGCTATAATTTATTCATTTACTGTTATGCATACACTGTATTAGCTGTAAGTTTTCCTCAAAAGTGTAAAATAAAAATAAAATAAATAAATAAAAGGGAGTGGAGGGCTTATGACGTCTGACCGATATGAATGGAAGAGGAAACGTACTGCGTTGACCCCAGATAGACTGGGAACAGGGTAGGGAGAAGAAGACACACACAAAGAAAACATACAACAAAATAAAAATAAATTTAAACAAAGAAACAGAAAAGTACTACTAGCCGACCTTATGGCAAAAAAGCAACCCGTTCAGACAAACGGGGGGAACGAGGAATATGAAATTGCAGTCAAGGAAATTTAAAAAGGAAAAGGATATTTTTTTTTCTGTTTACTTCAAGCCTATTAACTATATTAAAAAAATATTTGAACCCTCGCAGTGTTGAAAAAACTTTTTTAACGTTTATTATAATGTGCAAATAAAAATCAAAAATATAACTAATAACACATGAAATTGTAATTTCTGTGACCGTGTCATTAACTTGTTATACAAATAAAAAGACATAAAAACATTACAAGGAATTATGTCCAGCAGAATACAATTGCCATCCGCTATCTCTCCCGGCATACGTCCTTCTTGACGCGGGTAAAACTTTTCGATAATATGTTTTCTACCTCTTTCTCTTTGTAAAATGATTTCTTACATTTGTATAATGTTCAATTAATAGAAATCACATCATAATTGTTAAAATGGATCCCAGCAACTCTCGCTGATCACCCGGCTTAGTGTAAACCGTCCCCGGCTCCAGACTTCTGCGTTTATATCGGTCAGTTCTTATTATAAACGGAAAATGTAGTAGCTTTTAAAAGTTCGCAGATATTCACCGATAAACAACTTTAAGCACAGTGCTCACTGATGTTTGTAGCTTTTACAGTCCTTTAAAAAATATTGGTGTGAAGAAAAATATTTAGCTATCTGTTTGTTTTAAAACCGTCGTTTTTGAGAAAGCTAAGTATAGGAATTATCTTTAGGGGGGGCTATATTATAAGCACATTGGGGAAGGTAGTCTAAAAAGGGTACTCCCGAGTATAACGATAAAATTTATATTTTTCAACAAGCCTCCTTGTCCGCACCTCGTAATGATTTGTGCCTCCTTCGATATACAAAAATACATTCAAATAGACACGAAGGATCTCGAGTTAGTAAATTTTGGTCACCCATCCAATGACCGGCCTTAGCGAACATTACTTACATTACTTTAAGCCCCAAGCTATCGAGCTCCTCTTTACAATTAAATCTCTAAATCTGTTCCTTCTAAGGGTTAAAACTGTGATGAGGAATGGAGAGCAGCGTTCCTGTTATACCACCTAACAATGTACTGCGACTTTCGTGTCCGATAAATGGCAATAGGCTCGCCACCTATTATTACATGGGACCTAGCAAAATTGTAGAAGCCACCTATTAGGGACCTAACATAATTAGCAAAACATGGATGTTAATTCACCCCTGTCTACCCCTTTAGGGATATAGGCGTGATTTATGTATGTATGTATCTGTTTCAGAACCCCTGCTATTTTCCATTTAATTCACAATAGAACCGGAGTACACAAGCCACATGCTATCCGACATTTAATAAATTGAACTCGCCACGTGATATGATGCGAAACCGAACGCTTTAAATGGAATTGATTAAAAATACCTCCATAACTCAGATCTGAATGCTTGCCCGTAATAAAATAAAACTTTCCTTCCTTTATTCAAATGCCAGTCAGGTGAACTGGAGGTCTCATTTTTAGCACGAACGATGGATTTAATAAATCCATTTACTTTTATAGGGGCAGGGTGCTCAAAGTGAGCACTCTCTTGTATAAAACCATCTGAAATACCGATATTACCCGTTAGACTTATATACATATACCCCTTTGCTGCTTTGAAGATAAGGAATCCTGGTAAGGATTTGAACGGGGGACCTCTTGGTTGCCTTTGGTCGTAGGTGGTCTCCAATGGTGGTGCCGGAAGAGGCAGCGTTGGCTGGTCGATGCAGACCCTGGTGCCCTCACTGGTGCGTTGGACCTCCCACCTAAGACGTGGGGGTAGCAGCGCATTTGCGCTTCGGCCACGGGATGGCCACGGCCTTCGGAGGGGGGGCAATGCGTAGACCATAGCCATAATTTTGACGCTGAGTTTCATCCGGGCCCCTTTTGTCACCACGTGTATTAGGCCGCGTCGGGGCATTTGTCCGGCGGCGTGTGAGGGAGGAGGCCTCTTGTGAGGCCTGCAGGGGGGAGGAGGGCCGCCTCCCATCCCTCTGTTACCAGAGGACGGGGGTGTAGGGCCGTGAAACGGCCCTTTCAGGGCCAACTAGTGGCTGTACCCAATTGTGGCACCGGAAGGGTCGGCGCTGGCTGGTCGATGCGAGAGCCTGGTGCCTACACGGAGTCGGCTCACCACCCGTCGGTGGTGTTCGCGGCGCTCGGATGGTTCGCCTTTGGTAGGGGGCCAAAGCGTAGACCATAGCCGTAAATTTAGCGCCTAGTTTACCCTTCTGGCGCCACTGTTGGAGACGTGCGTGGAGACGTGTCGGGGCGTTTGTCCGACGGCTGTGTGCATAGGTGGGGAGGGTTATCTCCGGGCTTGTCCGTTTGAGGAGTAAAAGTTCGTCTGCTGAGCCGGGAACATTAGCCCGGCGGGGAACTTTTGGGGAGGGCCGCGACCCTGTGATACGGGTGCTGCGGCGGTAGGTTTGAGGAGGGCCCGCTTTTAGCGGGCAACGCGATGGGGGATCGATGGATGGGAGACCTCGGTCATGTCCTAGGCCCCCATCAACGCGTTGAAGGTGTATCACCCAGAGGACGTTTAGTGGCGTATGGAGGGCACCTATTCCCTCGAGTCCCACATACCCTTCAAGGCGGAGTTCCCGCCGGTGCGAGGGAATGATAACTGCATTTTACCCCTGGTTAAAAAAAAGGTGTGCCGTGTAGTGGGAACCATTTGACCAAACCAGCATCATCATAATAATATTATACCTTCGCAGGGACCTATGCATGCTTGTAAGACCCCCGCGGGAGAGAGAGTGGTGGCAATTGTATTCTGTTCTGCCGTCACCAAACGGCAAATATGTATTTTGCTATCGCTATGTTGGAATTGTACTGTTAGCGTTGGAAACATAAAAACGGAAATAGTTGATTTAAAAGAAATTTTTCATTCATATTTTGCCGACGACACGACATGAAAAATATCCGAATATTCGAAATGCTTTTTGGTCCGTACACAATTTTTTTGCGGAAGTAAAAACGAGAATATTTCTACGGGAGTGATTGCGAAAACGGCTTGCAAAATATTTTTGCTCGTCGTGTAAAAATATTCGAACGTTGTAAATGTTTATACGCTCAGAACATTCTACAGTTTGCAATAAAAATATTGATGGCTCTATGATAACGTATTTGGCATAAACTTTCCAATTAACCAATACACGTCTCGAAATAATCCAAGCTTGGTGTAAAATTTAAAGTTTCTAATCCTAGTAGTTTGGGCTTAGCGTTCATACATCAGTCGGTCAGTTTTCCTTTTTATAAATTTTAATGTCGCAGGTTAATGATGAAAATGGGGATTCTTATGAAATTAAGAAAGTGATGTGATCAAATCCCTGAACTGTTTTAGTGAAATACGACAAGAGGTAAAAAATATCTTCAATTGTTGTAAATCTTACTATTTACCGACATGAGTTATTTAGTAAGTTGGTAAGGTTAGGTTTGTACATGTACCAACGAACAGCATGAGCCGAACGAGCGAAGCGATAGTGTTGCGGCAGCGGCGGTCGAGTGCCAGTGAGTTGTGCTTTTATAGAACAGTTACAAGAAATGTTAAATCTTATAGTTTATACTACTACTATTTTGACATCTGCAGATATTTCTTAGTAATGCCGTGTGGCGACGGCAGAGTAGAATACAATTGTCACCACCCCAAATCTCCCCCGTGGGTGTCGTACAAGGCGACTAAGGATAAATCAATGATGAGGAATGGGCAGCAGCGTTCCTCTAATACCACCTAGCAATAGCAATGTACTGCGACTTTTGTGCCCGATATATGGCAATAGGCTCGCCACCTATACATGGGACCTAACATAATTGGCGAAACGTGGGTGCTAGTTCACCTCTGCTTACCCCTTCGGAGATATAGGCGTGATTTATGTATGCATGTAGATATTTTATCATATTATTATTCCTTGGGTATTTGATCAAATCCCTATTTTCATAATTTCCCTGCGACATTATAAACAAAAGAAGATACACTCGTTAGTCGCGTTGTACGACCCGCTTTGATGATTATTAATTAGTTTAAATAACTCCAACCAGTCACGCAATAAGCTCCACGTCGTAAGTGGTTAACTTGTAAATTTCGCACTTCCGAAATTCAGTTAATCCTAGTCAGGCCGTCCCTTATTAACAAGTTGTGGCCCTATTCTAATAAGCATTACTGAGTTGGACCCTTCCAAATAGTTATACTGTGTGCGGGTGTAGACTACGGCCGGTGTGAGGACTTGAAATGTCGCAATTTACACTGTTGTTTTTCAAGGTCTCTCATTTCAAGATGTGCTTTAACAGGACATACATATACTCATGCCTTGGATATTCCCGGAGTGGTAGGCAACTGAGAATTAACCCACATGTTTCGCCAATTATGTTAGGTGTATCAGGCCTGTAATTTCTATCGGCCATGTAAATCGATTCTCGCTGTCTTTGCACTAAGTCGCCTCGTACAATATCAGCGGGAGGGGTGTAGGGTGGTGACAGTTGTTATGCTCTGGTGTCACCACACACCGCGACAGTGTGTGTACCTACATAATGGACAGATGCGTTCCTGATGCAATATCTAGCAAATCACTGCGGTTAACGTTACCGCCGCGACTAAGGGTTAAAACCATGATTAGGAGTGGGCAGCAGTGTTCCTGGGGGCCTAGCCAAGTGGCTTTTCTATTCGAACGCATATAATACAAAACTATGAAACTGACTTTTTTAATAAGTCAGTTACATACATTTGTTTTTTATGCGTTCAAATAGATTGGCCACTTGGCTTGGGCCACTGTTATATTACCTAGCAATATTCTGTGATTGACGTGACCTATATTTAGCAATAGGCTTATCCCATATTGCATAAAACCTAACATAAGCCGGCAAGATGTAGGTGTCAACACACTTCTGCCTATCCCTTAGGGGAAAAGGGCGTGATATATGTATGTTATGGCTTATGTAAGTAAGTGTAAATCCACGTAACGGTGAAAATAATTGCGTCGACTGTAGATGCAGTCGGGACTAAAGACTCGGGAGCTTCCGAGGCCCGAAGGCATTCGAGATAATATACTTTTTTTGACACAGTCTATGAACCTAACGCGCTAGACTAAAACCTTTAAAACTAGCCTAAAAGATACTTTGAAATAGGTACGCGTCTTCGTCTAACTGATCCATAGTCTTAGCCCGGCCCCTGTATAGCTGTGTGGTTTAATTCAGCTCTTAAATGTCCAAGTTGTGATCAACTTTCGGGGTTCGGTTTTAATTCAAAATTTATGTTCTCTGACAGTTTTAATGATTACTAAGAATCTGTTTTATGTCCACTTAGCTGGATTTGAATGAGACATCAAATCGTCTAAATACCATCGGCTAAATACAATGAGAAGAGTAAAATTGTCAAAAATTTACATTTATTTTGTTCGAAAGAAACAATGTATCGTATGGCATTTGGCTGAGACGCTAAAGGTGAATCTACACGGTGAAAGTAGCTGGAGCAAGTAAAGGCGCGAGCTATTTGCGCAAGCAGCATGCTCAAGTTAGTTGATCAGTGCATAAATAACAAAGGCGTGGGCTACTTGCGCAAGTTAATTGGTCAAGCTACACGTGCAAGCTGCCGCCGGGAGTACTTTATGTATGGGTCTTGATCGTTTCAGCTGCCAGCTTGCGCAGACATCTGCGCAAGTAACCCGCGAGATGCGATGCGCGAGCGTGCTACTTGCACATGTTACTTTTGCAGGTACATCCTCGAGTCGCTGGAATAGTTTACACGATGCATATAACCCGCGCAAGTGCTTCAACATGAGCAAGCTAAATGCACCGTATAGAAGCACCATAAGTGAGCGATGCTAGTAAAAACAATTGACTGTGAAAGGTGTAGGTACTCCACCGACGTACTCCCGGCGCGCAATGCATAAAACATTTCCCGTGTACCGTCGAATATCCCACGTAATGCGTCCCCGTATCAGATCCCCGGCGGCCGAATAAATGGAAGGGAACAAGTACAGTGACCCGGGGAAATATCAAAAGGAACGGTTTTTTCAATTTTCCCGAGCAGGAGACGCTCCAGGCAAACCTGTGTGCTTAATCGTCGGACTTACGACTCAATTTGCATTGGGGTTTGCGTGCTTATATTATTATTATACGGGATATTACTCACTTATGAATTAGAAATCGTATTACTAAATTATAAAGTGCACCTGGCGTCCTATTGACGGCCGGATTTGTCTATTGGTAAAAAAAATATATAATTTATATACCAGGGGGAATACCGCCTAACTCGATTGCTAAAGCAAAAGCTATAGTTTATGACGTCATTCTGTCATTTCGCACCAAATGTACCTAAACTATTAGCGATAACTTTGAACCAATGATCACCGAATGATTTTGTATAAATTTGGCACAAAATCCGCGCCGCCTTAACATTCAGGATGGCTGCTATAGCCGTAAGCAGTGCATTGCAATTTAGCTATTATCAGCAATCGAGTTAGGCGGTAGGCCCCCTGGTATGATTACAATACACTTATGAATCGTCAAGACGCTAGATACCGAAAACCCGTGTGTGCAAGAAAAAATAGGGGAGTGCGCAGCATGCCTCAGTCTGTAATGATAGGTCTCCCAAACCCGCCCACGCCCACGGTAGGCCCACATCTGTGGGCCTACCGCCTAACTCTATTTATTCATATCTATGAATAAATGAATTTTGGCTTTGACTTTGACTAAAAAGTAACACTCACGATTCGCCAGTTAGCATATGGCCCATATTATAGGCCTATTGCCATTTATCGGGCACGAAAGTCGCAGTACATTGCTAGGTGGTATAAGAGGAACGCTACTGCCCATTCCTAGTCACCTTTTTAACCCTTAGTCGCCTTGTACAACAACACCCTCGGGTTAGATTTGGGGTGGTGACATTTGTATTCCGCTCTGCCGTCACCACACCTTTCGGGGATATAGATGTAAATATTTATTTATTTGTGTAAATTATGTAGTTTCGTATGTAATTTATGTATGTAAATAAATACTGACATGAAAAGCTTAGACTTATACGTCCATTAAGTGTGTTAGCCGTCTTTTTATACCCTTTTAAGGCCAAAATGTATTGCTTAAATATAGATCCCTCTGTCACTTAAAAGGGTTCGACAGGGAATTGGTTTTAGCCCTCTAGAGTCTTCAGAGAAAAAGATATTAGAAACGCTTTTCTGTGATGTGTTATATAGCCTTTAAGAAGTAGAAATAGATTTAGTTAGCAAGATAATCTGTGCTCTCAAGAATCTTAGGGCACCCGAATGGTGGAGGGAAATCAACCAACAACAGCATACCTAAAGAGGGTTTGCGTCATAAACATAAACTGGGGACTAGACAGGAAGAATAAGATGTAAGTAGACACCGGGTAGGCTAATAATACATACATACATACATAAATCACGCCTATATCCCCGAAAGGGTAGGCAGAGGTGAACTAGCACCCGCCTTTCGCCAATTATGTTAGGTCCCATGTAATAGGTGGCGAGCCTATTGCCATTTATCGGGCACAGAAGTCGCAGTAGGTTAATTGCTAGGTGGTATAAGAGGAACGCTGCTGCCCATTCCCCATCACTGATTTATCCTTAGTCGCCTTGTACGACACCCACGGGAGAGATTTGGGGTGGTGACAATTGTATTATACTCTGCCGTAACCTATACGCAAAATAATAGGTATAATTATAATCATCACTATCACCAGCCCTTTATATACCATAACCCACCACGCTGGCCCAGTGTGGGTTGGTGGGTATTAACGACAGCTGATGTAGCTGGGACGAGCGGCTTAACGTGCCTTCCGAAGCACGGAGGAACTCGAGATAATAAAATTTTGGTCACCCATCCAATGACCGGCCTTAGCGGGGATTGCTTAGTTTACGCGATCGCAGGCCAAGCGCGCTATGCCACTGCGCTAGCGAGCTCCTCATGTCATGATTGTATTGACAGTGCGGAATAAATTGCTCATTTTTTAGTGGCGTCTCAGGCTTCCGTAGCATTACTGCGCCATCCTCCCCAATAGTTCAGATATTTTGAACATTCAGTACCGCATCGAGAAATTATGCCACAGATTTCACCAAGAATTCGTAACTGACTGTATGGATATTTGTATGAGACCCCACATATCTCAGTTTTCTGTAGTTATCCCAATTTATTTCTGCGTACCCAACATAGTAAGGCCGCCCTCCCCTTTAGTTCAGAACTAACATACGTCGATATTTTGAGCCTCGTAATTCAGTAGCGCGAAGAGAAATATACCACAGATATTACAACGAATAAATACGTACCTGACTGTATGGATATTTCTTTTCAATGCCGCCCCGTCATTATATAACGCGAAATACGCAGAAATATTTTCTAGAACATCGGCAGGTAATTGCATTTACATAGTCATATTCTGCCGCCTTTGTACCATTTGGAGGTTATGAAGTCGGCGTTTGCACACATTTTCTGTTTATTGTGGGAATGAAAAACTTATTGGTCATAGATTGTGACTTTCAAAAGCACAGGGGGAAAAAGAGCGAGGCGATTCAACGTTTTTCTGTCAATATAATTACAAGACATGCGGAATACAAGTATACTCCCAGCCGTCATAGTGAGAAAATTTTTTTTCTTGTTTGGTTCTTTAGTTGAAAATATTGATGAAACGTAATTTTGTTAGCTCTTTAAAGATTATTTCCGGTTCCCATCATTTGTTTGGCCACCTGGGACACGAAGTATTTCCATTCGCCACCACTGACTACTGTGACTTAGGTTAAGTTAGTCGTGTGAGCGAGCAAAGCGAGCGCAGCGTCACATTGCTTGCTTGCATGAATGCATGCTTTCTTGTTTGAGTGCGGCATGAAAGTTGTGGCGCAGTGGTGGATATTTTTTAAAACTTGTTACAATGTCCCCCTTCGTTGACCAAAAAAAATGGTGGACATTGAGAATAATCGGTACTGTACTTGTCCCATTGGGATTCACGTACAGTCAACGGCACTTTTGACTACCGAAAACTGTCAAATTTCTTAAATCGATTGTCAACTTTAACTTGGTAATAATAGACCACAAAATCTATTGAGAAATTTTGCAATTTTGTGGTAGTATGGCGTGTTGTTGACTGTACATTACCCGCAGCTTCATTCTGTGGCTGGTTCATTTAATTCACGCATTAATTTCAGGGAATTTGCGAGAGTAATACGGGATTACGCTGAGTGCTACATTAGCCATCTACATAGAACACAAGTAATTGTTGTTTTGATCGATCGGTATCACGTATATACATAAATCGCGCTTATTTATAAGTGAAGGGTTGGCAGAGATGATTCAACACCCACATTTTGCCAATTAGATAAAATATTACAAATCGAATGGTCTCAAGTAATAGGCGAGCCTATTGCCATCTATCTGGCACGTACTTACATCGCAGTATATCTCTGCCTACGGGAAACGCGTGACGTATGTCTTGCTGTTCCCAGTATATGTGAGGTCGGCGCAGTACAGTATGTTTCTTCTTCCATTCATATCGGTCAGACGTCATCAAGCCGTCCACTCCCTTTTGATTCATATTATCCATCATACCGGAAAGGTGTAGGTGTCTTTTTTCTACTATGAATGTATAGAAAAAAGATGGAAAGGACCATGTCTAGAGATCGATGAACGGAGAGTGATTGGGTTGAGTGAGAACACTCCAATTCATACTGTTCAAGGTTTTGTCTAAGGTTCTACCGCCGGCTGCCTACCTGACACCAACCCTCTTTAGGTATGCTGTTGTTGGTGGTTTGCCCTCCACCATTCGGGTGCTTATTTTTCCGGGCAATCTCCCTTAGATGACTTTTACACCCCTGGGATTAGTCGGGGCTGGCACATTCTATGTTATTTTTTCGCTACCAGGCCAGCATGGAAGAGCGTACAGCACAGACAGTTATACTAGGTGTTTGGTACATGGGGTAACAAGCCGGCACCTACCCATGCTAACATATAAATACTGTCGCGGGCAGGAAAAATTGATTCGAGGGAATACACCAGATTCTTCGATAATAAAATAGTTATTTGTTGTACGTGAGTGCAAAGTTGTTTTTAACCGTGTGCTCAATTTTGATGACCGAGCTAGCGAAGGATTCTAAAATTGAATCACGAGCGTAGCGAGTGATTCAAAAATTAGAATCCTGAGCGATAGCAAGGGAATCAGAAGAGCACAAGGTGGAAAATCTTTGCACTCGAGTGCAACACGTAACTTTTCATCCCCCCCAACGAGGAAATTGCAAAATACAAAAAAAAAAATACAATCACAACAGTTTCTGTTTTCACCCAGAAACTTCCACAACACCCTCTCATTAACCCAAACACACTCTCAACACCCACCTAGAAACACCCACAACATTCACACCCATCCACTCAGACACACCCAAAAAACACCCATTCGCCAAGAAACACCCACAAAACACCCATTCACCCAGAAAAACCCACAAAACACCCATTCACCCAGAAACACCCACAAAACACCCATTTACCTAGAAACACCCAAAAAACACCCATTCACCCAGAAACACACCCAAAACACTCATTCACCCAGAAACACCCACAAAACACCCATTCACCCAGAAACACCCACAAAACACCCATTCACCCAGAAACACCCATTCACCCAGAAACACCTACAAAACACCCAATCACACCCAAAAAAACCCAATCACCCAGAAACACCCACAATACTCACCCATTCATTCAGACACACCCACAAAAACCCATTCACCCAGACACACCAACAAAACACCCATTCACCTAGACACACCCTCAAAACACCCATTCACCCAGACACACCTCCAACAGCCACCCATCCACCCAGCCACACCCGCAACATTCATCCAGACACACCTGTAAGTCCCTAATAAAAATTACCGTCCCTAATGGAGTTCCGAGACGGTCAATCAGCTTGAGTCAAGCACGTTGATTTTCTGTATGTTTTTGTTCCGTTGCTAGCGTAAACAAATCAAACAGACCTAAAAAGCTTTTAAATGCTTGACTCAAGCATCCAGCAAGCGTTGTAGACGATCAAAATGTTTAAAGCAAGATTGACGCCAAGCTGATTGACCGTCACCGCACTACTAGGTTTTAACAAATTTGTGACGTGAAAAAGAAAATGGCGCGCGCAAAGCAAATTACAAAAAAAGTGCACCAAGAAGGTTCCGTGTCTGAGTTTTTAACAAATTAAAATAGGTTGCATGATAATTTCGGCACCATGGAGGTAGAAATAAATAAATGTATAATGATGTTTTGAATTCACAAACTCATTGCACACGATGTTCTAAATTCAAATTTACTTTAACCTCTAGAGGATAAAAACGGCTTTTGCACTCAGATATCGAAGAGCAAAAACGCTTTTTCCGAGATGGTGGGATGAAAAATTACTTTTTATTTGCACAGCTCCCACAAATTCGACCGCTCGGGTGGACGCGCGGTGAAGCAAGAGAGAAAATCGAATGATTTGAGCGATCCACCCAGAGTTATCATAAGCGAACAATCGTAGAAAAATCTTTTTATTAATTAAGTTTTTGGTGGCGTAGCCAACAAATATTATGTTGATATCAAAAATTCAATAAAATATTTTTTTTATTTTTTTATACATTTTGTTTTTCTGTTCGTTTATTTGTATGGAGAATTCTATTTTTATAATTTTTTTTTGATAACGCCATAGTATTTATATGACTATGTTAGCATGGGTAGGATACCCTATGTACCAAACACCGTGAATCGGCGAAACAAAATAATGCAGAGTCAAAACAAAGCCTCGATTTGTCAGGGGACCAAGTTTGTGCTGTTACGTAACTCGCGGGCGACATGGAAAGCGAATTCGGCGGCGGTGCCCTCCATTTTCCTTAACTTCGTTTGGGGGCATAAAAACGGTAAAAGGTGATTACGTCTTTCCCTACACAACCTGACCGGCTCACTGGCACATTTCGTCGTGATTACAAGTCACGGGACTAACGCGGATTCGGTAAAGTCACCAAGGATAATTTTCGGAATTGTTTTGAGCTTTTCAGACCTTGACGCGGACGAAGGCAAAACATGTTGGTATCGCAACTAGCGTACACATAGAAAACTAATTTGTAATGAAATAGGCGGCCAGCTGTAAAAACTGAAAATAACCCCAAAACCTTGAGCGGTATGGATTTGAATGTTATAAACCCAATCAATTTTCTGTTCATCGTCTTCCATGCTGCCTACATACATACAAACATAAATCACGCGATATGGGTACCCGAAGGAGTGAATTTCGCTTTGCCCACGTTTCGCCAATTAATTAAGGTTTCATGTAATAGGTGGCGAGCCTATTGCCATTTAATATCTGGCACGGATTTTGCAGAACATGGCTAGGTGGCTTAAAATGAATGCTGCTGCCCATTAGTCATTGTTGTCTCAACCCTTAGTCGCCTTTTACGACACCCACGGGAGAGATGGGGGTGGAGACAATTGTATTCCGCTCTGCCGTCACCACACGTTATCATGCTGTATGGAAGCGAAAAATTAACATAGAATGTGTCAGCCCAAGAGGAGCTCGCTAGCGCAGTGGCACAGCGCGCTTGGCCTGTGATTGCGTAAACTAAGCAAATTCGCTAAGGCCGCTCATTGGATGGGTGACCAAAAATGAATTATCTCGAGTTCCTCTGTGCTTCGGAAGGCACGTTAAGCCGTTGGTCCCGGCTGCATCTGCAGTTGTTAGTACCCACCAACCCGCACTGGGCCAGCGTAGTGGGCTATGGCCCAATCTCCCTATATACTTCCATCAATAGGGAAGGCCTGTGCCCCAGCAGTGGGGACATTAAAGGGCTGGTGATGATGATGATGATGATGTGCCAGCCCAAACTTACCCCAGGGGTGTCGTAAAAGTCGACTAAGGGAGATAGCGAGTACACCAATAAGCACCTTGGGGCATCGAAATGGTGGAGGGAAAACCACCAACAACAGCATACCCAAAGAGGGGTTGTGTCAGGCAGGCTGCCGACTGACTGTGCATAATTCGCACTATCTACCCCTTCGGAGATAAATAGGCGTGATTTAAGTATGTATGTATGTAATGCGTTCAGGAAAAGATAGCGACAACTATCTTTTTCTGAACAGTACAGTGGCCCTAGCCAAGTGGCAATTTTTTCGAACGTACAGAAAACAAAATAATATAAAAGTATGAAACTGACGTATTTCAAAGAAAACAACACGTCATCCAGGCTAGGCCCTATGTACACTTCAGTACGCTTCAGTCTTTAAAACCGAGCCTCCAAAACCAACCCATCATGTTCCGAACCTCTCAAGAATCACTGAGCCCGGCAGATTCAATAATAATGTTTAATTAAAACGTGTTAGTCCCACGTCTCGGTAGTAAAATAGTTGTAAGGAGCCATATACTGAAAAATATTGTGACGTTGCGGGAACATTGTCAAGGGGAGCGGCTACGTCATAGCGTACATACAAAGTATCAACCGAGAAACGGTTTATCAGCGAAAAGCTGATGACAACAATAGAGTCTAATCAACACTAGACCTTAAGACTGATGTGATAAGGCAGAATGAGGTTAGCAAGATCTGAATCACGGTTACAAAGTTTCTGACAGGACTCAGAATGTATAGAAGATCCGACGAAGTGCAGTCAGACCGCACACGGCACAAGAGAGTACCTGGTATAGCGCCCCGTGTGTAGTGGATCGGGTCTTCGCTTCTCTTGCGGTGTGGAAAAAAGGTGTTTCTAAATGTGTGAGCTGTGTTGGGATATTTGATTGGCCTGTGTTTAATGGAGTAATGCCGTAATTTTCTATCTCAGAATCCCACAGTCACTGAATGAGATCAAACCGCTACCTTCTGCAGTCTAAGACAAAGTTGCAAACTTTCAACCCATGTGTTTTAGATTCGGAGCACGCAAGTTCACACGAGTTGAGAGAACGTCTAGTAAGGAGTACGTGACCCCGGCGAGTTAACTTTATTTGTTGCCGAGCCAGAGTTCCATGAAACTGTGCGTAGTACTGATGTTGAACCGGTAAGAAGGTTGAGCGGGATTGGGTAAGGATTCTTTGCCGGATTAGACTAATGTAACAATAAGTCGCTGTGATCTCGAATCCATCGAGATTACAAAGTATTTTTGTACTCGTATATCGTCTTTAATTCTGGCCTTGGAGCGAAAAAATAACGAAGAATCAGCCAGCCCCGTCTCACCCCAGGGGGATCGTAAAAGTCGAATGCCGATTCGTGGAAGGCAAACCACCTTTTTTTTTTTTTAGCCAGGGGTAAACTGCAGTTACGCATTCCTTCGCCGCGACGGGAACGCCGCCTTGAAGGATATGTGGGACTCGAGGGAAGAGGTTCCCTCAAACGCCCCGACACGGCTCCACACACGTCTCCAACAGTGGCGCCAGAAGGGTAAGCACCCTTCCGGTGCCACGATTGGGGACAGCCACTAGTTGGCCCTGAAAAGGGCCGTTTCACGGGCCTACAGCCCCGCCCTCTGGTAACAGAGGGACGGGAGGCGGCCTTCCCCCCTCCTGCAGGCCCCACAAGAGGCCTCCTCCCTCACACGCCGCCGGACAAACGCCCCGACGCGGCCCCACACACGTCTCCAACAGTGGTGACAAAAGGGGCCCGGATGAAACTCAGCGTTAAAATTATGGCTACGGTCTACGCATTGTCCCCCCTCCGAAGGCCGTGGCCATCCCGTGGCCGAAGCGCAAATGCGCCGCTACCCCCACGTCTTAGGTGGGAAGTCCAACGAACCAGTGAGGGCACCAAGGTCTGCATCGACCAGCCAACGCTGCCTCTTCCGGCACTACCATTGGAGACCACTACGACCAAAGGCCGTACCTCCTCTGTTCCGAAGCTAGCCGTTGCCCAGGGTGCACCACGTGGAGGTCTCGGAACTTCGCACCCCAAGGCAAACCACCTACAACAACATACCCAACAGACGGCTGGCTGTAAAGCCTAAGCCAAAACCTTGAGTAGTATAGATTAGAATGTTGTCGTTCCAATCACTCTCTTCGTTCATTATTCGTCCCCCCATGGGGAATGCCTTCGGTGAAGATATCCTCCCAGGGGGTGCTCGATTGCAAGGCTCGAGGATAAGGTCTTCACCATCCCCAAAAAACCCCGGTAGATGATGTTAAGGTCGAAAAAAACTCCCGATCTTTATCTGCGGTCGCATGTACAGCAACGCTTGTACTTGGCAAAGTAATTTGTGTAAAACAAAAGCCTTTTCACGCTTTTTAGGACGGCTTCGTTGTGTATTCAACTGGTTTTATTCCAAATCCTATTGTTCGCGTATAATTAATCATCGAGAGTGACAAGGGTGGTTGGCACTGAGTCTACTAACTGTTATTAGATGGACCTCTACTTCCCCATAATGCCTAGTTACAACAGAGAGCTTTTACTATAGTTAAAATGTGTTTTATACTCGGTAGGACGTGTGTGACGTTGACAAGGGAACAAAGGGTAAAGACAGTAATGAGCAATGGACAGCATTTGTTCCTCTTATACCACCTAGCAATATCACCAAGATAATTTTTTTGAAGAATAAGTATATTGAAGAATATTTGATGTAACATTTGCCACGAAGAGCAGAGTCTCCTGGCATATTAATTAGGCAATAATGCTTAAAAGTAGGCTTCAACAATAGGCATGCTAATTTTGAAAAACTACACCATGTTTTTCTTACCTGTCTACTTTACCCAAAATAAATTACATTTTTGTAAAAACTTTCGATTTTGATAGAAAAAACATGTTTTGAATAATGCAATTTAAAATTTCCGCCCAAACGCCAAAATAGCAATGGCGTCTGTGTGACGTCACTATTCCGTAAAAAGGCCAGTTTCTATAATAAACAAGTGGATTTGATTGGCAAATAAAATGTCAAAATGGAGATAACTAAATAATGACGTCACGCGGCGTTTTATCAAAGATGGCGGATTGCTGAGTTTTGTACTTTTATTTTTATAAAATAAATATCAATCACAAGTATAATCTGATAACCAGTGACTATTAACGAATCTTCTTATCCTAAATTATTATTATGAATCATTATATCCGTGATTCTTTGTTAGCGTCATCATCACTATAATCGTATTTTTTTTTTAATTAAATAAACTATTATTACCTCCACGCTCCCAAATAAATCTAAGCCCGCGTTTCGAAATGCTGCAGTCTCAAGAGTTTAATTCCATTTAAATGAAACCAAGTGGTAGGGGTGCTTCAGGTCGCAGTTTACGGTGTTAAGCTCCATAGGGTAAGCTAAGACTTACGCTGAGGGCTGAGTAAGTAGGCGAGAGCGGAGCAAGTCTTTTAGTCACGTACGTAATGCCTTCATAGTCTAGTAGTAGTCCGTGTTCAATCCCCAGGGTAGTAGAAATTTGTACTCGGTTTGGTTGGTGGTAGGGCATTTTTTAAGTCTGCTTGGCTAACTAGCACCATCTCATCAAAATCTGTCCAATGCCAAAACCAAAAATGGATTATCCCGAATTACTCCGTGCTTCAGAGGGTACATTGACCCGTTGGCCAGTCTGCAATTGGCCAACTTGGTGAGTTATGGCCCATTCTCCCTACATTCTTCCGTCCATAGGGAAGACCTGTGCCCTAGCAGTAGGCACTTTTTAAAAGGCTCAAGATAATGATTATCTCACGTACTTTGTTTACGTTCCGCCCTCAAGTAACACTCAAGCCTCGCCCCTAGATACTTAAGTGGTGGAGTGTTGACCCCGATAACTGGATATTGTGTAATAATGAAGCCCATATTCGTCCAGATTACAGTACAGTTTGGTCCCGAAAGGTAGTATTTACTACGAGTCGGCTGAAGCTTCACACAGTATTATTGGACTATAATACTTTTTTTATCGTGATTTTACGGTATTTTACGTTCTCCAGGGTGGTGAAAGAGATTGGCTCAGAAGCCGATCGAGAAATTCTTTGAAATTATTTTCTCCGATATGTGGCCAGATAAACTTATCTGAAAAAAAGATTCTGGATTTCGCGAAATACGTTCTGGTGTTGGGGGGCTACCGCCTTACTCGATTGCTAAGGCTCAAGTTTTGTTTATGACGTCATGCTGTAATTTCACACCAAATTTACCTAAACTATGAGCAATAGCTTTGAACGAATGATCACCAAATGATTTTGTATGAATTTGGAATAAAATCCGTACCGCCTAAAAAACATTTCCGTTATTGAAATTTCAATATTGATATTGATACTAAGGGTGAACTAATTATTTTTAACTGTACACTTTATTTTATACGTATCTATGTTTAAAATAATCCTAAATATCTGCTATGCAACCTGATATTTTGTATCATCATTATATTCCTGTCCAGATCTCAGGTAATCGGGAGTCGACGCAGTATGTTTCCTATTTCATTCATATCGGTCAGACGTTATCCAGCCATCCACTCACTTTTAATTCACATCATCCATCTATCCAGTGATGAATGCATGTATAGAAAATCAATAAAAAGAACTGTACCGACCGAGTGACCGATGAACGGAGCGAATGATTGGGAAGATTCCCATCCATATTGCTCAAGTTCCGGCTTATGTTTCCAGCCGTATGTCTGACACCAACCCTCAATGCATGGGACTTGTTATAAAAACTAGGTAAAACACACACTGTCACTATCTTTACCCTAAGGACTCTTGTTGTTTCGTCAAATGTCGTAAAAGATACAAGATCTAAATTCGAACATTGTGTTTAAGTCAGTCGTAAGTAACGATCTCAGCTTTTAAGGTAATGACAGATTACTCTGTCGTGTTTTGTTTATTTGAAGCCTGAGGCAAACAATATACCTATAAAGTGAGGAATTTTACTTTCTTGAAGACGAGTAATTTTACTTTCAGAGAGTAAAACAACTCGACAGTGAGAGCGGCTTATTGTTATGAAGTCTTAAACGTGACAAAGGTCAAAATAAAGCTGGCGATAATGTAAAAATACCTATCAACGTTTTCTTTTCAAAGAATTTATTCACAGACTAAATAGCAATTAAGGATTATTGTGTTCAGTGATTTCTGTTCATAGAAAAGTTTTTAATTGGTAAAATTGCTATGTATCAATTTGGTTAAATGCCCAAATTAGGCATAAAATTGGGATTTGTTTCCCAATAAAAAAAATTACATTGGAAATAAATCAAAATTTAGTTATTGCAATCATTGGAATGTGCGCCGCAAACAATGCTCAAATGAAAGTTTAATTTGTAATAGCAAATTTAAAAAATTGTAATACTACTAGTTTTTTGTTACTTCGCTACTGTTCCTATACAGCTGAAGCTTGACAGGATAATTTTTCACTGCTAGGACAAACTGCCGCACTCAGAGACGTCAATAAACTTTAATGAGTATTTAATGTTAAAAAAAATTCATTCAAATCTAGACCATAGATCCGGCAAGAATAACGACTAGTTTTGCATTGTCATTTCTTGACGTTAAGTACACATTAACGTTATTTGACGTCTCTGAGTGCGGCAGTACGACATTCTCTATAGATGGAAAAAAAAGGCTATAGCCTATAGTAATGTTAAGGTTAATAGGAATTATATTAAACAATCACGATATAATTATAATAAAAATTCATATCTCAAAGATGGTCCTACGAGCCGGATAAAAATGGTACAAACAATCTGACCAAATTCCGGATGGCACGGTTCCAAATTGTTTTACATTCGCCGTCAAACTTCCCAAATCAGCACCATAATTTTTACGACCCAACCATGAACTGCTTTACGATGTCACCATGAATAGGAAATGGTCATCTTTTATAGATGAGTCCAATAAAATGTTTCTCGGAATGTTCCTTACATTTGAGTTTCTACTAGAACTAGAGTTTTACTAATACATTTTCCTCTAAGTCTAAGTAATTCTGAGAATTTCTCTTTAAATAGCGTAAGGGGAGGGATTAGGAAACTTTGACGTAGGCCGTGTATTCGCTGTGTTTCGCGGAGAAGATGCGTTATGTTGTTGGGTCCCGGTTCTATCTGTTATCGTTAATGTTATATAAATTTCCATAAATTTTTAACTGTAGATTAAGGACAATTGTCCACAAAATTATTAAAAGACTTAAAAAAACATGTGGTGGGCAGCCGTGTGGTAACGGCAGAGTAGAATATCATTGTCACCACCCCAAATCTCTCCCGTGGGTGTCGTACAAGACGACTAAGGATAAATCAGTGATGAGGAATGGGCAGCAGCGTTCCTCTTATACCATCTAGCTATATACCTACTGCGACTTTTGTGCCCGATAAATGGCAATAGACTCGCCACTTAATACATGGGACCTAACATTATTGGCGAAACGTGGGTGCTAGTTCACCTCTGCCTACCCCTTCGGGGATATAGGCGTGATTTATGTATGTATGTATGTAAAAGAAATCTGAGCAAATGACTCCAAATGAGCAAACTAGCAGAAGTTTTATGACGCACGGACTGCGGTCTGAGGTTTTATAAACTAGGAGGAACTATTGTGTTATAATTAACAAATATTTATTGTTCTGACCTTTCTTAGTTTAGTTTAGCTGGGCTTTATCCGCACTTAGCCCCCTGATTGGGCCATTGTACGTGTCTCCCTATTATTGCCACTCCAACCATCCCAGATTATCCCAAAAACTTATCAGTCTTTTCAGACTGCTGCAAGCTTCCGGGACCGATACTGGGGATTGGAGAAGCCTTGCCCGTTGATCTGCCACGCTCCTGCATTCTATAAGCACGTGCTGTGGCGTTTCTTCTGCCTCCATGCATCCTCTGCATAGAGGGCTGTCTGTCACCCCAATGGTAAATAGGTGCTTGTTTAGGGAACAATGGCCAGTTATTATGCCTATCACCTTTCGGAGCTTGTCCCTGTTTAAATTTATGAGGTTGCGAGCAAATCTTTTTGATGCCACCGGAACTGCATTCTTTGTTTGCTTGCACCCGTCACTGTTTATCCATTCTCTAATGTGTGTTTCCTCAGTTTTGGTGCGCAGCCATGTTTTTATTTGGGCCTGAGGTATGGGTAGCAATGGTTCCGGTCCATATACTGTCCCTTTCGATCCCTTTTTGGCCAGTTCGTCGGCTACGTCATTTCCCAATGAGTTACTGTGTCCTTTGATCCATTGAAGAGTTACTCCGTTCATACTCGCAATGGATTGGAGTGCATTGTGGCACTCCAGTATCAGGATAGGTGTTATCGTGTTTCTTTGTAGGCCTTGTAGAACTTTCTTATAAAAATATAAAATTCATACACAAATCACGCCTATATCCCCGAAGCCAGAGACGACGACTCACAAATTATGTTAGGTCCTACGTAATAGGTGGTAAAGTAAAAAGCGCGTAAAAAGCACTATCTCAACAACAGTGACTTCCAAGAAAATGAATAGGGATGATGACACTAACAAAGAATCACTGATATAATGATTTATAATAATAACTTAGGAGATTCGTTAATAGTCACTTTTTATCAGATTGTACTTGTTATTTATTGTTGTTTATATTTTTATATTTTTTTATTTTATAAAAATAAAAGTACAAAAATTAGCTATCCGCCATATTTGCTAAAACGCCGCGTGACGTCATTATTCAGTTATCTCCATTTTGACCTTTTATTTGGCAATGTCCATGTTGACATTTTATTTGCCAATCAAATTCACTATTTTAATAAAGAAACTGGCCTTTTTACGGAATAGTGACGTCACACAGACGCCATTGCTATTTTGCAGTTTTGGCGGTTATTTTAAATTTCATTATTCAAAACATGTTTTTCTATCAAAAATCGAAAGTTTTTACAAAAATATAATTTATTTTGGGTAAAGTAGACACGTAAGAAAAACATGGTGTAGTTTTACAAAATTAGTCATCATGCCTATTCTATTGTCTTCTTGGCTAAATTCTTCAAAAACGAATAGTACCTATACCCTTAATTCGTTACATTATTTCAGATACAATTGACACACGAAACTTTTTTCTGGATTTTCCGTAATTTTTAAAAGAGTTAAAATAATATGTGATTTATTGAGATACCGCTATTTGGCTTATAGGGGCAGAACACACCTCTGTCAACCCCTTCAGGGAAATCCGAATAAGTACCTACTGTACGTATGCAACAAGGGGTTCAAATATTATGCATTATTTTCATAAAACCAAAAATAAATTGAAGTACCTATTCATTATGCCTCTGGCAGTCCTAACGAGAGGTGAGATCTCGAGAGCACCGGGTGAACTGAGCTTCGTAATGATGGTTCTGTCGGGGCCACTTGTTACAAGCACCTTTCGTTAAGCAAACTTTGCAAAATGCAAAGAAACCACCCCCCACTCTCCCCCGAACGGAATTGGCGGTGAATGCGCAGTATAATTAAATTTGAAGTAGCGAAAAGATACGTCTGGAGAAAAGTCGTAGCGTGCGGGTGACTGGTCCATAGGGTGGCAGAGAGCTTCTTCTTCTTGCCATGTTGTCAGATAAACTGGGAAATGTACAAGAAGAAGAATAATATGAAATATAAGGAGTTTTAATTATCTATCTATTGATGTCCTGTTTGGTCGAATTGTCAAATCGCTGGCTAGCCGAGTTATTTATACCTATTCTACTTGCCATGTTCCCAGATAAACTGGTAACTGGGCAAGAAGAAGAAGCAGATGAAATGTATAGAGTTATATCTATCTATTGATGGCCGGTTTGGTGGAATTGTCAAATCGCTGGGTGGCCCAGTTATTTATATCTATTTGCCGCCGGGTTTGGTCGAATGATCAAATCAGTGTCTATTGGTCCAGAGATCCCGGGTTCGAATCCTGGCAGGGGCAAATGTCCCGAGTAGCGCTAGGGACTGGACCCAAATGTAGGTTTACGGCGTCCCTACACAAGCCAATATTCATGGCACGATTACCTACTATCTGTGCCCTTAGAGTATCCATGGAATCAATTGTTTACTCAAGAACGACCACTTTAGGTACAGTGCCAGCCTTGGGCTACCTTACCCTACACGGAATGCCATATCAGCCTTCTAGTTAGCAACTCTATTAAAACAACAATAATATTATCCAATACAAAGTTGTGTCGAGCTGACAACACGCTCGCATCATTGTTATCGAACTAACAATAACTTTCGTAGTATTATTTGTTCTGCATACTCGACTCCAACATTAACTGTGTGTTCGGATAACTTCGCTAATGTAACTCCGGTAAACTCGTACAATACATTTTGTAAATACTAGTGGTGTGCCTGTTCGCATTCTCGAATTCGGCACGGCAACAAGAGAACAAGACATGGAAAATAACACTAAAGTATTGCTAAAATACAAAAAATATATAACTCAAAAAATCAGATGTACCTATCCATTACAAGAGGCAGTTTTTGAATAATATAATGCTTAGAACAAACAGTACATACATACATAAATCACGCCTACCTCCCGAAGGGTAGGCAGAGGTGGACGTTTCGCCCACTATGCCAGATCCCATGTATTAGGTGGGGAGTCTATTGCCATTTATCGGGTACAAAAGTCGCAGTACATTGCTAGGTGGTATAAGAGGAACGCTGCTGCCCATTCCTCATCACTGATTTATCCTTAGTCGCCTTGTACGACACCCACGGGAGAGATTGCGGTGGTGACAATTGTATTCTACTCTGCCGTCACCACACGACTGACGAAATATATCTATTTCTTATATTTATTTATTAGTTTTGTAACACACTGTTTATTATTCTTAATAACGATCGACGACGTTAAATATTCGAAAATACTAAAAACAAAACAATAATATCGTTACGCCGAATATAATTATGGAGTCAATGCCGAAGAATAATTTAATGGATTAGTGTCCCGTCTCTAGCAAATACGTATCTAACAACATTGTGTTCGTTCAGTTCGCTGTTTCGAGAACTTTCTCTGTGTATATTTAATGGTCATTGTAATGTGGGATAAATTCGTAATGTCTAATAAACAATGTAAAGCTAGTAAGCAAGTGAGCCTTTACAAAACTGTCAAATATATCCAATCGACTGTCACCCTTAACTTGTTTCATATTAGGCACAGAATCGAAAATAGTGATGAGGAATGAGCAGCAGCGTTTATGTTGCACCACCTAGCAATGTACTATTTAGGTGGGTGTTAATACACCTGTACCTGCCCTCTTGGGTATGCTGTTGTTGGTGGTTTGCCCTCCACCGCTCGGGTGATCCAAGGTGCTTATTGGTTTAGTACATACATAAATCGCGCCTATATCCCCGAAGGGGTAGGCAGAGGTGAATTAACACCCACTTTTCGCCAATTATGTTCGGTCCCATGTAACAGGTGGCGAGCCTATTGCCATATATCGGGCACATAAATCGCAGTACAAATTTATATTGCTAGGTGGTATTAGAGAAATGCTGCTGCCCATTACTCATTGCTGTCTTTACCCTTAGTCGCCTTGTACGACACCCACGGGAGAGATGGGGGTGGTGACAATTGTATTCTGCTCTGCCGTCACCACACGGTCAATACCGGTCTTTAGTGTAGTAGATTAATAAGCACCTTTGCCTTGCTTTGGTTTGCTTTCTAACCACCAAAATCTTTGTACAATCTCGCTTAGTCGATTTTTACGATACCACTAGGTTAAGTCGGGGCTAGCACATTCTACGTTGAGTTTTCGCTCCCACACCAGCATGGAAGACTGAATGACATCAAAGTATAATGGTGACCAAAATTAAACTGGTTAAACTCAAACCACGCTGTTGGCTTGTCCACGGAAGAAATTTAGTTCAGTAACTGGGATGAAAAGCGTGTGGTTGGGAACTTCACTGCGAGTTAAGCGTCGGTTGACTTAGCCGGCAGTTATGTCGATAGTTACGTTAAGTTGGCCTGTAACAAGTTAATATGATGAGCGAGTTTCAGATGTCGAAGCTAAGTGTGGCGGTGTGATATTAAAAATAGTGGTAGGTACACACGCCTGCTACATAAATCACGCCTATATCCTCGAAGGGGTAGGCAGAGGTTAACTAGCACCCACGTTTCGCCAATTATGTTAGGTCGTATGTAAATAGGTGGTGAGCCTATTCCCATATAATGCCTAACATTTCTATTAAAAAATTCAAGTAGTAGTTAAGTGTGTTATATTGTGTATAACTAACCACTATTTTTTAAGCTCTACCCATAAGAAAAATATTTTTGTTATAGTTTGAGTTTGCAAGTGGATTATTAAGAAGTTTCAACTTCTTATAAATAATTCTTCTTCTTCCACTTGCAAACTCTAACAAATTAGAATCCCATTGGGTATAATAAAATCTCGTCCACTTCTAAAGTGGATTTAATGAGAAAATAATGGCATCACCCTCCAAATAGCTAAAGAATAACTTCGCGTAAATTAGGTTGGGCTACTTCAACTCTGAGTACAGACGACAACTCGTCTAGCTATGACAATATTGTGTCAAAATTTCTCATTTAGATGGTGAGCCTATTGCCATATATCGGGCACAAAAGTGTCGCAGTACATTGCTAGGTGGTATAAGAGGAACGCTGCTGCCCATTCCTCATCACTGATTTATCCTTAGTCGCCTTGTACGACACCCGCGGGAGAGATTTGGGGTGGTGGCAATTGTATTCTACTCTGCCGCTCTCACCACACGGCAAATAATTACAGGATAAGTTAGTCTACAATTCTAGATTGTATATTGTCGCCTTGTACATAATTGCGTATGTCGATCGTGTTCTTAATAATTTATACACGGCTAGAGGTGTCGTGGCATACTCGGATTAGCCTGGCCGTGACTCATTTCCGACTTACAAGCGATTTTCACTTCTATTCTGCCTTGAAGTAAATGAAAATAGTGGCTATTATTCCACAGCAGACGGTCTCAGTTCAAGAATAAAGGCGACGAATGTGTCGATTGAATTATGTAAAGAGAAGTTTACAACTAGGTTGCCCCACTTCGATAGGGCAATAATTGTGAGTAAGCGATTGCGTCAATACGGTCGCTAAACTTCCCACCCTATGGAGGACCATTATATAATTTATAAAAGGGCACGTCGAGCATAGGGGAAGGCTGCCTTAAGTAGATTTTTAGTTGTACGGTCTAATTACCGCACATGTCACCGAGTCAGCGATAGTTTACTTTGTAAAATTGCATTTTAAACACGCTCGCATCAAGGCAGCGTTAGTGGAAACTCGTGCTTTTTTATTTATCTCATCAAACAATCAAGAAGCATCAATTCGTTCGGCAGCATCAAGGCACCGCACGACATTAGTCTTTATAAGCTGTAAAGATCCTGCTCGTCGTACAAGCCTATACCACGGTTTTAAAGAACGTTGGTTTTATTAGCCGTGTGGTGACGGCAGAGCAGAATACAATTGTCACCACCCCCATCTCTCCCGTGGGTGTCGTACAAGGCGACTACGGGTAAAGACAGCAATGAGTAATGGACAGCAGCATACCACCTAACGATATACCGCGATTTATGTGCCAGATAGATGGCAATATGCAAAAGGCTTTATTGTCCTTGAGATATAATCCTTTTAAAACTTTCATGGAAAAAGAAACGTCCTGCGACTCAAGATAAACTGGGAACAGGGCAGTATAAGATATCCTTTGTAAACCTGACGTCTAAATAATAAATTGCCTCTTCACTCACTTGCCAGTTCACCTCTGCCTACCCCTTCGGGGATACAGGCGTGATTTATGTATGTATATATGTAAATATATTGTTTTAAGCTTTCGTGGTCACTTTCATATTTGAATTGTGTTAAAACGGTATTTAAACCACTTACCTGGATTTTGTACGTCTAAAGTCTAACGGTTCTACTCAAAGTACATTGAGGGGAGGAACAGATATTAAATTCCTGTGCCTTCGTGACAGTTTCATATGGAACCAATTCGTTAGTGCTGCGACTCGTGACGGCTCCGGATACGGGAACGGTGATTTATCGTCGGGGCTCCGGTTTGCATCCTGCTGAGTATTATCATGTGACTACGTACGGTAAGTCAGGTAAGTAGTAGGGTATCGACTATCATTACCAGCCTTTAATGTCTTTACTGCTTGGGATGATGGAAGAATACATACATACATACATAAATCACGCCTATATCCCCGAAGGGGTAGGCAGAGGTGAACTAGCACCCACGTTTTGCCAGTTATGTTAGGTCCCATGTAATAGGTGGCGAGCCTATGCCCGCCGCGCCGCCACCAGCTCGGGCCGGCACCCGGTCTGGTGCTGCATGAGGCGGGCGATGGGCTGCGGGCAGGCGCAGAACTCGCACGGCAGCCACACCGACTCGTCCTCCTCCGACGACGACGAGGGCTCCGCCGCCGGGCTCCGTCTGCCACGCACCTCATTAGAAGCTCCCCTCACTGAATTGCACGTTATAATTGTACGGGGCAGTGACATCGTTCAGACCTCGCCTCAACTCCCTTAGCGAGGACTTAATCATGCTAAACCTGTCGTCCGCCCCGGCGTTCCTCGTCTCCCCCGCGCTGTTCCCTTGCCCGTTGCCCTGCTCCTCAATATGGAAGAATATATCGATGGATATAGTAGTCGGAAAGCTTATTACTAGTCACCATCCCCATCTCTCCCGTGGGTGTCGTACAAGGCGACTAGGGGTACAGACAGTGTTGAGTTATGGGCAGCAGCATTCCTCTCATACCACCTAGCAATGGGCTGCAATTTATGTGCCCGTTTTATGGCAATAGGCTCGCTGTAAAAAATAGTCACATTACAAAGAAAAACAGGTCAGCAATATTTTGATAAATTATTATAATTTTTAATGCGGGCATAATTTTTCCAGTTTCTCATCTCACCTCTCATCATTATAAAACATTTATATAGTTGTACAAATGAAAATAAATAATAATTACTTTTTGTTAAGTTTCCCGAAAACACTGTCCAATAAATAAAAAAAAAGAAACAATTTACCAAATTGAAATTCCCGAAGAAACTTCTCCGGCGAGCGTCCAAGTTATATAAATACTTAGGACACAATACAATGTTATTGTCTTCTGACGAAAACACTTTGCGCTCGTCTGGAAACGTCGCACCCAACTCAAAGTAATCCTATTGTTGTTGCACGAAATAAATCTCTTTTCTAGTCATGCGTGATGTATTATTGCTACGGGATTTTTTATTCCTATGGGGTCTTAATGAATACTTTTGTTACGTACTTATATCTTTTTTCGTGAGGTCAGAGGAGGTGGGTGTGAGAGATGAAATATTTGTTGCTTAAAATTGCTGTGATAAAACAGTATTTTATTTAAGAAAAAATCTACGGTTCTGTTTTTGAATTAAGAAGACTCGGGTTTTTCTGAACAGTATTCTGACTTCTTTTTGTAGGCCTAAACATGTGTTTTTTCAGTAAAATAGTAACACGGTGTGTTAGTGAGACCTTTACCCTGTACCAATGAGACGCAGTTATAATATTCTTTGTGATAATAATTACACAAATCAAAATAATATATTAGATAGTAGAGCACGTCGCTAACACCGTCGAGTCAGTCTTCTTGTGACTATCAGTAGCGGAGCGAGCGAAGCGATCGGAGCAGGCGCTGTACAATTTTATTCGGCGACCCGCAGCAAAGTGCACTTGACAGAACCAAAGACCGAATTAAAGTTTAATTCGGTCTTTGGTTCTGTCAAGTGGCATTTAGCGGAAATCGGTTAAACGGGACATGTACAGAAGTCAAATATCAAAAGGAATGTAGTGTAATTTGGACATTTGACTTCTTCTTCAGGACTTAAACCTAAACGACGGCTGCCCAGAGGTGAAAGAACAAGTAGCCAGCAAGTCTTTTTCAAAAGATTTAATTGAACACAGTTATAGTCCAGCGATATTCATTGACGAACTTACAATCTCGTTTTTTTTTTCAAGAAACGGAAGAAAGTCCATTGATTATTCTCTCCGGTACAATAAAATTTAGCCAAATTAAAAATGTTCACACAGAGGGCAGCACTTATTTGATATCCACTTAAAATAAATAACGTGTATACTTTATTATTCCCTCAGTTCAGCCGCCAACGGCTAGAGAATATTCTGTATGGCTTGCCTTACATAAATTCAATTTAAAAGAAAATCAGAGTTAAAAAATAACAAGTGTTTCAATTTACCCCACCCTACCCTGTAGGCTAATGTTGCTGAGTACCAGTACGTATTGCCCTTTCTTAATATGAGGCATATTATTTAATGCTGTCGTCACGGAAAGGGGATGATATTAATCTCAATTTAGGCTTTAGGAGTTTGTGTCGTAACACGCTTCCTCAAGATTTATTATGCATTGAGGATCTCCTCTCCTTGGTTGCGGGAAAAATTTATTAATATGAACCTTGTAATCGCGTTTAGGCAAATATGCTGCCCATATTGTCTTAACCGCCTCATCTCTGAGAATATTGATCCTATAAAACGTTTATATAGAACATTTTGTCATTTAGAATTTCTGGGATGAGGACGTTTTGCAACTACAGGACATTTTGAGAATTATAGCTCTACTATACACCCAAAGGAAGAGATCTGTCTGTTCCGTAATGAGATTTCCCTTTAAGTGGCAATGCTGTTAGTTGGTTTATTTGAGTTTGGAGTTATCGAGTTTGCAAACTCCGCTCCTTCATTGGGGACACGAAGTATTGTAATATTAGGAAGTTTGAGGGGACAATTGGGAACCAAACCAACCCAGAACCAACAACGCAGTTACAGCAATCGTTGTAATACGCGTGGGAAATTAATGTTGCTCGTTTTTATCCTAGACTGCTATGATAAAGTATTTAGTTGTGAAATGAAATTTAGCTATTTCTACTAGAATGTATGTAATGTATTACTTAGTATTTACTTAGTTGTGAAATAAAATGTAACTATTTACTGTTGGACTGGAAGAAGGGGTTAGTGTTAAGCTAACGTGACATTATTTAATTCGTCACTATTTTATTATTGATATACTCAGAAGGGACAAGTGTCTTAAGCGAAGTAGGTAGGTAAGTACTTTATTTAGACGATTTTGTTTAATTATAATGTAGAAATTACGAATATTCGATAATTAAAATTGATTGGAACTGTATAATGTAAGTCAGACTGCACTTAGCGCTGGAGCGTAAAGAATTAAAATAATGTCAAAAAACAGATACAGTTTCAAATATGTATTTAAAATTTGACTTTAAAAAATTGACACTTACTGCCGCACTCAGAGACGTCTATTAACTTTAATGAGTATTTAATGTCAAAAATTTTCATTCAAATCTAGACCATAGACCCAGCAAAAATAGCGACTAGTTTTGAATTGTCATTTTTTGACGTTAAGTACTCATTAACGTTATTTGACGTCTCTGAGTGCGGCAGTTAGTTAAGAGGAAGAAGAGAAACGTAGCTACACTAACCTGAACAGAGAGCTGAAAAGGACAGTGGTTATTACTCTAGGCCTGAAATCTTATAAACTGAACAATGCTAGCTAAGGCCGGTTATTATTGGGTGACCTAAACTCTAGGCCTTATTAATAAACACGATTTAAGCATAGACTAGATTACTCAGCGTTTTCGCTCTTTTCCTCGCTTTAAAAATCACGTTTGAGAGACAAAGACAATACGCGGAATAGCAATACCACGTTTACCCCCAGTTTATTAATAAGGGATTGCAATTTTACTCTATTACATACAAACATACATAAATCACGCCTATATCCCATGTAGGTAGGTAGGTAGAGGTGAATTAAACACCCACTTTTCGCCAACACAATATTTCGCTTTTTCTCTATAATTATCCATTATTCTTCTATGCTTCGGAAAGCGCGTTCAATCGTTGTTTTTCCGTGCATCTGCAGTCGTTAACACTCTTTCGTGATTGATGAATGACCTTTCCTTTTCGCAGATAATGCGGTATTCCGCATTCCAACATGCCCCAATACGGACGCCGCTTTGTTGGACTAGCGGCGAAATTTTATTGTTAGCATCTGCCTGCACATCAAAAAGTTATCATGGACTGGCTTGCACAGACAATGTTTAACGCTACTTCGGAAATTACGTGCAGCTTTCTAGACAAACGCGGAAAGCATTTTGCAACAAAATAAACTTGCTCTGTTATTCTATTCTGGGGTGTATGCTGAGGACAAATATTATTGTTTTAAAATTGTTATATTAACTGCCGCACTCAGAGACGTCAAATAACGTTAATGAGTACTTAACGTCAAAAAATTACAATTCAAAACTAGTCGCTATTCATGCTGGGTCTATGGTCTTGATTTGAATGAAAATTTTTGACATTAGATACTCATTAAAGGTAATTGACGTCTCTGAGTGCGGCAGTAAGACTACACCAAGAAGACAAATTATTATCTTCGCGTTATCCAATTTCATTGTAAGTCTGCGTCATTTTCTCATTCACTCCTTTCACATTCATGTATTTTTCACGCAATCCATTTACCTAGACATGTTATTTCAAGGTATAACTACAGTGTTTAATTTAAAAAAATCATAATAATCATGTACTTTTTGTTTTGTGCTGGGAAAATAAACTACATACATAATTCACACCTATATCCTCGAAGGGGTAGGCAGAGGTGAACTAGCACCCACGTTTCGCCAATTATGTTAGGTCCCATGTAACAGGTGGCGAGCCTATTGCCATTTATCGGGCACAAAAGTCGCAGTACTTTGCTAGGTGGTATAAGAGGAACGCTGCTGCTCATTCCTCATCACTGATTTATCCTTAGTCGCCTTGTACGACACCCACGAGAGAGATTTGGGGCGGTGACAATTGTATTCTACTCTGCCGTCACCACACGGCAAAATAAAATACATACATACATAAATCACGCCTATATCCCCGAAGGGGTAGGCAGAGGTGAACTAGCACCCACGTTTCGCCAATTATGTTAGGTCCCATGTAATAGGGGGCGAACCTATTGCCATTTATCGGGCACAAAAGTCGCAGTACTTTGCTAGGTGGTATAAGAGGAACGCTGCTGCCCATTCCTCATCACTGATTTATCCTTAGTCGCCTTGTACGACACCCACGAGAGAGATTTGGGGCGGTGACAATTGTATTCTACTCTGCCGTCACCACACGGCAAAATAAAATACATACATACATAAATCACGCCTATATCCCCGATGGGGTAGGCAGAGGTGAACTAGCACCCACGTTTCGCCAATTATGTTAGATCCCATGTAATAGGTGGCGAGCCTATTGCCATTTATCGGGCACAAAAGTCGCAGTACTTTGCTAGGTGGTATAAGAGGAACGCTGCTGCCCAATCCTCATCACTGATTTATCCTTAGTCGCCTCGTACGACACCCACGGGAGAGATTTGGGGTGGTGACAATTGTATTCTACTCTGCCGTCACCACACGGCAAAATAAAATACCTATTAATATTATCTTTTCTGCAGCCATCATCTTTTTATCCATCCCTCAACATTTATATTCATCCTCTTTCCTCTTAAATTCGGGATAAACGTATAAACAACCATGAGCCAATAACAAATCTCTGTGCTCATCACAAATATTTGCCCCTACCAGGATTCGAACCCTGAAGCTCTTGGCCGACAACCAGCGATCTGGGACATTCGACCAAACCAACTGAAAATAGCACATCAGAGTACCAAATATCTCCAATATATTGTTCACCTTAAATTGTTTACCTTAAAGCATAAAGTTAAATGAGAAATTTGGACACAATATTGTCATAGCTAGACGAGTTGTCGTCTGTACTCAGAGCTGAAGTAGCCCAACCTAATTTACGCGAAGTTATTCTTTAGCTATTTGGAGGGTGATGCCATTATTTTCTCATTAAATCCACTTTAGAAGTGGACGAGATTTTATTATACCCAATGGGATTCAAATTTGTTAGAGTTTGCAAGTGGAAGAAGAAGAATTATTTATAAGAAGTTGAAACTTCTTAAGAATCCACTTGCAAACTCAAACTATAACAAAAATATTTTTCTTATGGGTAGAGCTTAAAAAATAGTGGTTAGTTATACACAATATAACACACTTAACTACTACTTGAATTTTTTAATATAAATGTTAGGCATTATATGGGAATAGGCTCACCACCTATTTACATACGACCTAACTTAATTGGTGAAAAGTGGGTGTTTAATTCACCTTTACCTACCCCTTCGGATATAGGCGTGATTTATGTATGTGTGTAATATTAGGCAAAATTATCACAAAGCAAAAGAGGTCTGATCTATCATCAGAACTTTTTAAAAATATCATCTCTAATATCGAAGTGTCCGTTGTTGTGTTGGTGTATTGGGCCCTCGGACCCTTTCTATATAAAAATAAGTTTCTCGAAAGTTCTAATTAAGTAAGCATCTGTCCAAAGGCGGAGTAGACAGAGACCATGGATCTCTGTCCTGTCTTCATACAACTCCCTTGCGTCACTACATCTATAAGTTTTCTCAGGAGGCAAAGGCGTGAGCTAGAGAAAGAAAGTAAAAAAGCTAGAGAAAGAAAGTATACTATTATGTAAGTAACCACCGAATACAGAAACGCTAATCAAAGTTTGAGACCTGCTTAAGATTAAATTATTGTCAAAATTGACGTTTTTCTATACAAATTCTGACAGGTACTATCCACATAACTTGATAAGCAGTCCCCAAAATTTGAGTAGCGTTTCTGTATTCCAGGGTAACACACATAACTACTATGAAGTGCCAATGTTAGACAACGAAAATAACATGAAACTTAAGTCATTTCTTAAGTAGTAGGCACCTTTCTCCTACCTCCATCGCCATTAAGATCAGGAAACTTATTCTGTTTAATTAAAATTCTGACAGAGAAGTCGTGATAAATAACAAAGCTTTAAATGAGAGACCTCCCCTTAATGAAATTTAAATGCTCAGCTAAGCTTACCATTTCCCGTTTTAGAGTAAATACGGCTAACAGAAATTGCCACTGCAAAAGGAAATCGTACACGGCTATGAACTTTATCTCGTACCACAGAAGAGCTACAAGAGACTTACACAGAAGTAAATACAATTTTGCAGTCATGGTGTTATTATGTGAAACAGTTTCCAAGAAATGTGACTTATTTAAGGGACTCGCATGCTCTTAAGGGGTAATTATACTTATATTAATGTAGTTGATGTAGTAATTGCTCTTATAATAATGTTGCTATAAAGGAATATTGGGGGAAGCCCTGTTGAATGTTAATCCAGAGAGGTTGCCAGAAGCATAGCTAATTAATTCTGAAACCGGAACCTTCGCTGAATAGTGATTATTATTATATAAGATTTAATAGATTTATGTAGAAATAATTATTATTTTCATTTATCGGGTTCGAAGGACCAAAATATTCCTTGGGTACACCTTGTGGAATGACTCAAGAATAAAAGAAGTACTGTACATCAAAATCAAGATTTGGAATAATAAAGAATTGGCCGTGCGGTGACGGCTGACCAATTTAGAATTGTCACCACCCACCATCAGTCCCGCGGGTGTCGTATGAAGAGGGTAAAGACACCGACGAATAATGGGCAGCAGCATTACTCATATACCAGTTAGCAATATACTGCGATTTACGTGCCCGATACTAGACAATAGTCTTGTCATCTATTACTATACTAACTGTTCAAAAAATTACCTGAAATAAAGTCACAGACGGAAGCACAAGACTTCTTTAATTCCCACCTGTAGGTACCTAATTAATATCCACGATTACATAAGTATCCTCTGTACAGTACCATGTTTATCAAACCCTGAATGTCTCGGAAATAAACTATCAAACATCTGAACTTTGACATTTCAAAAATACGCAAGTAATAAAATAAAGGCTCTGACAACATTTAAGAGCATGCATAGTAGATTTGTCCAAGACCTACGGCACAACATTTGAGAAAATAACTAGCCTATAAATTTGTCAAGAGCACTCATAAGCCATCAGTTTCCAATCACTCGTAGGAACCGAAATATATTGCCGGAGAAATGCCCTGCCAGCCTCACAACACACAGAAACTCCAACCTGATTCCTTTGTGATAGAATTTACAATCAAATGGTAGTTTGCTTTATTGCGGACTCAGAACGAAGTAAGCTTGAGGCGCTCTAGATATAATTTCCGAAAGTTCGATCGCTAACTTTGAAGTATATTTGACGGGAAAGGAATTGGCTTGGAGCGATAAAAATATTACAAATTCGGGAGTCCTCGTTTAGTTAAAAATATGTGACGAGAAACCGATAGTTCAGCTGAGGTGATGCACATCATTATGTATCGATGAAAAATAATATTTTTTGGTAAATATGGACAAACCAAACGGACAGGAAAAACTAGCTAAACCTAATAGTGAAAACGGAGAAAAACAAACAGACAAACAGTTAAGTAAATAATAGTGACAAACGAAATAGAGAAACTCAAACAATTATACTCAACATTGACCACTTTAATGAACATCGATCCACGATGGCACCGTATAATTTACAATAACTTCTACAAGTGTAGGACATTCATAATTAAGATGTAGGTGCTGCTGGTTCACAGACGTCAGCTGTGCAGTTCCCACGGACGTCCAAGACAGAATCGTCGTGACTTTGAAATTTCTGACACGTCAGTGCAAAAGTAGTAATGACAATGAAATAAAAATCAATGAACCAGAGTCCATTTGATCCTCGGCACGTGTGGAGATCACACGTGTTTTGGAGGTACAACTGCTGTGAGTCTTCTTGAATTGGGTGATCATGTAATCATCCATGTATTAAGTAGAGCAAGGAAATATAATACGTGTAGATTCGGATCCAAATAAAATACCTTTGAATTAATAACAGGAACAATTAAAACGCCTTCAAGGTAAGATTGTAATAATGTCTTTAAATAATGGTATTGTACTGGAGTATTTAGGACAAGTGAACCTCATTGCGGCATCCATAATCCGGAGCATATAAATTTCTACTTAAAACAGCCTCTAGAAAAGTTAGAGTTTCAATTATACTTTAACAACGATTCAGGTGGTGAGAGGACATTGTGTAGATATTAATTAAAAAGAATTATTTAAACAGATCATCATACAAAAATTACTGTTTTTCTTCTCCTTCCTGCATGGTTCCCAGCAGCTGCATTCTATCTGGGGTCAGCGTATGTGTAATCTTCCATTTATATCGGTCAGACGTCATCAAGCCATCCACTCCCTTTGGATTCATATCATCCATCACACCGGAAAGGTGCTAGTGATGAATAAATGTATAGAAAATAGACGAAAAGGACCATTTCGAGAGACCGATGCGCGGAGAGTGATTGGGATAACAACAATCCAGTCCATACTGATCAAGGATTTGGCTGAGGATTTACAGCCGGCCGCCTGCCTGACACCAACAGGGTAATCTCCCTTAGTCGACTTTTACGACACCCATGGGATGAGTCGAGGCTGGCACATTCCACGTTA
This sequence comes from Cataclysta lemnata, assembly GCA_963931975.1. Classification (NCBI taxonomy): domain Eukaryota; kingdom Metazoa; phylum Arthropoda; class Insecta; order Lepidoptera; family Crambidae; genus Cataclysta; species Cataclysta lemnata. Next base: position 3,318,418 of record OZ008357.1, read on the forward strand.
TTTTTAGCTCCCAGGCCAGCATGGAAGACTTATTTTACAATTTATTAAATCCAAAATTTAAATGACATTGCCATCTTACAGATGATGGCCAAGGTGAAAGCCCAGGGCTTAGTGTCCGACTTGATGCCAAACATCAAGCTGATGCAGGTCGCTGGACATTTTCTCTTCAACTACCACTCAGGTAAGCGGCTGTTGATGATTTATCTTCGAAGGGGTAGAGATGTATTAAAACCACGTTTTGCCAATTATATGAAGTCCTATGCAGTAAATAGGTGGCAAGCCTATTGCCATTTTGCTCGAATTGGTCAGATCGCTGGCTATTGACCAAGAGGTCCCTGGTTCGACCTTGGTAGGGACAATTTATTTTGTGATGCTATATGTTTATGTAGTATATTAAAAAAAATATGTGCATAATTATTATGTATATTGAAATTTGTTCGTCATCAATTATCCATAACACAAGTGCTTATGCTACTTACTTTGGGCTAGATGATAGGTGTGAGTGTAAGAAATATTTATTCATTCATTTATTGTTCCAGACAACTCTGGCATGTCTGGTTTGCTGCGCAAGATTTACTCCAGCATGCACGCGTTCCTGATTGTCATTCATTATTTGTGTATGGCCGCAAACATGGCGAAATATTCAGACGAGGTCAACGAACTGACAGCTAACACTATCACCGTTCTATTTTTCGCCCATTCCGTTATCAAGCTTCTGTTCTTTGCTGTCAACTCCAAGAGCTTCTACAGGTACATCCTAAAAGTTTTATCTTAAAATGAAACATTTACATACATCAGTGGCGGAGCGTCCATATAACCCGATTCCCAACAGCCGTACCAAACGAGCGAGCATAAAAAAATCATTACCATAATTCAAGTACAATACCATTTTATAAGCAAATAAAAAAAATCCATCAATATAATCTTATCATAACAGTATTAAACGCGCGCGAAACAATATGCAACACAGGTACATACAATTCGCTCCCGCTCTCTAGATTCCTTCAACTAACTCGCTAAATATCGAGTTATGGATGCCTGCTATACAGCGCCTGCACGCACACAGACAAGCGTAGTCTTGTCAGGCGCACGCAACGCGAAATAGTACCTAAAGTTTGCCTACAAGCCGGCATCAAGCCGGCATTTCGGCAGCCTACGCGCTTATGCATCGATACACTACGACACACGCACACATTAGTAATAAACTCCCACGAAAACAAGTTCCGTCAAAAGTAAATATTTTAGATCTTATTGCAATAGCCATTAAAGCGGATTTTCTTTTGTGAACTGCACTCAATATCGCGGTCGTGCGCCGCTCCTGCAAGCCGCTCCGGACCGGGTTGAATCGTCTTTCTGGCTGTATAAAACAAAGCACAAGCACGCAAAAGTGGCAACGTAGTTCTCCGCTTCGTCACTAGATGGCGTTGAACAGTTGTAGCCGTGTCCTAGCAGGCGGTGTTAAAAGTTAATGCTTAAACCATAAGAGGCTTCATATAGTCGTGGCTTGCCTAACTTGTTCTTTCACGCCACGCCACTGACATACATACATTTATGTCATGCCTTTCTCCCACAGGGGTAGGCTGAGATCACTTCTTTCCACTTGCTACGATCCTTACATACTTCTTTCGCTTCATCAAAGCGAAAGAAGTATTTAATGCATGCTCGTCGGTTTCGGGTACTCTTCACCTGGCCCTTTTTTAATAGACTCCCAATTTGATGATGAAAGATCCGCCTAGGCCTTCCCCGTCACATTTCTCCATTCACTTCCACCATATTAAATCCTTTTTTTCATTCTCCTTTCATTCATTATTTCGACTTGTACTTTCTCAATTACTGTCATTACGTCTTCTTTCAAACCACATCTTTTGAAGCATTTACAATCAACCTAATTGAGTAAATACAGAGAACCGCACCCCAGCCCAGACAGAATTCGACAATTTTTTTTTTCACAAATCTGCACCTTACCTCGTACACAAAATGGTTGAAATAAAACTTAATTGAGTACACCCCACCGCACAGCACACAACATACACGCTAAAATTTTCCTTGAGCAATTCTGCACTTTACCTCGCACTCAAAAGGGTGAAAACCTTTGGAGGTGGAGCAATTTTCATGTTTTAAAAGTGGATGTGCTGTTGTGTCTAGAAAGTTTTGTTAGGCATTATCTTTGCCAATGTATAGGTGCAAAAGGGGGTATTCTAATTTGAATTCAGCTACAATATTTTTAGAAATCAAAGTGTCTTAATGTGATTTTGCTACAAAAGTAGGTAATTTAAATCAAATGGTTTATCCGCAGAGCACTGTGTCAAAAGAATTCTGCCAAACGTCCAATGTTATCAGAAAGAAATTCATTTCGTCTCGAAGCAACTTTAATTTGCTGACTGAACAAAAAGACTCAATGGAAAATAATTTTCTGATCGGCGACGGCTCCATTTTTCTGTAGATGCGAAATATTCCACAACGAATTCGACGGAGAAAAATAATGGAGAAACCCACCTGTTTCCGAGTTTATTTAATGTTTTCCATTTCGATTGCCAACGGGGACGTACTTTATGACGTAATAAAAAATTTGTTTGCTTGTTTGTATCTAAAATATACGAATCTGATTGCTTCTCAAAATTTCTCAACTTATCCTCAATAAGGTTAAGTTTAAAAAACGATTATTAATCTATACATAAAATATAATAATTAATCAGTATTTGTGTTCAATTGGCAAATTAAAATTACCTCAATTGAAATTACTTTCTTTGAGATAACATTCGATGTTCGTAAATATTCTCTTGATATGGTGCGGAAAAGGTAAACAGGTTAGGTTAATACATTCATAGCAAAAACATATTTTGACTAAAAAAATTTTTTTTATCCAAAAATATATATGTACATAGGTACAAAAAATTAAGCAACAAACAAAATCGACTGAGAGGAAATTGTGGTCATCCATCTAATAACTAATCCTAGCCGCAGGCCGCGCACATTCGTCCATAACAAAAACAGAGCTAAATATATGCGTTCAATAATAAAATTTTATTTTAAAATTCTTTCTTCTGTTATTACTAATTACCTGGACGGTAGCCTATATAGAGTTTTTTAATCAACTGCGATGGGACATTATGAGAAACCTCATAACCGTTTTAGATACAAGTGAACTATTTGACCAAACTTATCATATAAAAATATCTAGATTTTTTTACCGCTTATTAGGCTTGCCGTGTGGTGACGGCAGAGTAGAATACAATTGTCACCACCCCAAATCTCTCCTGTGGGTGTCGTATAAGGCGACAAATGATAAATCAGTGATGAGAAATGGGCAGCAGGGTTCCTCTTTTACCACCTCTTATCAACTTAGTAATACTGCGACTTTTGAGCCCGATAAATGGGACCTAACATAATTGGCGAAACGTGGGTGCTGGTTCACCTCTGCCTACCCCTTCGGGGATATAGGCGTGATTTATGGATGTATGTAGATTTTTTGTATGAATTTATGTTTATTTATGTATGAATCTAATCTTTTATAATAATTTTTAACACAATTTCATTTCATTAACTACAAAATAACAATAATGTGTTTTATTATGCCACAATAAAAGCAATGACAAATATTAATAATATATATTATGATCGAAGAAATCCCAACATGCTTTTTCCGAAGCTCAAAACGATCACACAATATCTCGTTACCTCAGAACTCTGATGAGATTGTCAATGAAAATGTTGCTTTCAAATTGATGCGAAGGCTCGGCTGGGACGCGTAATAAAGTCACCTGAACAATTCGTCCAAAATAAAAAAATGCGTGTAGGTTTGTATTTGCGGTTAGGAGCCCCACAAACTTATTTGCCTGTCCCGGTACCGACATTCGGTATTAAGGTGAACGCACACTTATCCGAGCCGAACGCGCCGTAGTCAACGAATTTAAAGAAATCTTTATACGAAATTATAAGACATCTCGCACACTTGCCGGAGTCGAGTCGTCCGATTTATCTGAATCTGTCTGGAGAAACTTCAGAATCCTAGAAGAATTCGGATGACGTCATCGGAAACAATTCGGACGACGATGCGGACGGATCTGTCAATTCAGAAGGCCCATTCCCTAATTTTGCACACTATTTACTAATAAATTGCTGTTATCACAGGACAAGTGTCACAATAGCATTATAGTAAAGTAGTAATGGATACGTAAATAGTTCGGTGATCATCACTTTCAACTGTCAAAAAAAGTTAGGGAATAGGCATACAGTACTATTTTCGATTCATACGGCGCGTATAGGTGTGAGGCCTCCGCTGACTAAGGCGCGTTCGACTCTGACAAGTGTGCGTTCACCATTAGAAGGTCACGGTATTGATGAAATCCCGAGCAGATCCGTGTTAGTTGGGTGCGTGTAAACAAAAGCTATATATTCTTCTACTGAATTCACTACGGAAAGTCTGCTATCGAGATGCATACGTTCTTCCAACATTCCCTTCCAAATTAATAACAGCACATTTGTTTTTTTATGTCACACTTAAGTGGACTTTTTCGCTCGCTACGCGAACGGAAAATCACACTTCTTGGTCAGGGGGTGACACAAAACTATGATCTTAACTCAAGCGATGAAAAGAAAGACTTACTGCCGCATTCAGAGACGCCAATTAACTTTAATGAGTACTTAATGTCAAAAAAAATCATTTAAATCTCGACCATAGACCCTGACAAGAATAGCGACTTGTTTTGAATTGTAATTTTTTGACATTAAGTACTCATTATCGTTATTTGACGTCTCTGAGTACGGCAGTTAGATCGCATATTTATTGCCTTCGATTCCGGCGATTGCGTCAAATACTTGCGATCTGGGACATTGTTTGTTGTATCGTGTATAATCTATAATTATAATCTACTACTTTTCATCTCGATTTATAATCCACATCATCGCCATCAATTTAATGTCTGCCGGGGCACATGCCTTCCCTAAAGATGGAAGAATATAAGGGCAACGGATCCGAGACGTCGCCGGTTTCTAATCACCTTACGAAGTATGAAGGAACTGGAAATAATTTATTTCGGCCACCCATCCAACGACAAGAAGAAAACATAATTATTGCGCCAACCCACTGATTAAAATCATACTCATACATAAATCACGACTATTTTTCCTCGAAGTGAAATACCACTTATTATGTTATGTCCCATGTAATAGGGGGCGAGCCTATTGCCATCTGTCGGTAATGCAAACTATATTGTTAGATGGTATAAGAGAAACCGTGTGGTGACCGTGTGGGCCGTGTGGTGACGGCAGAGTAGAATACAATTGTCACTACCCCAAATCTTTCCCGTGGGTGTCGTACAAGGCGACTAAGGATAAATCAGTATGAGGAATGGACAGCAGCATTCCTCTCATACCATCTAGCAATAGTACTGCGACTTTTGTGCCCGATAAATGGCAATAGGCTCGCCACCTATTACATGGGACCTGACATAATTGGCGAAACGTGGGTGCTAGTTCACCTCTGCCTTCCCCTTCGGATATTAGACCCACGGGAGAAATGGGGTGGTGAGAATTTTATTCTGCTCTGCCGTCACCACACAACTTATAGTCTGTCTGTGTACAAAGAAGAGTTTGTATTATTCTATTCTATGAGGAGCTCGCTAGCGCAGTGGCACAGCGCGCTTGGCCTTCGATTGCGTAAACTAAGCAATGTTCGCTAAAGCCGGTTATTGGATGGATGACCCATAATTTATTATCTCGAGTTCCTCCGTGCTTCGGTAGGCACGTTAAGCTGGTGGTCCCGGCTGCATCTGCAGTCATTAATACCCACCGACCCGCACTGGGCCAGCGTGGTGGGTTATGGCCCAATCTCTCTCCCTATATTCTTCTATCCATAGGGAAGGCCCGTGCCCAGTGGGGACATTAAAGGGCTGATGATGATGATGATGATTATATTGTTGTATCTTCAGCACACTGGTCATTTTTCTTTAAGCTTAGGCGGATTAGATATTTCAATTCAAGTCTTATTGCAGAACCCTTGCCGTATGGAACCAGTCTAACAGCCACCCTCTATTCACGGAGTCTGACGCCCGGTACCACCAGCTCGCTCTCACCAAGATGAGGAGACTGCTGTACTTCATCTGCGGTGTCACCGTTCTATCAGTTATAAGTTAGTTTCAATACTTTTTTTAGTTCCATTCCTGTTATACTACGGCGGTCAGTACAGTCAATTTCGATCACGATTCAGATTGACCGTGTACGGGCCCTCAATTTACTTCGAACAAAATTAATCTGGATCAATAATCACGATGTGGATCGCGGATCGCGATCGACATTGGCTGTGTACGGGCACGTATACCTAACCGTGGACCGACGATCAGGTGGACTGGCACAAGTCGAGTCTTGTGCCCAACAGTATGCTCAACAGTGGGCTCTCTCAGTTGATATTATGTCGATGACGATAGTTTCTTAAATATGAACTGGTACCAAACACATCTCGTCTTGTCATGATAATACGTTGGAAAAAAGGCTTATTATTACATTATAAAGCTCCAGATTCAACCGGCGGCTTTACTACCACCTAGATAATTCTCCACATTCTACCGGTATCTATTCCATATTCTACCGGTATATATTGCATATAATTCTAGTTCCGACCGATATTTTATTATCTTTTCAACTAGTAATAAATTAGGTCCTGAATGCCTATGCTTAGTGAAGGATAAATCAACCATTTCAATAATAACCTCACAACACCACCTCTTTGTTCAACTATTACGCTCAACCGCAGATGCTTCAAAAATCTGGAACGTTCTAGGTTGGGTGACTTTGACATTCTTCGGGGAATCAGTCCGCATGATCGCTAACAAGGAGACCAACGAGACCCTGACGGAACCGGCTCCCAGGCTCCCCCTTAAGGCGTGGTATCCCTTCGACGCCATGAGTGGGACGATGTACATGGTAGCTTTTGCTTATCAGGTAAGTTTTTCTATTAAGCTTATTAGGCAAGTCGTCATCCTCCTGCCCTGTTCCATCATTGGTATTTACCGGGCAGTCTTCTATGCTGGTCTGAGAGCCAACAAATACATACATACATACATACATAAATCACGCCTATATCCCCGAAGGGGTAGGCAGAGGTGAATTAGCACCCACGTTTCGCCAATTAGTTAGGTCCCATGTAATAGGTGGCGAGCCTATTGCCATTTATCGGGTACAAAAGTCGCAGTAGGTACATTGCTAGGTGGTATAAGAGGAACGCTGCTGCACATTCCTCATCACTGTTTTATCCTTCCTTAGTCGCCTTGTACGACACCCACGGGAGAGATTTGGGGTGGTGACAATTTTATTCTACTCTGCCGTCACCACACGGCAAATTATTTTATATTTATTATTTTTATACACTAAGAAATCTCACTTAGTTGACTTTCACCTTTATTGTGATAATTTGCCATTACTGTTTTTTCGCTCCTAGGCAGTCATTCCATTTAGAGTTGAAAAAGGGTAGGGGTAAGCCAAGTCATTCATTCATTTCAGTCAGCCATGGAAGAGTGAAAAACTGACATAAATGCAAAATTACTTTCGCTGAAAGTCACACGAACGGCCTCAAAGGTTCAAAGCGCTGTCCCCGTTTCCGAGTCACATCGCAAGTTCATTACTAATCCATTCACAACAGGTGTGCTTCCTTTCTATGCCTCAAGTCCTGGCTAATCATTGAGCATGTGAAAGGAGGAATTCTGAGGAAACTATGTCGGTTTTTCCTGCTTCGCGTTCTCATTCAGAACGCGCCACATATTTTTGCAATGGTAACTTTTTTATTCAACAACATTTGCATATAAATCATTCCTACTTTGATAATAAAAAACCAAACTATTCTAAATTTATTAGCTTCGACTTCAATATTTAAGTAAAATTATTTATGTCTTTTTCTTCGCTAACCGTATATGGTGTGTCAATCAAATTATTGTATGATTATACATTTTGATTTTGGGTTGTAATCGACATTGGTTGGGTCATTTTTTCCTCATAGTTTCAAATAAAGTGGTCATCCCTTCATCCTCATCACTTTAGTGACAGCTATCTTTTTCACTAAAGATCTTCTTCCTGCACTGTACCCAGTTTATTATTGTTGTTAAGGGGTCGGCGCAGTATGTTTCCTCTTAAATTTCCCTTTTGATTCATATCACCCATCACACCGTACAGGTACTTGTTATCATTTTCATAGATTTTTATTTATAGTAGGTATACAACAGTGCTACTGTGGACCAGGTAATCTCCCTTAGTCGACTTTTACGACATCCTTGGGGTGAGTCGGGCGGGGATGCCACATTCTACGTTATCCTTTTCATCATACTTACGCATTTGGACTGAAGTGATCAATAAAATACTCGCCGTCACAGGTATACTGGCTGCTGTTCTCGATGCTGATCGCCAACCTGATGGACGTGATGTTCTGCTCGTGGCTCATATTCGCATGCGAGCAGCTGCAGCACTTGAAAGCCATAATGAAGCCTTTGATGGAGCTGAGTGCCTCCCTGGACACGTACAGGCCTAATACCGCGGAGCTGTTCCGAGCTTCGTCCACAGGTATATTTAATTATTAGTACTAGTAATAATTGCAATATGTTTACTCCCATGCTTGTCTGAAAAGAGACTGCTGTTCAGCAAAAAGCGCTGGTTATAAGACGTTATGACAAGAATTGAGAAAGGGATGCTCGAATGGTTTTTTCATGTCGAAAGAATGAATTAAAGGTGAATGACAAAAATGATTTATATGGCGGAAGTGAATGGAGAAATGGGACGGGGAAGGCCTAGGCGGATCTTTCATAATCAAGTTGAAAGTCTATTAAAGAAGGACCAGGTCAAGAGTCCCCGAAACCGACGGGCATGCATGAAGACATTAATGAGATTGGATGAAGCGAAAGAAGTATGTAAGGATCGTACCAAGTGGAAATAAGTGATCTATGCCTACTGCTGTGGGAGAAAGGCGTAATGTATGTATGTAAAAGGGACTTGGGTTCGTTGTCTCTCATTTCACAATGCTGAAATAATTTAACAGAGAAATCGGAGAAGGTGCCTGATCCAGTGGACATGGACATCAGAGGTATCTATTCGACACAGCAAGATTTCGGGATGACGCTGCGTGGTGCCGGGGGGAGGCTGCAGACCTTCGGCCAAGGCTCCCCGAACAATCCCAATGGACTGACGCAGAAGCAAGAGATGTTGGCCAGGTCTGCGATCAAGTATTGGGTGGAGAGACACAAGCACGTTGTAAGGTAAGGTTCCGTGTTATTTGGCATATTTAATGTCATTTTATTCCGACTAATTCTGTATTAATAGTTAAGGATTTCATTAATTTGGCAAAACTGTTAAGGCATATTTTTAATCAGGATTTAATGAAGTTTATTATTTCACGATTTGATAATCCTCGAAATTACATTGCATAAAATGTGATCCTAAGGGTAAAAAGGTGACAAATCTATTTTCATGAAAATGTGTTGGGCTATGGGCGTGTGTTGGGTCCCGCGTGGTGGGTTATGAATCATTCTCTTTATATTATTCCATACCCAAACATTAATGGGCTGGTGATGATAATAAAAATAACAAAATCTTATTCTTATTACTTCGCATTAAAACTTGATTAAGAAAAGAAAATTCGTAATTCGCTTCTATCGAGCCTAAAATTTTACCAACATTTTGTAAATTACTGAAAAATGTTCGTGTAATCAGTCTTGCGTTGTAATTACATAATTGAAAACGTTAGCACGGTTGTTTGACATTGGAAAAAGTGCTATAACTAAATGTCACATAAGTTTGATGTTGATTAATAATTCAAAGAAGAACCGGATGATTGTGGGAAGGTGGCGGGTGTTTTTGAACTGGCGATCGATTTCTTAGTACAACATTGATATAGCAATATCGTCTTGAGAAACGACTTTATTAGGTCCTAAGAAGTAGAGTAGCACTTATAGCTTTTTATCACAATATTTATTATGCAACATCTAATCTTATGCAATCCTCATAACCGGTCCCTAATTTTTAAATGTTGCTTGTCTTCTCTTGGGCTTGTCTAGGTTTTGCATTGCCAACCGCCTGCCTGTCACCAGCCGTCTTAAAACATCCACGTGGGTGGTGTATCGTCATCATGATCATTCTGCTCTATTGCCAGTTTTTCTGGGATCGGCACAGTATGCTTTCTCTTGAGAGTGACAGTTCAATATTGGAAACCTTTTGACTTTGACACACACGTTACCAATTTTTAGCGTATTTCTTTGACGATTCATGAGTGTATGTAATGATACCTTACGTGCATAAACCACTTTTTCATCCTATTTTGAATTACAGGGTCATTAATTTTGTTTTTATTTAAAGACCCAGGCTCAACGAAAACGCCAATCATTCAATTGCCCAAACCGATTTTGTTATCAGTAAAAATTGCAAAATGATTAATTTGGTCGAGACCCTTTCTGCTCGACCACGTCCAATCATGAGGCATGCCTCCAGTGTTTACCTAGCCCAAAAACGAATTGTTTCGTCCACATATTCGAAAATACCTCCGCTAACGGACCACGTACGCCTATCCTTCTTTTTTATTAAAGGAGTTAATATATTCGGGTGGCAGTATTTTTTTTATTTCCACATTGGCCGGCTAAACATTCCAGCCTCTGTAGACGTGACCGGCGTTTGGAAAAAAATACGTTTCAGTAATTTTATTTACAAAACGCAGAGGGTCAGTGCAAATTTAAGCGGCCATATTTTTTACGGTTTCAATAATAAAAGGCGACGCTTTAGCGGTGTGGGCAGGAAAGGGGCATTGAATTGCTTTTAAAAATTCAAACGCAATTTTTTAACAGATAAGTGAGTGAACTTAATACACGCTCAACACGTTGCGTGCCTGTGACGCAATATTGCATGGCGATATGGCCAATGTTATGCAATATTGCGTCACTGGTATTGAATGTGTTATTACAAATAATAATTGTATCTGAATGGTGTATCAACTATATTGGTTTTTGACACAGTGCTAGTTACTAAACCGCAAAAAATGTACATAATTATACCCTTAAAAGTATACTAAAATATAATTTATTTGTTATTTTAATATTTCGATGTCCTTACCTGTTATAGATTGGTAGCGTCCATAGGAGATACATACGGCACAGCATTGCTTTTCCACATGTTGGTTTCAACTATCACCCTGACTCTTCTCGCTTATCAAGCTACTAAGGTGAGATGGTATACGCTTTCTTTACGGGCCGTATTTTAAATATAATAAATTACACAATTATTATACGTAGATAAAATTTTCAAATTATATAAAACTGACCAAAAATAAAATAGGCGTACGATTCCATGAAATAAGCAATGTTTGCTAAGGTCGGTCACTGGATGGGTGACCAAAAATATATTATCTCGAGTTCCTCTGTGCTTCAGAAGGCACGTTAAGCCGTTGGTCGGGACCGGGGCTGCATCTGTAGTCGTTAATACCCACCAACTATGACTCATCCAGCAGTGAGGACATTAATAGGCTGGTGATGATAACCATAATACTATATACTTTAATTTTATGTTTATTTCCTAGTCAATGTAAGCAATTTAACATTCTGAACCACACAAAATAATATGAAAAGAAATCACATAATAACAGGAATTTCTTCACACCTCTAAAAATAAATATATCTTGTTACAGATAAACGGAATCAATGTGTACGCTTTCAGCACCATTGGCTACTTAAGCTACACACTGGGTCAAGTGTTCCACTTCTGTATATTTGGCAACAGGCTGATCGAAGAGGTAATTAAATAGTATAGGTTTGATCTTGGAGGAGTTTGTGCTTGCCAGTAACCTGATAGGAATGACCTAAATCAATTTATTTGCCTACTCAGTGTACAATAATTTATTTATTGTACATACAGGCGAATATTGTCCTTATTGCCTCCATGGCTTAGTGGTTCATCCAACGGAATTAGATCCGGAGGTCCCAGGTTCGATCCCCATAGGAGTGCAAATTTTAATCGGTTTGGTTGGGTGTAGCAGTTTTTTCAAGTCCATCTTATCAAAATCTGTCGCCATATTAATCGCCCTATTAACAGCCTTATTGTGTTCCGACAATTAAGGTAGGCCAATTAAAATAACTGTGTGACCGGTGACGGCAGAGTAGAATACAACTGTCACCACCCCCCATCTCTCCCGTGGGTGTCGTTCGAGGCGACTAAGGGTAAGGACAGAGATGAGCAATGGCCAGCAGCATTCCTCTTGTGCCACCTAGCAATATACTACGATATATGTGCCCGATATATTGCAATAGACTCGCCACCTATTACATGGGACCAACTAACTTAATTGGCGAAAAGTGGGTGTTTAATTCACCTATATAGGCGTGATTTATGTATGTATGTATGGAGGTTAAAATATGAATAGGCAATGATAGGCATCCAGTACTTATTGTTTCCACACCGCGCTGCGTCGCACCGCACCGTGACGCAACCGGACCTCTCACGTAGGACGCTGCGTTAATCTCCCACTCCCTTTGTGTAGAGTTCATCGGTGATGGAAGCGGCGTACTCCTGCCAGTGGTACGACGGCTCTGAAGAGGCCAAGACCTTCGTCCAGATTGTGTGCCAGCAGTGCCAGAAGGCGATGAGCATCTCGGGGGCGAAGTTTTTCACGGTCTCATTGGATCTGTTCGCTTCTGTACGTATTTTTGCTCAAACAAGCCTTATAATTATAAAAAATAAATTGCTGTGTGTTTGTCTGGCTAAGGGCCGAATTTACCGTCTCTCATAGAAACTGAGTTTAATAAAACTTGGTTTTGATTAATGCAAACTTGGTAGCGGAACTCAGTTTAGAGCATAAACCGAGTTCAACTTCAACTGATCGCGTTTAATTCTGCGATGAAATCGGCCCTAAATCTCGAGAAGGGCTGGGCCGATTTAGCTGATTTTGATGTTGAAATGATTGTCTCGGGCCAGGCAAGGCAGAAAAGGTGTGAAAATATGGAAAAATTGAGAGAAACAACAACAATTTTCACATGTAAGTTTATATGTGAAAATTGTTGCTTTTCTGTCAAATATTTAACGTAACCCTGGCAACCAATCGTAAACATGGCTAAGGGATAATTTATGTGGCATTACAACGTATGCCGGGTCAGCTAGAACGTATATAAAAAAAAAATCCTCCGAAACGGCTTGACCAATTGTTATGAGTTGTTTTGTGTATATCTGGTAGGGTAAGGCCCAATCTCCCTATATTCTTCCATCCAAAGGGAAGGCCCGTGCCCCAGCAGTGGGGACATTAATAAGGGCGGATGATGATGATGATGGTGACGAACAGGCATCTTCTATGCAAGCATCTACCATATTAATCCCCAAAAAAGTTTAAAGGTTTTGTTCATTTCAGGTGTTGGGCGCTGTAGTCACATACTTCATGGTGTTGGTGCAACTGAAATAGAAGTTTCCGTTTACAGGAATATTTTTACTTACAACGCTTATATAATAATATAATTATTATGATTATATAAAACCTTTTTCTGACGGGATAAAAAGTCACCCTGTAAGTTAAAGTATACAGTAGTTAAAGCTAAGTGAAAAGTATTTTACTAAGTGCTGTTTTACAATATTTATTTGGTATCTATGTTACACCATTCAATCTCAGCCGAGCATTACCGGCAAAAAAAAAGTAATAATATCATCCTGACTTGACATGTTTGTGAGAATATCGAAGGAACGTCACACACTATTAGGAAAACACATTTACATTATGGGAAAATATTATTTGGGGGAAACAAGTAATGGACCAATATGAGTGAGTTGTCACCAAAATCCTCTGATTTTCTCACCAAAATACGAATTTGTTGATGTTCCGATGTTGAATTATTTATTAAGTAGAGTTCTTATGCTAAGTAGCTTTAAGAACTTAATGTACACTTAATTTGCAAATAAACAATGAGAATTATTTAATAACAACTTTTATCGTCTGTAAAGTTAGGTTAGTATGGGTATCAAATCAATCAATCAAGCAAGTCATTTGGAAATAAATATTCTTAAATTTGTTGTTTTTTTAAGATTTTGAAATGTATTTTATTTATTTTGAGGTACCTACTTACTACTCGTTTGGCTTATGAGACCAGAATAAAATTATTATCTTTCTAAATACATTCAAAAGCATTTATAGGCCTAAGTCACTTGTTAACATTAAGATAGAATTGAATTATTTCAACAATTTTTTTGTGGATTTTCGCTATACTTTTAAAAAAGTTGACGCGTTATATTTTGTGTGTGTTTGTGATGTGATTTATTTGTGATTTATTTCAGAAACCGCTGTTTAGTTTATGAGGTGGCAAATTATTATTAGTTTTTTAGCTTGATTAGCTATGGTTGGGCAACCAGCATTAGGTCTGTAGTTTGAGTATGAAAAGGTTGAATAGTGGCATGAGCTAGCTTAAAAAGCATTTTATGTAGCTAGCTATACGACGAATAATTAATTTCCTTTATGTCACACCTGACCATAAAGTGGACTTTACCACCCGCTACGCGTTCCTGGTCAGGGGGCGACATAAAACTATGATCTTACTTCGGGCGTTAAAAAAGAAAGCCTCATATTGCGATATGAGGCTTTCTTTTTTTTTTATCGATTTTTTTTATAAAGTTTGGTTTATCGCCCTTGGTATACAATCTAATATTTAATTATACCTAATAGTTTAAGTAATCCATAATCTATTTCCGCATTTCGATAATACCCTACGTCTTACAACGCAGTTAGAAGTTGAAGTTGAAAGGTTGCACAAACTTCGGAAAGCTAATTGACGGCCTGGTCGACCGAGTGGTAAAGGCATCCCGGATTGTGGATGTCGCGGGTTCGATTCCCGCATCAGTACGATACATTTTCGAAAATTTTCTGACTTCTTATCCCTTTAAATAGTACATAATTATTTTGATGTTAAATTGATAATTGTTTTTCAATAAATCACTTAATTATAAGAAATTACAGTTTTTTTATTTGCTCCGTGGTGACGGCAGAGCATATAATTACATACATACATAATTCACGCCAATATCCCCGAAGGGGTAGGCAGAGGTGAACTAGCACCCACGCTTCGCCAATTAGGCTAGGTCCCATGTAATAGGTGGCGAGCCTATTGCCATTTATCGGGCACAAAAGTCGCAGTACTTTGCTATTTGGTAGGTATAAGAGGAATGCTGCTGCCCATTCCTCATCACTGATTTATCCTTAGTCGCCTTATACGACACCCACGGGAGAGGTTTGGGGTGGTGACAATTGTATTCTACTCTGCCGTCACCACACGGCCAAGCATATAATTGTCATAATATTATACATTGGATGTCGTCTAAAGTCGACTAGAGTTGACATGAGCATATATATCGCTCATTCAATACAAAAACACCCCAAATCAAATAGTTCTTATGCGAAGTTTCTTTTTGGGAGCAGAGGAGTATGAAAAACAAACTCATCTTTTTTTCGTTATTTATACTAATTAATAATGAGTTTAAGGGCCTGTTTCACAATCGACAAGTAAGTTCGAAGTAGCTTACTTTGCAGTTCAATTGACATATATATCATATTGCAACTGTCAAATGATCTGTGAAGTAAGCTACTTTGAACTTACTTATCGATTGTGAAACAGGCCCTTAGGATATTAAATTCAAATAAAACATTAACCGATTAGACGAATCTGGTAAAATGCCCAAAGGTGTTGTGTAAACAGGAGCAACTAGGAATTGAAATTCTTATCTGCCCCTATAACGGAATATATGGTAGAGCATATGCCGTGTGGTGACGGCAGAGTAGAATACAATTGTCACCACCCCAAATCTCGCCTGTGGGTGTCGTAAAAGGCGACTAAGGATAAATCAATGATGAGGAATGGGCAGCAGCGTTCCTCTCATACCACCTAGCAATAGCAATGTACTGCGACTTTTGTGCCCGATATATGGCAATAGGCTCGCCACCTATTACATGGGACCTAACATAATTGGCAAAACGTGGGTGCTAATTCACCTCTGCCTACCCCTTCGGGGATATAGGCGTGATTTATGTATGTATGTATAGTAGAGCACATAGGTATGAATACCAACAACGATTTTTTAAATAAAATTTTACAGGAGAATGTTTGCTTCAAGGGCATTAATTAAATTCATTAATTATTAACGTTGTAACATGTCTCAAAAATACTGATACTTTGAAGAAGTCTCTAGAGGAACCCTTTAGTCTAAGAGTTATGTAAAAAATATGGAGCATACTAGAGGTCATACGTGATAAAATGTATTGATTAAAATCAATATTAACTTTATCTGAGTAACGTGAAAAATTCCGTAAAAGAAGCCCTTTTGAAATTTCTTTGCAAATTCTCTGCATAGTGGCTCATTGTATATACATGAATTTTACATTTAAAAAAAGGTTACGGTGTCTTCTAGAATTTGTATTGTTTACATTTTTAATTATTTCGATCGAACGCACGTCGACCTTTGCCCACTTATTTAAATAACAATATGTCTTGTCCCACTAATATTAAGTTTTCTATATTTTATATTATGTTGAAACAACCAAATAATCAAAGTATTGTTAATAAACATTATACCCGGGCGTAACCCACTCACCTCTGGCAGCGATCCCTCTCTTGTAAATGAGCCGACGTAATTAGGACAACCAATTAGTCCGCTTTTAGCAAGTCCCTAATTAGCCTGGAAGTCTGCGTCGATCCGATTTTGGATTATCGATAAAATAAATATTGCTAAGCATAGATCGCGATCGTATATTGCAATTACTAGTGTGTAGAGATGTCTAAAGAGGATGGGGGAAAAGGAGTTCGCTAGCGCAGTGGCACAGCGCGCTTGGCCTACGATTGCGTAAACTAAGCAATTTCGCTCAGGCCGGTCATTGGATGGGTGACCAAAAATTTATTATCTCGAGTTCCTCCGTGCTTCGGAAGGCACTTTAAGCCGTTGTTCCCGGCTGCATCTGCAGTCGTTAATACCCACCAACCCGCACAGGGCCAGCATGGTGGGTTAAGGTCCAATCTCCTTATGTTCTTCCATCCATAGGGAAGGCCCGTGCCCCAGCAGTGGGGACATTAAAGGGCTGGTGATGAAGACGATGATAAGTACGTAAAACAGGTGCTGCTGACATTAAATTCGTTTAATATACCTAATTAATTATGGTCTGCCTTCATCACAGGGTAAGAGTTTTATGGTGAAAACATCATGATCCACTCCCACGTGGCCCACGCCTGGGTTATAATAGCCCACTTATCACCCATTTCCGCCCATTATGCCGTGTGGTGACGGCAGAGCAGAATACAATTGTCACCATCCCCATCTCTCCCGCGGGCCAGCAATGAGTAATGGGCAGCAGTGTTCCTCTTATGCCACCTAGCAGTTTACTGCGATTTCCGGACCCGATAAATGGCAATAGGCTCGCCACATATTACATGTGATGTAACCTAATTGGCGAAACGTGGGAGTTAATTCACCTCTGCCTACCCCCCCTTTGGGGATATAGGCGTGATTTTTGTATGTGTATTATGTATCACCCATTTAATTCCAGCCACTGGGTCGTTTGGGTTGGTGAACACTGAATATTGTAGATTTTAATATTGATACTTGATAATTTTAATTAAATTAAATTTTAATACTTGATAATTTAAACCATACTATTAAGGATGGAAAAAATAAAAAGATTTTCGGTTGTATATTTTATATAATTGTTAGGTATTTCAAAACCTTTATACTAGTGCGAGTCCAAATTTAGATTTTCAACTGTAAATTATTACTGTATCATCAATAACTGTATTAATTAATATACAAGCCTGATTACATTGATTTGCATATTAAACTGATTGAAATTCAATATAGTTGAGACAACACTGCCATACCAACTCGCATTTACCTAAATGAAATTATGTGTCGTCACAGCAAACAAGGAAGAGAGGTAATACGGTTCAGAATTAACTTGCACTTTATTACTGTGTAATTAAACCCGCTTTTGGCTTGACATGGGTAATGACAGGCAAGTGCTCTGATACGCTCTGATTGAAATATTAATTAAAAATATAAATTGTAACGGTAAATTATGCACATCTACAAGATGTACCGACATATTATAATAATATGGACAGTTTCCAATTTAAAATATTTTACTATAATAATAACGCAGTGGCTTAGCGCGCTTGATTTGAGATTGCGTAAACTAAGCAGTGTTCACTAAGGTCGGTTAACGGATGGGTGACCAAAAACATGTCGTCTCGAGTTGCTCCGTACTTTGGAAGGCAAAGGTAAACCGTCAGTACCGGCGTCATCTGCAGTCGTTAATACCCTAATCCGTACTCAGCCAGCGAAATGGTTTATAGCTCATCATCATCATCACCAGCCCTTTAATGTCCCCACTGCTGGGGCACGGGCTTTCCCTATGGATGGGAGAATATAGGGAGATTGGGCCATAACCCACCACGCTGGCCCAGTGCGGGTTGGTGGGTATTAACGACTGCAGATGCAGCCGGGACCACCGGCCTAACGTGCCTTCGAGATAGAGGAACTCGAGATGATAAATTTTTGGTCACCCATCCTATGACCGCCCTAAACGATCTTGCTTAGTTTACGCAATCGCAGGTCAAGCGCGTTATGCCACGGCGCTAGCGAGCCCCTCGAGGTTTATAGCCCATTTTCACTATATTCTTCTATAGAGAAAGCCTGTGCCCCAGCGCTGGGGACATTAAAGAGATGGTGGTGACTATAATAAATAGGGCTACGTGTTTATGGCAGAACACAGTCTTAGGAAGTTATTAGAACTCACTATATTAGGTATCTATGTCGTGTGGTAACGGTTGAGCAGAATACAATTGTCACCACCCCAATCTCTCTCACGGGTGTCGTACAAGGCAGTGAAGAGTTTGGACAGCGATGAGTAATGGGCATCAGCGTTCCTTTTATACCACCTAGCAATATACTGCGATGTATGTACCCAATAGATGGCATTAGGCGCGCCATCTAATACTTCAGGGACCTAACATAAAGCGAGACGTGGGTGTTAATTCACATCTTCCTACCCCAAGGATTTCCGAGGATTATTATATGACATTAATCAATACAAAAGATATTCTACTTCTCCCTGCCCTGTTCCTAGGCTATCTGGGGTCGGCGCAGTATGTTTCCTCTTCCATTCATATCGGTCAGGCGTCATCAAGCCTTTCACTCCCTTTTGATTCATATCATCCATCACACCGGAAAGGTGCTCGTGATACAACTAAAGATATTACCGTAATTAAAATCAATAAAACTTGGACAGCAATGAAACTCGCTGAGAGCTAATTAATTGTAGGAGTTCATGAATTTTAATTAAGTGGACACAGTGAAGTCAATGGCAGTATAAGAACTCTATCTGGTTAATGTTTTCATGATCTAACCAAAAGGGCCAAACAAATCTGCTCAGCCCCCGTAGCACGGGACGTGGACACATCTCCTTCGGGGGAAACAAAATCTTTTCCTTTAGTGTCTTGGGTGGCCGAGAGGCCAGGCACCTGCCCGGATAGCAACGGACGCGGGTTCAATTCCCGCCTCAAGATCATAATTTTTCGAAATTATTTTTCTAACCACCAAAATCTTTGTACTAACTTTTCCTTTCGCTCTAAGTCCTACTAAATACCGAGGTAAAACACTGTCAAGTGGTGGAGAGAGACTTGTCCACGTCCCCATGCTAGACAAGTAGCCAATCTATTCGAACAAATAGAATACAAATGTAAATATTTGACATTTGACACGTCGGTAGCCATGTTGTTTTTCTGTAACTTGTAATTCGTTTAATACTTGTATTATATTCGTTCGATTACATTGGCCACTTATGTAGAGGGGCTGGTCGTGCCTAATGGGTTCCGAGACCAGACGGTCGAGCAGCTTGACGTCAAGCATGTAGATTTTAGCTTGCTTCAAGCATTTTGACCGCCTACAACGCTTGCTTGATGCTTGAGTGCATGTAAGCGCTTTTTATGTTTGTTTGATTCGATGGCCTAGCAACAGAACAGAAACACACAGAAAGTCAACGTGCTTGACGCTAAGCCGCTTGAACGTCGTGGAACCCCATTAGACGAATAGAGCGTGTCAGTGTCAATTATGTAGATATGATTCGATTGAGCGCACTGACCTCCATTAAACAAGTACACAAGGACTGTAGGTTGTCATCCAAATATCGCCATTTTGGCGCTGATGGCACTAGTGTGCGAAGGCGAACGTCCACGGAACTAATATTAGGGATGCATTTGTCAAATACAAGCAACAAACGTCAAATTTAGAACCCTTGCCGCTCGATGGGGCGCTTCAAATCGGCACAAGAAACTTTTGTCATTTTAGTAGAAGTATTCAGTCCCGCGTATTTATATTAGAGGCCAGTGATTGAGCGCAAAAAATCGTCGACCGGCAGTCTAGAACGGTGTACAGATATATTGTGAGGCACGCTTCTAACAAATGCTAATATTGGAAGAGTCGGTAGCTGGATAGACAGGCCGCCTAGCTACGCAATCCTAGCAACGTAACGTTGCTCAACGTCGGTAAACATTTGAAGAGACACACGGCTTCGAAACAGGCGGGTTTTAATTACTTACGTATTGATAACAGCCGGGGATTATCAAGTAGGCGTAGCACGGGACGTGGACAAAATCTCTCTCCACCACTTGACTGTGTTTTGCCTTGGGATTTAGTGGGGAGAGCTCGCACTTGGGCTGCGATTGCGTAAACTAAGCAAAGTAGCTAAGGCCAAAAATTTATTATCTCGAGTTGCTCCGTGCTTCGGTAGGCACGTTAAGCCGTTGGTACCGGATACATCTGCAGTGGTTAATAGCCAGCAACCCGCACTAGACCAGCGTGGTGGGTTATAGCCCAATCTCCCTATGTTCTTCCATCCATAGAGAAGGCCCGTGCTCCAGCAGTGGGGACATTAAAAGGGCTGGTAATGATGATGATAGCAGGGTGGTCCATTAGGCCTAGCACGTGACGTGGACAAATCCCTCTCCACCACTTGACAGTGTTTTGTCTCGGCATTCTTCTTCTTTCTTCTCAGATTTCACTAAGATGACATACATACATGCATCGCATAAATCACGCCTATATCCCAAAAGGGGTAGGCAGAGGTGAATTAACACCCACTTTTCGCCAATAATGTTCGGTCCCGTGTAACAGGTGGCGAGCCTATTGCCATGTATCGGGCACATAAATCGCAGTACAAATTTAAATTGCTAGGTGGTATGAGAGAAATGCTGCTGCCCATTACTCACTGCTGTCTTTACCCTTAGTGCGACACCCACGGGAGAGATGGGGGTAGTGACAATTGTATTCTGCTCTGCCGTCACCACACACTAAGATGTAGAATGTCACTCCTGGTTCGATGGAATCAATTATACACACAAAAGTATCTGATTTTGGCAGTATGCGCTTTGGGATCCCGTCCCCTGCATTTTTCCTTTCACGGTGATCACAATAATATTATTCAATAAACATATCAATTATCCTTCATAGTGTCCATAAATAAACGCTTACAAAAAGTGTGCTATGATATGATAGATGTGAATGTCTTCAAAGTTATTTTTCTTCATTAAAATTTTATGTTGGCTACACGAAAAAGTTCAACTTAAGAATAAGATAAAAATTCTTGTCCGTTCGCGATGTTTATTCCTTGAAAGGAAGTTAAAAATTAAAAAGATTTTATCGCAAATCAAGTTTCCGTTCCTTCACTTGTGTTGGGACGAGGGTTAAGAACTAACTGCCGCACTCAAGAGACGTCAAATAACGGTAATGAGTACTTAACGTCAAAAAATGACAATTCAAAACTAGTCGCTATTCTTGCTGGGTCTATGGTCTAGATTTGACTGAAATTTTTTGACATTAAATACTCATTAAAGTTAATTGACGTCTCTGAGTGCGGCAGTAAGACTGTGAGCACTTTATTCTATTTACTAAAGATGTGGAGACGATCTCTTCAAGAAAGTATCCACCGATGAAGGTCAAGTGATACTCATTTGGGATTCGCCAGCTCGTTCGGCCCTCAGACAATGAAAGATTCGCTTGTTAAATGTCGCATAAAGGTGCCTCGTTCTTTGAATGGTTCTATTTACTAAAAACGTGGAGACGATTTCTTCAAGAAACTCGCTAAGCTTATCGTGAAAGACAACTTTAAGAACCATTGTAGCGTAATAAAATAAACATCATACAAAGAGAGCAACATAATTATTATGTTTGGTCTCTTTGTAAGATGTTTATTGACCATTGGTGACTTACCAACACATAGCCGCTATTAAGTAATTTAATCATCGAACATGCATTGGAGAAAACGCAATCACATTTGATTTATTATTTAATGCTTGTGTATGCTCGTTAAATACTGATCCAAATATTAGGAAAATATGGACCAAAATGGCCTAGCGGGTATTTTCGTGGATAAAAATAATTTTCATTCAGATATAACAATATTCCAGTCAGACTTATTAACTGCGTCCTTGTGAAGACATGGCAATGGTAATTGAAGTTCCAATCTGTCCCCTTGGATGTATGAAACAATGTTATACGCAAGTTACGGTTTTGGGCAGAATGACCGGTTTGGGCCGCCTTCCCCCATTGGATACCTATGCGATTGATCCTACTATTATTGGATGGATACCTAAGCGGCTGAAAGCCCGACTTAACATAGTCCATAAAACCTTGAATTAATTCGAAATTTAGCATTCGAGAGTAGAAAACCGAGACAGACCGAGTTTTAATTAAACCAAGAAAGGAATGATATTTAAACAAAGCCTCGCCAGGCATTTAGCGCCTGTTCAGCTGGAGCGAAATACGCGCGAATTATTTAGGGTTTCCGAGTACATTACTGGGTTTACATTACAAATTTCTACTAATGCACTAACATGAAGAGCAATGCATAACAAATCGCGTCTCAATCGCGCGTACATCTGGACTGGGTTTTAAGCGGCTGTAGTTTACGGATAGCGCTGTATTAAGCGCTTTATTTATGCGGCCGAGTACTATCTTTTCGCTGGCGCTAATTGGATCGTTTCGCAGCTCTATTAATTGTCATTCGCGACTAGCAGCCAGTAAAAACGACAGCCAAGTGCGTGAATATTAAAAGCCAACGTGTCTAAATTAAAATAGTTATTTGAAGCTGAGTATAAGTAAGCATAAGTAAGTATATAAGTATAAGTAAGCAAACCTGAAATTGAGTACGGTTTGTGATTCGATTTCGATGTTGAGCCATCATCATCATAAACAGCCTTTTAATGTCCCCACTACTGGGGCACGGGCCTTCCCTATGGATGGAAAAATATAGTGAAATTGGGCCATAACCCACCACGCTGGCCAAGTGCAGGTTGGTGGGTATTGACGACTGCATATGCAGCCGGGGCCAACGGCTTAACGTGTCTTTCGAAGCCCGGAAGAACTCGAGATAATAAATTTTTGGTCACCCATCCAATGACTGGCCTTAGCGACATTGCTTTTACGCAATCGCAGGCCAAGCGCGCTATGCCACTGCGCTAGCGAGCTCCCTAATGTTGATCCTTGGTTGGTGAAATTTACGAAGCTTTTGTTGGTTGTAAGTTTCCTTTGTGCTCTCGCAACCCTTATAAAATAGTAATACAATACTATTTTATTACGGTTATACAGAGCTCGCTAGCGAACTCTGGCGAAACTCAATGTAACACTTACTGCCGCACTCAGAGACGTCAAATAACTTTAATGAATACCTAATGTCAAAAAATTTCAAAGAAATCTAGACCCTAAACCTGGCAAGAATAGCGACTAGTTTTGAATAGTCATTTTTTGACATTAAGTTGGTACTCATCATCGTCAATTGCCGTCTCTGAGTGCGGCAGTTAGTTCTTTACTTGCCTTGCACTAACCTTTCGAGTCTTTGGAAGCCTCATCGTATGCATTTAATTTCTCTCTAATGTTACTCCACATCCTTTTCGAAAACTCTATCGCTTGCGAGGTTTTGTTATACCCGTCGGGAGTAATCTACATATTTTGATCTAAGTGCTTCCAAAGTGCTTCTTACTGGGTATAACTGACTCTGCGACGAGGCCCCAAACTAAAAATGGTATAGATAGAAAGACCACTTGAAAGAAAACTTCTTAATTGTCATGGCTTACATAAATATTTTATAGCATAATTTAAGCAATTATTAGATTTAAGCCTAAGAATAATATGGTAAATATCTTATAACTTACGACATTTTGTCAGGTTTATTTTGATTTAGTTGAAAAACTTAAAAATCTAATTTTAAACACCGCGGGTCTCACTCGACTCAATTTCATGTGCCAACGGTGTCAACACATAAAAATGACAACGTCAAACAAGATAAACATTTGGTGTGAACATCTTACAAAGTCAGTATTCCGTATTCAATTTATTTTATCAAAAAGAATATATATTGAAATAATAATATCTTTTTATATATTTTTGTTAATACATGATACATAATATATATATTACTTAATTTCCACACAATAAAGTATATTTTTTCAAATGTTTAAATGACTCTTCAAGAAATACGGTTTTCACCGGTAAGAAAATACGCAAAAGTTTTTGAACGCACTTCGGCATCAGTAAACTGAGACAGCTATATGTCATTTTTATATAGCGCTGTTTCTTTCACTCTGTAACAGACCAAATGCAGACCAGCGGCATCTTTCGTTCATTCAAGCGATTTTTTAAGCGACACGTTTTAAGAAGATGATGGTACGAATTAAAACGATGCAGTTTAGGAACCTACACTCAAAGGACAGGAATAACAATCGCTTTTAAAAAGATGGTGGTAAGCCTCCTGTTTCAGCAAGTGTAACGGTAAAATAAAAGCGTGTAAAAATAAGTCAACATCTCATTAAAAGAATGGAAATTTTTTGTTGGGAGCCTTAATTATAGACGCTATTCTTTGAGTCGACTTCGAGCCAACTTATCTTACCTTCATTTATTAACAAATGAATATTTAATTTTGTACAAGCTGTAATTATTTAACTTATGAAAGATTCATTACGCCGGTAACGGTAGTGATGTGAGCAAGGCTACGATTTTAGGTAGATATCGACGTCTTTGAGTTTACTTGTAATAAACAAAAGTTGCACCAATCCGCACTGGACCAGCGTGGTGGGTTATGGCCCAATCTCCCTATATTATTCCATCCATAGGGAAGCCCTGTGCCCCAGCAGTGGGAACATAAAAAAGGCTGGTGATGATGATGATCATGAAACAAAAGTAATATTTATGTACTTATTTAGGGAATATATTATTTGGCTGCAAGTCAGTTGGAATACTATAATAGTAATATAATAAAATTCTTACCCTCACATCTGTATCATCATCTAGCCCAAAGTCAGTAATCACTTGTGTTATGTATAATGATGACGTACAAATATTAATACATATTAATAATTATAAGTATTTATAATATACTATAATACAAACGATTATACTAATATAAATTAGATTTATCATAATAATATTATTATGGATGGAAGAATACATGATTTGAAAACATATTTAACAAATTACAGCCTTCATGCAGCATAACATATTCTGTGCATAAATTTTGTAAGGCCTTACTGCCGCACTCAGAGACATCAATTAACTTTAATGAGTATTTAATGTCAAAAATTTTCATTCAAATCTAGACCATAGACCCGGCAAGAATAGCGACTAGTTTTGAATTGTCATTTTTTGACGTTAAGTACTCATTAACGTTATTTGACGTCTCTGAGTGCGGCAGTTAGTGAGCTAAGATTTATCGACATTACAGCTTATCAATAACTAGTCCCACCACTTTAGCACATAATTCAGTACAAGGGAAATTTCCATTTGAGTAGCGAAATTGCCTTAATTTGCGATGAGTTTGTATATTATATTTTTAGTGAAACTAATTATTTTCTTTAATACAGCCCGTTTTTGGTAATTTTAATATTAAATATGTTGTTATTAACGATGAAAGCAAATTGAAAGCCTCATTTTAAGCCTTAACGCTTTTTGGTTTTATATTAAAACATGAAACAAAAATATTAATAAAGAACGCGAACGATCCACGTAATATTGTTAGACATTCGGAAAATTTTATTCAAATAGACAAAGTTTACAAATTATCTTGTATGAATAAATACCTTAAAGACATTTTCACATGCTCAAACAATTTCGGCCGTGTGGTGACGGCAGAGCAGAATACAAATGTCACCACATGTACTTCTCCCGTGGGTGTCGTGGCGACTATGGGTAAATGAAAAAGACAGCGATGAGTAATGGGCAGCAGCATTCCTCTCATACCACCACCTAGCAATATACTACGATTTATGTGCCCGTTAGATGGCCCCAAATCTCTCCCCTGGGTTTCGTACAATGCGACTAAGGGTAAATCAGTGATGAGGAATGGGCAGCAGCGTTCCTTTTATACCACCTAGCAATAGTACTGCGACTTGTGTGGCCGATAAATGGTAATAGGCTCGACACCTTACATGGGATATAACATAATTGGCAAAACGTGGGTGCTAGTTCACCTCTGCCTACATATCTGCCTCTGGATATAGGCGTGAATTATGTATGTATTATATAGTCATAGTAACGTATGTACGATTTAGTCGGAAAGACGTGCGGGCTATTACTTTTGGTACGATCTGCGATTTAGTCGTCCAACTTAATCTCTCGAATCTTCAAATTCTTTGGTGATAGACTTAACTGCCGCACTCAGAGACGTCAAATAACTTTAAGGCCCGTGTTCACCAACACGTAAAACAACCAATTAAAAGATAACCGCCAGGTCTTGACAGTTCTTCCATACTGTACGATAAAATGTCAAAATCCGACGGTTAAACAGTAATCGTCTGATTATGTCTTGGTGAACTCCAGTCGTCTAACTTAATCGCATGATCTGCAGGGCCCCTAAAACAGAAGAATTATTCAAACTCAAATCCTTTGAACTTTCACCCGTAAACAGCTCATGTACTCAGTTAAGAAGTTTCTCGAAGAATAATTTCGTTTTAAGTATCCACCGATGAAGGTCAAGTGATACTCATTTGGGATTCGCCAGCTCGTTCGGTCCTCAGACAATGAGGGATTCGCTTGTTAAATGTCGCATAAAGGTGCCTCGTTCTTTGAATGGCTGAGAAAGTTAATTATTGTGTATCTTTAGATTTGGATCCTTTTTGAATAGCACCTTTTCGAAGATCAAGGAATAAAAGGATTATGAAAAGAATTATTCATGTAAATGAGGCAAGGGAGTTGTGTGAGCTGTAGGGTAACGAATTTATTCTCAGCAGTACCTAAAACTCGCGAGGAGCTCGCTTGCGCAGTGGCATAGCGCGCTTGGCTAGCGATTGCGTAAATTAAGCAATGTTCGCTAAGGCCGGTCATTGGATGGGTGACCAAAAATTTATTATCTCAAGTTCCTCCGTGCTTTGGTGCTTTGGAAGGTACGTTAAGCCGTTGGTCCAGGCTGCATCTGCAGTCGTTAAAACCCACCAACCCGCACTGGGCCAGCGTGGTGGGTTAAGGCCCAATCTCCCTATGTTCTTCCATCCACAGGGAATGCCCGTGCCCCAGCAGTGGGGACATTGAAGGGCTGGTGATGATGATAATGATGATAACAGGTGCTGCTGAGATTAAATTCGTTTAATATACCTAATCAATTATGATCTGCCTTCATCACATGGTAAGGGTTTCATGGTGAAAACATCATGATCCTCTAAGGAGGTCGCGGGTTGTCTTAAGTCGGAGCGTTTTGTCAAAATTGTCAAACAAACAATTGGCTGTGTTTGCCCCTACCAGGATTCGAATCTGGGATCTCTTGGCTATTCGACGATGCCGAACGGCAAACCATAGGCAGTAGGCCAGAATACTGCCTAAAATAGCTACGATCAAACTTAATTTTGGTAATTTTCAGTCAGCCTATCGTGTGCTCTCTAGAGGTAATAGGTTGAAATTAATGTTAACCATAATCCGACCTGTCCCTATAGATTTTCACAAATAATTTTACACACCAGAGAGCCCGCTTTAGACAGCATTCCCGTTTTTGGTCACCTTGCCCTACTCTTTTAATAACAGTAATAGTAAAGTTATAACGGCTCTACGTAAACTGGGCCAAGATTCGATGTCGATCGTGAACCCACAGTCCTGTTAACACGAATATAAGGAGAACTTGCAAGGAATAAATAAAGAATACGTTCGCCGAATGGCACATTACTCTGAGCGTGTAGTGTACCAGCTATTCTACCTTCAGTGGTTCGAGTAACAAGAGTGTAGCGAATTTGACGTAGCGAAATAATTTTGTAAGCTTCAAAAGCAAATTCAAAAACGCCGTGTGGTGACGGCAGAGCAGAATGCAATTGTCACTATTTTTATAATTATTATAAGTATGTATGTACGTATGGAAAAGCAAATTATACTCTAGACCCTCTTGGTGTTTGAAGCGGAGAGCTAGTGGATGGGTGGTGGTAAATCCTAGTTAAATGAAAAAGCGAATAACAACGGTGAAAACTGGGTTTTTATTATAATATTTTACAAACAGAAAAGTGAAGCTACCTATCGAACCAAAAAAGCAATTGTCACCACGACCAATCAATCTTAAAAAAATAGACAAAAACCATAACTATAAAAAAGGTACATTGTTCTGTAAAAAGGTTAAATTTCCAAACGGCTCGGCAACAGTGTTGGTGAAAAGGAAATCACAGGAATTAACAAAAAGTTTAACCCCCGAATACAGAAACGCTATTCAAAGTTTGAGTCCCGCTTAACATTTAAGTATTGTTAAAATTGACGTTTTTCCATACAAATTCTGACAGGTAGTGTCCACTTAACTTTTTAAGCAGTCCCCTAAATTTGAGTAGCGTTTCTGTATTCGGGGGTTAGCCTAATATAATTATACCTCCTACTCTTGTTTAAAAACTGACTATAAAAATATGGGGCAAGCTCATTGCCATTAAAGCCCATTGCCAGTTCTCCGTTATATTTGTAGTAACTGATAAAGGGCTATTGTCTATGACATAACTCGCGTATTGAAAGGATAGAACGTAAGTTTATTAAATTCTTATGTTTCCGTACCAATCAAAAATATAACTCTGAAAATTACCATGAGCTATGTGAGAAGCATCCCTTCTTACTCTTTCTAAACGCCGTGATATAGCTGACATTATATTTATGTTAAAAATTACAAGTGGTCATCGCGACGAACGCTATAGGCCGGGCGAGCGGTAGGATGAATAGGATTGTTAACAATTCTGACGTAGACATTTTTAATACAAATGTCATTCACACCAGGCGATTGCTGAGTCAGTCTAATTCATATTTAAGTTAAAATTTTTTGAAGTTAAATTTTAATACTTTTAGGGCCTGTTTCACAATCGACAAGTAAGTTCGAAGTAGCTTACTTTGCAGTTTGACATATATTATCCTCTCGTGCGTTGAAGTGACATTTTGTGACCCCCCCTGTGCGTGGCGCCGGGACCCGGGTTTCAACGCACAGAGCGTTTTTCGCACTATTTCCTTATTTTCTCGAATTAGAACAATTAGAACATTTGTTTATAGTTAAATTACTAATATAGATAAAGTATTTTACAATTTTTCATTCATCACATTCAACTGAATAATGTTCGCTTAAAAATAGTGAGCAAAGTTTCAAGGAGGGTACTTCTGCTTTGTTTTGGCAAATTTCGTAAATCTTACGATAGATATGTAATTAAAGTTAATTAGTACTTACTGCACAATTTTTCCTTTCGATATTCACTAATTATAGCAATTAAAATCCGTAAATAACAAGCTTTTTCAACTGTAGAAGTTGGTCCCAAAATTACCTACTTTTTGTGACGTCATCTATTGACTTTTACGTGACGTATAACTTTTTAATTTTGTTTTGGGAGTCTATGAATGATGAAAGAGAACGTTTTTTTTTATTTTATCGGCAACCAAAAGGGTGTTTTTATGCTCAGGGTTTTTTTTGTAAGTTTGTAGTTATTTGTGGAGACTTCTTATCAGCTGTATGTTACCTATTGTATGCTACTAGTGTGTATTAATAGCTGTTAGTCTTCCCTTAATATAAAATTTAAAAAAATATAAATATATAATATAACTTTTGTATCTGCGCTCTCTCTTAACGTTGTGAGCTCGCTCTTATTCAATAATTATTTTCTATAATTAATTTACTGTGGCATCAATCCTATTAACCTTACAAAGTTATAAGCTTTGTAGACCCGCAGTAGAGGTATTGGTAGGTGAAAATTGTAATCTGATCTGTCGTCGCTGTTAAAAAGTATTTCAGGGGCTTTCGAATGAAAAATGTCATGTCCTAGAATTTTCGATTTAGTTTGGAGACTCTTCACAAACCGCGTCTTCGCTTCAATTGGTCCAACGGCAGTAAGCCAACGCTATCTCATGAAAGGTAGTTCTTCATCTACGTTTACGACTAGCTACATAAAGCTTGCCGTTGCTTTCGTCTGTCGTCTAATTATGTCCATTGTTCCTTATTTTCTTTTGAAGGTAAAGAAATATAGATGTAAATAAACGAACAGACATGTTGTACTTGATTTTCTTCGTAATGAACAGCTTTCAAGATACTGGAAAATTCTCAGAAAAGGAGATAAAAATATTAATATGCTTACGGGAAATCTTAGCAAATAGGTTTTTCAGCTCTCCAGCTACTGTCTTGTAAGGTTCAATCAATGAGTATTCAATTAACCAGCAATTAATTATAATAAAAATATGTTCGTCATCTAGTATCCATAACACAAGTGCTTAGGCTACTTACTTTGGGCTAGATGATAGGTGTGAGTGTAAAAATATTTATTTATTATTATTATTAATTAAAATACATTTTTACAGTGCCACCTATCATCCACTGCCAGAATAGCCTCGTTAAGACATGATCCCAACGAACGACCTTTTCGATCACACAAACATCTGGGTCTACCAGGATTCGTAGCCGGGCTCTTACTCGATAGCAATGGATCTGATCATTCGACAAAATGGCCGCCAAATATAGCAACCGATCACAAAATGGCCGTCAATTTTAAAGGTCAAAAAATCGAAATTAGGATGTGCCTATGCATGTTTGTTTAGAAACGAACCCAGTGAACCATTTTCAAAGTTCCGAAAGCGACAACTTTTTTCATTTAAATTCGCCCCGGAATCCGCAACTCAGTGGGATCGATTCTGCACGAGTGGACCGAAATTGCTTACACGCGTTTAATTGAATGCAGGGGTTCCTGTGTGCTGTTTTTGATCGGACGCGCACTATTTTGGACTCTATTGCTTTTATCCTGTTTGATCTGGACACAGTACGTCTATTTATTCTAGTCTTCTTTACTTCTTTATTTACTTCTTTTATTTATGTATATTACACAAACCGCCCATCTCTATTTATCAATCTTCATAGCTCTGTCTTCATTCATCCTACTTTCCTCCTCATCTCTCTATTAACTCCATTCCATCAATTTATGCCTATTACACAATCCAACCGTCCCCATTCATCAATCTCAATAACTCTTTTAATCTCATGTATCTCACTCTCATTAACACATGCCCATACAAAATCAAACGACTTTCATACATATATTAAATCGAATATATACAACTTTAAAGGTAATCTATAATAATCTTACAGTCCTGTAAAATAATACTGTTATATTTTCACATGTGCAGAGAGCACTATAGATTGAGCAGTAGGTATAGATTGGAATATTCTCATCCCAGTCACACTCTATTCATCGGTTTCACCATTCATGGGGGACTGAAATCCGCGTGTTTTGGTATCCGCACGTCTGCCCAGATGTTTTTTTTGTATATATTAGAGGTTAAAGTATGAAATTGCCGTTTTTTACTGAAAATCTTAATTGTAAATTTTTTTGTTTATAACAAATTTATTTAATCAAAATAGTTCCCATTATTATCTATACATTGCTACCATCCAATAGTAAGGTCATTTATGCCTTTGCGATAGACTCTAAGGATCTAGACTGCACAAACTGTGTGAAAGCATTTTGTACTGCCTCCTGGGAAGAAAACTTCTTGACACGTGGATAATTGTCCAAATCACGAAAAAAATGGTAGTCCGTTGGAGCAAGGTCTGGCGAATACGGAGGCTGAAGAATGGTTTCTAACTGCAGTTCCTGAAGGGTCAAAACGGTTTGGACCAGATCGGAGAAAACTAGAGTGAATAACACCATGTTGAAACAACCTTTTTATTGGTAAGTTTTGCTTTAGGACACTGTTGTGGCGTTTGAATTAGGGTCAGCCATTGCATTTTTCTTTTACGGTTATCATAAAGAATCCACTTTTCATCACATGTCACAATTAGATCCAATATTCCTTCATTTTTTGTACCGATTCAACAAGGCAACACAAGTTTCAACGCGTTTCTTTCTGCAGATCAGTCAAATCATGAGTCACCCATTTTTCGTATTTTTTTATTTTATTTATTTGACGCAAATGCGTCAATATTGTGGGTAAGGTAACGTTAAACCATGCCGCTAATTCCTGGGTAGTTTGACAAGGATCGGCTTTTACCATCTCTCTTAATTCATCGTTATTCACCTGTGTGGGTGGTCTTCCTCGTGGCTCGTTCTTTCAAGTCGAAGTTTCCATCACGAAAGCGTTTAAACCAAAATCGCCCGGTGCGTTCATTGGCAGAGCCCTCACCAAACGCAACATTGATATTGCGGGCTGTTTCTGCCGCGTTACTTCCGCGCCGGAACTCGTATTCAAAAATCACTCGAATTTTCGCAGTATTCATCTTTCTTGTCTAAGTTGAATAACAAAAATTGAAAATCGATATTCAAATGTTTAACATTATTTAAAAAAAGAACATCATAGAAACTACGTAAAAAAAGTTTCAATCGAAAACCGCAAACCATGAAGATTCTATGTCAATTCAAAAAACCTATTACAATAAAACGGCAATTTCATACTTACATACATACATACATAACTCACGCCTATATCCCCGAAGGGGTAGGCAGAGGTGAACTAGCACCCACGTTTCGCAAATTATGTTAGGTCCTATTGCCATTTATCGGGCACAAAAAATTGCAGTATTATGGCTAGGTGGTATAAGTGGAACGCTGCTGCCCATTCCTCATTAGTGATTTATCCTTAGTCGCCTTGTACGACACCCACGGCAGAGATTTGGGGTGGTGACAATTGTACTCTACTCTGCCGTCACCACACAGCACACAATTTCATACTTTAACCCCTATTATTAATATAAATGTTATTACCCAGCCGATAATAAGATTATAATCCAATAAGTTGAGATTATTCGTTTCCTAAATTCTTTACTCTGCTATGGAACTAGCTATTAGGTATGGACTTCATTAGGCTGATCAATGAATCAATCATTGATATAAGAACTATAGAGACAAGGTATCCACATCCTTTCGGTTTCTCCCAATAAGTTAATAAGTAAGGGCAATTTATTTGTTCGGCACACACAGAAATAGGTACGGTATCTAGTC
Source organism: Cataclysta lemnata (assembly GCA_963931975.1). Taxonomy (NCBI): domain Eukaryota; kingdom Metazoa; phylum Arthropoda; class Insecta; order Lepidoptera; family Crambidae; genus Cataclysta; species Cataclysta lemnata. Next base: position 3,351,849 of record OZ008357.1, read on the forward strand.
AGCAAACATGGCGATAGAAGGGTTTCTCAGGCCCTCAATTTTAGGCTCGAATGGTTCAGTACGCTTCACTAATTATACGTGTATCTGATATTGACAAGAAACTTGGGGAAATACTGAAATTGCGTATCCAAGTATGTTTGGCAAGCATCTATCTATAAACTACTTAGGTAACTAATAAATAAATACCTACCTGTACCTCTACTTGTAAAGTTTAAATTTCCATAGGACAAAATTAATGTTTCCAATAATCATACATAATATAATAATTGTATACCTAGATAAATCAAGCCCGTTTATCTCCGAAGGGGTAGGCAGATGTATGTAAAATACCTACGTTACACCAGCCAAGCCAGGTCCCATGTTCTGGTAATATCCTTATTCAACTCACTAACCCACAGAAATATCTTTGCTTGCCAATAACTGTGACAAGCTTGCATTAAAACTGGCTTCTAATACTTCTCCCTACCCCCACATTATGAGGTCCGTGTAAATACTACTGCAGCATATAATTTTGTGTTGTACTATAATAATATAATACAATTTAGATTATGTAATTTTTTTTTACAGGCAAGGCAAGGAAATCTATCGCAGCATCGAGAACGCCTGGTAGAGCTTCTGTAGGCCTATTCGCTAATTTTTTGGACACTTGAGAGTGATAATCACTGAACTATTTACTGATCCATTACTACTTCACTATAACGCTATTGTGACACTTGTCCTGTGAAAACAGTAATGGATAAGTAAATAGTTCGGTGATCATCACTTTCAACTGTCAAAAAAAGTTAGCGAATAAGCCTACTGGTCCATGAAGCAGTTCATGAAGAGGGATCTACCTTTCTGTCTCAAACGCAAACTCATCGACATGTGTATCCTGCTCGTCCTAACGTACGGTGCTCAAACATGATCGTTAACTGAGAGTCAAAATTCAAACTCAAGGTTTGCCAAAGAGCAATGGAGCGCAGCATATTAGGCGTCAAAAGGACAGATCGCGTTAGGAAAACCACGCTGCGCTCAAAACACGTATTGCCGACGTAGGAGCTAAAATCGCGAAGCTCAAATGGGACTGGGCGGGACATGTGTGCCGTATGCATCCGGATCGCTGGGCAAAGGTCACCACAGAGTGGACACCTCAGTATGGCCAAAGGCGTCGAGGTCGACCTAGAAAGAGGTGGAGAGACGATCTGGAGGCATATTGCAGAACATGGACTGAGTTGGCTCGGGATCGTTCGAGATGGAGGGTTGCGGGGGAGGCCTTTGCCCAGCAGTGGGATCTAATTGGCTAGTAAAAAAAATAAAAATATTTTTTTTTACACTCACACCTATCATCTAGCCCAAAGTAGAATAGTATTAGCATATTATTATTCTAAAATGGTACTGTGACATTTAGAATCATTTAGATTTAGAACAATGCCATTTCTACGATATCATTTACATTCACCAGAAGCATGATAACAATGACATAGCAGCAACATGGGAGCCGGATTACAGAGACACAATTAATTAATTAATTAGTAAGGGACACATTCGCAGACCTTTTACCTTCGAACAAAGAACCTTGGAATAATGGAAACAAATGTCTATTTCCAGGAGCGATATCGCAATTAGTGCAAATCATTTTATTCGACTGTAGTTATTCTAGTCCCGCGTGGGACATTCCTTCATTTAACCCATAGGTGCCCCATAAAGTCAAAGTCAAAGTCAAAATTCAGTTATTCATATCTGGTATGACTATAATACACTTATGAATCGTCAAGACGCTAGATACCGAAAACCCGTGTGTCCAAGAAAAAAATAGGGGAGTGCGCAGCATGCCTCAGTCTGTAATGATAGGCCTCCCAAACTCGCCCACGCCCCGATCCGCAACGAAGCGCCGACCCTGACGCGTTCATACCAAGATGATACTAAACGCACCAGAGCCCAACGTTCCGCTAGCAGAACGGCACGCAAGTAGGCTGTAGAGAAACCCACCATTGTCAACGAGTTATGAGATTGCAGGTACATTGTAAATTATGCACCAAATACAATCCCACAACTCGCCAATCACATTAAACCGATACATGGCGCGCTGCACTGTTGAACGTAGGCTTTGCAGAATTACAAAGAAATAATGCCCAATTGTTACCAAACTGCTGTAGGCGCTAGTACACCAAGAGTATGAAGATTGGGTCACCACACGCGGCGCTTTACCGGGTAGACTCGTGTACCTGGGCGCTTCTCACCCGGTTTCCCCACTACACGGCACGCCTGTAGTAGGCCTATCACGGGACGTGGACAAAATCTCTTTCCACCACTTGGCTGTGTTTTGTCTCGGATTTAGTGGGAGTTAAGCGAGAGGAAAATATTTTTATCCCTGAGGAGATGTTGTCCACGCCCCGTGCTACGGGAGTTGAGACAAGGTCGAGGTACCCTCAGCCCGCCCAGCATGACCACCGAAACGCGATACGATAAGGCCATTTATCGCTTTGAACTGTCAAAAATCCGTTGTTTTTTGACAGTTCAAAGCGATAAATGGCTATATCTATCATGTTTCGGTGGTCATGCTAGCCGGGCTGGCCTGCCACTCCAATCTCCGATTCGTAGCCCCCTGGGAGATGCATGCTGTGGAGAAATCCTCTCCCAGGAAGAGCTCAATTGCAATGCTTGAGGGCAAAGTTTTCGCCTTTCCCTACCACCCAGCATTATACTACGACTTACGTGTCCGATAGATGGCAATAAGCCACCTGTTACATGGGACCTAACCTTATTGGCGGAAACTGCGGGTTAATTCATCTGACCCTTCGGGGATATAGGCATGATTTATCTGTGTTCGTCTAAAACGTATTCTTTTTAATATTCTAGACCCACGTAGGCACCGTACCCTACGAAGGTAGCACGAGGATTCAATAACAATTGGGTGTCCCAAGTGAGATGACGAGATAGGCTCAGGATAAACAAGCACCTCCACAAACAAACAACGAACGGAACAAAACCAACACAGAGAACCCGGTGCCGAACAACTAGACGTCACCAAGCTAATTTCGGAACGATTTTATTTGAACAAGAAATTGATATTGATTCCCTGTTCGGTGTTCGAGGAACAAAAAGTACGCGAGACACACGGACGTGGTGAATGGCGAACATAATTTTTAAAACATGCAGTCCAAAACAACTAGCGATTTACGGGAGGATCGATTTATTGAACACAGTTACTTACTGGTATTCTTCTGCATTGTACGATCGGTGACGCAGCATGGCGTGAGCTACGGGGAACGGGTGGTGCTGGCACAGTTGAGTAGCGGCTGCACTTAATTGGTCGACGACTCGCGAACGTGCTGGACGTTACTATTTTTTGTGTTTTCACTTGCTGTAATAGTCATTTGATTAATTCTAGTGCCGTGTGGTGACGGCGGAGTAGAATACAATTGTCACCATCCCAAATCTCTCCTGTGGGTGTCGTACAAGGCGACTAAGGATAAATCAGTGCTGAGGAATGGGCAGCAGCGTTCCTCTTATACTCGTACAACTTGCTAGATTTTACTGCGACCTTTGTGCCCGATAAATGGCAATAGGCTCGCCACCTATTACATGGGACTTGACTTATTTGGCAAAACGCGGGTGCTGGTTCACCTCTGCTTACCCCTTCCGGGATATAGGCGTGATTTATGTATGTATGTATTTGGTCGGTATTCAGATGGGGTTCTACTTTGTTTTTTTTTAAATATTGTTCACCTATGTTTTTTAAAAATAATATAACAGACAGTCGTGTCTTGCGGCTTCTTTAAATAAAAATAAACACAAAAATCGATGTTTAACATGGTTTCGAACACTGTGTATCAACTTAATCAAAACAGTACAAATGCTTACCTACCTCTTCAATCGGCGTCAGTCGTAATAAAAAAAGGCTTTCCCTGTGATTGAAGAATAAATTGTTGCTTATTCTTTGTCTAAATTTCCTTCAAGCGACTTATTTGAAAACCGTAAATATATTCTTTGTAAATCAAGTGTCCAATTGTCACTTAGTTCAAGTAATTATTAATCACAATAATAATTATGCTAAAGTAGAAGCTATTTACACGTTAATTATTTCAAATCATGGATAAATGGCTTGATTAAATTACTGGGAAATCGACCTCAAAAATATATCGAAATTAATAAAACAACAAATTCCGAAGACATATCGAGAGTAACTTTATTTTTAAAATCTGACAAAACAAAAAACACAATAGAAACATACATATAATTTGAGAAGTAGACAAGTTTCTCGAAAAGATTGCGATTGTTGCTGTATGTGCCTGTCTGATGAACCGAAAAATGAATGAATAACTAAGCACGAGATACAAGTTTGTGCGAGATTTCTTTTGTCAAAGGCTTTTTGATATTGAGTACACAAAATCTAGTAATCAACTAGCGGACATTCTCACGAAAGGTTCGCCTAGCCAATCATTTCTTCAAGCAAGAGATGGATTAGGAATCTCGGCTATAAACAATACGTAACTCTGGATGTAGTTGTTAAAGCGTGTAACCTTTTTATGTACATCCAATACCTTAGTATTTTTCTATTGTGTTTTGTCAGATTTTAAAAATAAAATTACTACCGATTTGTCTTCGGAATCTGTTGTTTCATTAGAAATACATTTTGTAGACCTGGCTAGAATGTGAAGGCCCTGCCCATTCCCGACACCTTTATTATAATAATAACTAACGCCACAAGTAAGAGAAATCTAAGTAACTAGTGGATACTTGTTTTACACGCTGAACAGGAGCGTAGACGTGACTAGGACTACATCAAACGCCAGGTCTACCGATATTTTAACCGGGTAATCCATTGGAAAGGCGCGTGTGGTAGTCAAACGTTTCCAAAAATTTAATTAGCGATAAGCTACACCATCTAGGGTCTAGACAAAGTAACATAGCGACAAAGATAACGAAGCTCGATAAAGCAAAATGTATGGGATTTGACTTAAGTCGTCGTGAAATCACGTGACCAAAATCGTCTTCGTAAGTTCCCAGTTATGTTGGTAGCGCAAGCTAAGACGCTGTAGATACCAAAGTAATATGGCCGATCGTGACGAACTTCGACACGTTATCGTTATGAAACGATTGCCACTTGGCTACGGGCCCTGTTCTCTTAGGCATCGTCCTAAAAGAACGCCAACGATTATTGTAGGTTTGCGAGAATTTTACTCGTACGAATGCGCGATCGAACATATTGAGCTCGATTAGGTGTTCTAACTGACAATCGCACGACGCGGCCGCGCGAAACGTTTATACGCGTACACGCGATGGTCACATCGCTTACTCGATCGCTTTCTATTATGATGATGCCTTAGCCTTAGAGTGTCTTCGAAACGATCGGGCAAGAAGCTCAGCAAGTTTTCTGAGTTTGACGACAGCTCAAAGCCGGCCCAACGTCTTAAAAAGCTAATAAAAAAGTATTAGCGGGAATTTAATCTCAACCCTTTCATACACTTTCGCCACAGAACTTGCCGGAAGTTTGCCATCTCGTGGCACCTTAAAGCTTAAACTTTAAGACCAGTTTTCCCTTGCAGAATATTAAATAGGCAACTCTAGCCGAATCATGTTTTCAGATTTAATAAAACGCAACCCTCAAGCCTAGCTGTGGTCTTATGAAATGTTAATTTTCTTGGGGAATTCAACTTGGGCTTATCATATTGGGATTATTTTATGATGGCCTGTGCCATTATGTGCGTGTTCTGTAATAAATTATTATGCAGGTTCCCTTCATAAATAATTTATAGTAAATAAAAAAAAAGTATGACATGTTCGATTAGACAATAAATCAATATTATGATTCATTTTCTATGATTGATCCCATGCTTAACAAAAAACATACTTATGTAAATCTATTCATCCCCGAATGTGTAGGCGTACCATTTGTGTAGTACTTTATACTTAATTACGCCAGGGGGCAAGAGTGTATGATATTTCGCACCTGCACTCTAGGGACCATAAGATGAAGCGAATGGGAATATATCAATTCACAAAATTATTATAAACACTGTGACTGGCTTAGTGTGCCGGCGGTATACCCGTTTTGGACCTCCTTCCCCTATAATTGCATAATTGAAATGCTCAAAGCATATTTAAGGCGGCTTTCCTCTTTCTACTCTGCTCCTGAATTATTCATGATTTGTGTCCATTGTAACCGACATAGCCCGAAGAATTGCGGACCTTAAGTGGCAGTGGGCAGGGCACATTGCGAGGAGGACTGACGGCCGTTGGGGCGGGAAGGTCTTCGGATGGCGGCTGCGCACCGGGAGACGCAGCGTTGGTAGGTCCCCACAAGGTGGACCGACGATCTGGTAAAGGTCGCAAGAAACCGCCGGATGTGGGCAGCGCAGGACCGATCGGTTTGGAGATCCTTAAAATCCCTATAAACTACGCCAACCGTTCGTAAACTACAAGGAGGGGTTGTTCTGAGAAGAGCGGGCAAGAAACTCAAACCCCCTTATTATGAAACATGGACTAATTAGTCATAGTTTTAAACTGATGCTGTCACTTTTATTTGCTGAATGAAAGACAGAGTTAGCATACATTTTTAATCATGACTAAGTTTAGTCCATGTTTTATGATAAGGGCGTTTGAGTTTCTTTCCCGCTCTTCTCAGAACAACGCCTCCTTGTAGTTTACGAACGGTTGGCGTAGTTTATAACGTTAAATATAGAAAACCTTTTACTTTGACACACACTTTGCCAATTTCTAACGTATTTCTTTGACGATTCACCAGTGTATGTAATGAGACCTTAGTAATAATAATAAATCACAAATTATACTTCTTTTACTTGGGGGAGGCCTATGCCCAATAGTGGGCGTCTCTCGGCTGAAATGATGACTGTTCACTCTCGTACAGCCATTTATAGCCGACCACCAGGATGACATGAGAATGCTGTCAAATGCTTCATGTTCTACTCTTAAGTTTGTAAATATGGGATTACTATACGACAGCTCTCATACTCATACAAATTTCTGTCTATCCTTTTCGCACTTATAGCAGTTTGATATTTGTTGCTTGATGTCTCAGCGATCAAGCAAAATTTTACGAACTATAGATGTCGATTTGGTTTCAGATTCCGCCACACTAAGCCAGTAGGTATGTACTAAATTCTCCCAATAAAAGGTAGGTACTCTAGAGACAATATAGCTCAGCTTCCCAGCGGAATCTGACAAAAGAATCTCCAAATGAAGCGTTGGAATCCGTCCAAGTCGTTTGAAGTGTAAACATACGGTTAAGCGTTACGACCTTTTGTGCGGCGTTTGTTCAAAGCATATTTGTAAATCAAACGAACTTACCTGAAGTGAAGTTCGATTATAATTATATGAGCAGCTTCATTCGACGCGATTTAAGCTTACATGTTGTAGTGGCGCCCCCAAGCGTCACCCTTGCACGGATTTTTAAAGATATTTTTATTTTTTTACTATGGCAATATTAAAAAAGATAAATAAACGTTATTACTCGACCAGTCCGGCCGTTACGCTTCCTCATTATAGTTTATAGCCCGAACCTACCTACTATTCTGTAATTTTGTATTTTATATTTGTCTGGATTTGGGTTGGGATGGACATCTTTACAGATGTTGGGAGGGATCTTATAAATCGCGTCGAATGAAGCTGCTCATATAATTATAATCGAACTTCACTTCAGGTAAGTTCGTTTGATTTACAATTATATTTCGCAGCTTCATTCTTAGCGATTTAAGCTTACATGTTGTAGGATGTTTAGAGAAACGAATATAAAATACAACAGTATAGGTACCATTGGTAACCATTTAGTTAATAAAATGTTTAGTTATCTCATGGCATTAATTCAAGAACACTAAGCTGATTTTTAGTATTCTAATTAAATAAATAAATAACCTTAAATTATATGGAGTGGTTCGATAACAAAGATCGAGTAAAATCACTATCAAAAATCTTTAATAGAGAGCTATTATAGAACGGAAAAAATATTGTTAGACCATCTAAAAACGATTTGATCTATCTTACTTAGACTAGCACTTATAAAAATAAATAGTGTTTTTATTTATTTTGTATGTTTAATCTTTACACAAATTATTGCGTCTATATTAGTTGATCCTTTTGGTAAATCTTACTATTTACCGACATGAGTTGGTTAAGTTAGGTTGGTACATGAACCAATGAATAGCACGAGCCGAGCGAGTGAAGCGAGCGTGCCGCGGCAGCGGCCGGCGAGTGCGATTAAGTTATGCTTTTATAGAAAAGTTACCATTCAATAGTTATTTTAACATTTCAGCAGGGACTTCAAATATATTCCCTAGAAGTTAAAGTATCGATCAATTTTATTTATTGTATGCCTCAAGAAAAAAAGAATCAATCATTAAAATAGATAACTATGTAGATTTTTTATTTTGTTATTATTATATCTTTGCTGTTCTTAGCAATTTAATCTAAGCTATTTAATAATTAAAACGATTATTTAAGTACCTACATGCCTTAGAATCTTGTGAATGATTCAGAGTTACTGCTGCAACCTGCAGCCTTCCGTATTACATCGATGCTAACCCCAATTTTATTGGCTGTCGTCATGAACCGCTTGACGGGTGCTTTGAGCGCCAAATGTAGATGTATCAACAAATTTTACGAAATTGTTTTTTAAAAGTAATAAATAATTGAACTTCTGAACCACGCGGAAAAAAATGTTCTATTCAAATAATCTATGATACCCGTGGCGAGGGAACTACTTTATATTAGAGAACTTTGATAGCGGGTTGATATTAATTTGGTCTTTACGTATAATATAACTATTCTGGTATAATATAACTATTTCATTAAGGTTCTGTAAATTACTTTTAGTTGTATTAATGTATATAACCTATATATGTGTTTTGGACCCGATGTGCGGTGGCGAAATCTACACAGGTTGCTGTCTTTTTGGTTTCTATATTGAGATCTTTATTTGGCCACTGGTTTGAAATGTAAGACAATATTAGGTTGGGTGCCAGCTGATATTGTATTTGGTCTCAATCTATAAACTCCTTTCATATATTATATTTAAATTCCTTTTATTATTATTCTATATTTTTTTTAAATCCTTAATCATTATAATGTCTTATTAAATAATAAGGTAAGTGCCGATTTGTAGGAGTTTGAGGTACCGTACTTAGCCCCTCTGACAAACATTTCTGTGAAAAATTCGATAAATCTTGATACAGAGCCAGTGTGGTACTAGTTATAATTATCCTTACAAAATGTTACCCAACATTTCAACCTGCTTGTTGTATTATTTATGTTCTTTTTTTTTTTTTACACTCACACCTAGCATCTAGCCCAAAGTAAGCCTAAGCACTTGTGTTATGAAGACTAGATGACGGACATATTTTTAATATAATTATGTATATATGTTGAAAATATACTTCATAAACATATACACAACCATGACTCGAAAACAAACATTTGTGGTCATCACAAAGTTTGCCCCTACCAGGATTCGAACCCGGAACCTCTTGGCAAATACCCAGCAATCTGAGCCATCGACCAAGGCGGCCGTCTTGGTCTTTAGGTCTAAAGACTAAGAATGACAACTTAACCTGATACAGCGAGAGGAATCTAATAATTTAAATAATGAAAACCGTTAGCTAGTAGGGAACACTACAACCCCTTCAGGTTTATAAATCACAATCTTTAATTATTTTTTATTTTTTTTTAATGAATTAGTATGTAAAGCGCGAACGCGTAAAAAAATAAATATCACTACAAATATATATCAGTATATCAGTAAAAGCATCAGTATTCCATGCATTGGGGTCACTCTGCCAAGTACGTAAATAGCGCATTTTGCATTTGACCGACCGACTTGCAAAAAGATCTACGTATATTAAAATTGCCAAGCTAGCTTATTATTTCATTAAAGGCGTAATCACTAAGCTTCCATTCGGTGTCCGAAAATTTCATACACGATAAAGCATTCGCCTTATAGTTGTCTTGGTATTTATATAAGATAAAGTAACTATTCCATTAATGTCTTCACCCGGCACCGCTACCATATCTCCCTAGACACTTAATTTAAGTGGGGGTATTATTGAATGGCAGCAGTGGTCTGATTCTAGCTGTGATTAAGTAATTATATATTTATGGTGTATAGCCAAGAATACTGTATTGCTAGTTAAAGTAGTCTAATTAAACTTGTAAAATAGTGTAAATTCATTAACTGTTACTAATAAAATGTTGTAAATTGGCTAAAGAAATTTGTGGTTAGAGTAGAGAATATTCGAAAAACCATAGTTTTGATGCAGGAATCGAACCCGCGTTCTCGGCATTCCGGGCAGATGCCTTTACACTCGGTCAACCAAGCCGTTTGTTGTAAATAGTGTTTAATTTTATTTCTCTTTTCTATAACGTTAGTTCTGATATCATCTTTGTTGAATTAAAAAATAATACCCAGAAATGTATCATCCTTACTAGGCAAAAGATAGCTTTTTTCTTCCTTGTTTAGGATAAATCCTACAAATCGCAAGTTTAGCGATAATCTTGAGGTTATTTTGGCATGCATGATAATTTTGGCCAAAACAGATGATGTCATCGAATCAATATAAATTATATACATATAGTATGTTTTTTGTTCTAGGGCATTCCCTGACAGGTATAAACAACTTTCCAAAAAACATACATACATACATATATAAATCCCGCCTACATCCCCGAAGGGGCAGGCAGAGGTGAACTAGCACCCACGTCTAAAAAACATACGACGATATAAACCGAAGGGTAGAAATTAAAATCGTAAATGCAGTCACAATATTAAAATGGAGGTATTTTCAACAACTTTGTAAAAACTTACGGCGCCGCCGTACATAAACCGAAGTGTAGACATAACAATTTATAAATGCAACCACAATATTTAAAGCAAAGGTGGATCGATCACACTCTTTTATGTTTACTAAAAAATAAACATCTTTTAACTCAATAGATTTATGCCATTAAACAGTCTTGACTTATAAATTTTGAAGCAGCAAAATCCTTTGAATAGCAATTTCGTATTATGTATGGTCGCTATGTGTTTTTAGATAATATGTGCCTAGAAAATCATTCTTGTTCACTCGTGACAGAAGTAGCGTAATCGACCAACACAATAAGTTAAGTACCTCTTATAACGGCGCCTGCGGAGACGGCTGCGGGTAGGCCTGCGGCGGCGGCGGTACCGGCTGGTGCTGATATATCGCGCCCGCGCAGGTGTGCCCACTGCTCTCGCGGGCCTGGTGCTGGTCGCCCCGTATCCGGCTTCTCTTGATATAGGGTCTTGAAGTTTCCCGGTTTTTTTATATAAATAACTTGACAAAGCTGCTTTGTCTTCGGTGTTCAATATAGAAGGAATAAAAAGAAAAAATCGCAATTTGATAGAATCAGATTTATTAATATGTTTTCCTTACCATAAATATTTATAACTTAAATACTTGAAGAAAAAACCTTTTGAGTCTTGCTCAGGAATCTTGAAAAGGGATCTCCTTTTTTAAGACCTTGTGCGACCTTGCAGCTATATCCTGCTGAACTGAAGCAGCTCAACTTGTCTCCGGATCGGGTGTGTCGCCGAGGATCTGAAGGGTCTCATCCTTGTGAGAACTTCTACGGACTCGGAAGTTGCCTCGAGCCGCGACGGAGGCGTCGGCAGTGGCGGCCGATGGTCCCTTGAGCGTGTACACATCATGAGATGTACTTACATGCGTCAACCTCGCTTGGCAAGGGACTGTGCGCTGAGCTCCGGCATGGAGCTATAAGAACATTGGTTCTTGAGAATATGTTTATTCGTAGGTAGGTGAGCTCCGTTGACGTGCGAAGGGTTCGGCACGGAAACACGTAAATGAGGAAGCGTAACGGCCGGACTGGTCGAGTAATAACGTTTATTTATCTTTTTTAATATTGCCATAGTAAAAAAATAAAAATATCTTTAAAAATCCGTGCAAGGGTGACGCTTGGGGGCGCCACTACAACATGTAAGCTTAAATCGCTAAGAATGAAGCTGCGAAATATAATGAGTTAAGTGTGAGTGAAATTGTCATTTAAAATTAACGTAAAACACATTTACCGTGTGGTGATGGAATATCGCAATGCAATTGTCACCACGCCGATCTCACCTAATAATAGTTACAATTAAATTACATCTAATCCCTCGAAAGCATAGGCAGGATTGAAATAACACCCGCGTTTTGCCAATTAAGTTGGTCCCAAATTGGCCTTACTTAAAGGGGCGTGCCTATTGCCATCTATCGAGCACGTGAATTGCAGTATAATGCTAGATTATAAAAGAGGAACGCTGCTGCCGATTTCTAATTGCTGTGTTTACCCTTAGTAGGTTTGTACGACAGCAATGGGGGTGGTGACAATTGTATTCTGCTCTGCCATCACCACACGGCCACTAGATTATACGTTACCATCTGATTATAAAAATCTCGTATCACATTGTTTGTTATCGAGCTCGTGCAAAAGTGATTTTTATGAAAGTTTTTGGGTACCTATATTCAGTAGGTCTGAGAATAAGGCGTGGCTTTCTTTCTACCTCTAGGTGATAGAGCCAAAACTACGTTTGACAGGTCAGCTAGCAGTTAAATAAAAAAAGTAAAACGTCAACGCTCAAAATACACTCACGTATAAAGAAATACCAAAGTTCTCGCAATATTGTCAAATTGTTTACAGGAAACAAGATATTTATGTAAAGAAGTTTGAAATTCATCAGTCAATTTTAGATCTTGCCGGGTAACCGCAGAGTAGAATATAATTATCACCACCCCCAATCCCTCTCGTGGGCGTAGGAGGGGCCAGCGATCTGACTATTCTACTACACAGACAGTCATGGTCATATAAGGCTTGTAAATCGTAGAAATATTTGTAGTTGGTATAAGACGAACGCTGCTGCCCATTACTCATCGCCTTCCTTTACCCTTAGTCGCTTTGTATGAAACAATAAATAATAAATAAATATTTTTACACGCACACCTATCATCTAGCCCAAAGTAAGTAGCCTAAGCACTTGTGTTATGGATACTACAGGCTGATTTTGAAATCGGTCGACAAAATTTTACAGGACATTTTAACCGCTATAATGATCGTTATAGTAACAATTAAAATTGTAATGAAACAGTAAGTAATAAAATACGAGAACGCAATTATTACATTTATAAGTTGCAGTCGACGCACTTTGCGCGTGATTGTGTTTACAGCGTTCTACTACCTAGCCGCACGCACCCGTCCGCTTAGCAGCCCGCGAATTTCGAACGATTTTTTAAAATTTTATTTATTATTAAGAATTTGATTTAATATTTTTCTTAAAGAAATTTTATATTTATTTTTTTATTATTTATGTTTTTAATCTGTATATTTACCAGTTTCGAGTAAAAGAATAGGAAAATATAGATAATAAATATAGATACTTTTTTTATCGACTTAGATTTGTTTTTAAGCCTCACTATTATATTGTTTAATAGCACTAGAACCCCTCATAAAAAAATTGTCGATTCATTTCGATTTTACCTTGTAGATGACGGACATATTTTTAATATAATTATGTAGGTATATAAATTATTAGATTTTAATTTTAACATTATATAAATGTTAGAAAAATTTGTACAAAGATTTTGGTGGTTAGAAAAAGAATTTCGAAAAATTATGATCCTGAGGCGGGAATCGAGACGCAGCAGCGGACGCGGGTTCGATTCCCGCCTCAAGATCATAATTTTTCGCAATTATTTTTCTTACCACCAAAATCTAGGTATATAAATGTTGAAAATATACTACATAGACATATACACAACCATGACTCAGAAACAAACATTTGTGGCCATCACAAAGTTTGCCCCTACCAGGATTCGAACCCGGGACCTCTTGGCCAATACCCAGCAATCTGAGCATTTGACCAAGGCGGCCGTCAACAATTGGAATTTGCCCTGCCGTCAGCACTTGGCGTCTGTCATCATTGCAAAATACTGATATAAAGTACAGTGCCACTTGGCTAGATAAGTTAAATCTGAGAGCTTAGCCAAGTGGTAAACGATTTAATGTTTCAATCGAATAAAATGTAAATTTTTGACAACTACTCTTACATTTGCCGTGTGGTGACGGCAGAGCAGAATACAATTGTCACCACCCCCATCTCTGCCGTGGGTGTCGTACAAGGCGACTAAGGTTAAAGACAGCAATGAGTAATGGGCAGCAGCATTTATCTCATACCACCTAGCAATATATATCTGTACTGCGATTTATGTACCCGTTAAATGGCTATAACCTCGCCACCTGTAACATGGGACCGAACATAATTGGCGAAAAGTGGGTGTTAATTCACCTCTGCCCACCCCTTCGGGGATGTGGGCATGATTTATGTATGTATGTTTGTACTCTTACATATGAAACGTCAGTTTCAATATATTTGCATTCTATTCGTTCGAATATATTGGTCACTTGTCTTGAGGGGCAAAGAGGGTCATAGAAATCTCAAAATATATGGCAATATTTTAGTTCAAATTTTCGCCGCCTAACCAGATAAATTGGTAGCCGTATCAAATGTTTTTGCTTCAATCTAATACGAAACATCTCCCCCCCCTGTGGTCTTACCCCTAGGGTGAAAGACGCAAAGAATTAATTAGGGCAACGGTATTAATCTTAACCCTCTTTGGTTAAAACAATAGGACCCCAAAAAAGTTCCTCCCCTTTCGTGTTAGCAACTGAAAAGGGAAAAGTACAACTGTGGAAAACTCCGCGCATTTTTAAGAGTACTAAATACTTCATTAGTTTTTAGACTAGTATCTTACGCGGGGCGCGGTACTAATTGTCCACAGTTTGTACAAGTAACACGAATATTCTTTGCCTGACTTTATTCTTTGTCTTCGTTGAAATGAAATGAAAATGAGAATGAGAATGAGAATGAGAATGAGAATAATTATATTTTGTAGTACTGTTGGTGGAAACGTACAAAAGTGGCAACATTGCGAATAGAATATGGACGTTATGTACCTACATGTAAGATTGAGTGAGATAATTGGCGTGTTATTCTTCTATATCATCACTAGCCCTTTAATGTGCCCCACTGCCGGGGCACAAGGCTTCCCTATGATAGAAGACCATGATCTGATGATCGCTGTCTTTAACTTCAGTCGCCTTGTACGAAAGCCATGTGAGAGATGGGGGTGGTGACGATTGTATTTTGCTATGGCGTTATGACACGGCTAACTAGACTAAAATACTGATAAATGTAGACAACACCACAGCAATATCGTTAGCAATCCCGGGGGCCTAGACAAAGTAACACACCGACAAAGATAACGAAGTTCGATAAAGCAAAATGTATGGGATTTGACGTAAGTCGTCGTGAAATCACGTGACCAAAATCGTCTTCGTAAGTTCCTAGTTATGTTGGTAGCGCAAGCTAAGACGCTGTAGATACCAAAGTAATATGGCCTATCGTGACGAACTTCGACACGTTATCGTTATGAAACGATTGCCACTTGGCTACGGGCCCTGTTATAAATAGATCTGTCAGCATCTAGTCTGACTGGTTGGGTTAAATTAATTCTGCTGTATACGATTAATCATTTTGCTCCCTTAGGACCCCCGCAGACCATGCGATATGCAGACCATAGCTAGCACATCTTTTCAACTAAATCGACGTTTCTATGACTATTGGTTCGATATGCGATTAAGGGCCGATTTCGCCGTCTCACATAGAAACTGAGTTTAATAAAACTTGGTTTTGATTAATGCAATCTTGGTAGCGGAACTCAGTTTAGAGCATAAACCGAGTTCAACTTCAACTAATCGCTTAATTTCTGCGGTGAAATCGGCCCTTAGTTGTCCAACTTAATCGCATGGTCTGCGGGGGCCCTTAGTCTTTGCGGGGAACTAACTAGTTACTAGAGAAAGGGAAACTAATTAACATTCGCTTTCATCATCATCACCAGTGTGTCCCTAGCAATAGGGACACTTAAATGGTGGATGATGATGAGGAACCAAGAGGGTTCAGAAATGACTAACAAATAAGAGGATTGTAGTTTGACACCCTGGATTTGTTAGATTGCGGAATCCAGTTGCGGGAATCGAACCCGCGTCAGATTGCAGAGGGCGCGAGTTCGATTCCCGCATCAATACAATGACTTCTTTAATTTTTTTGATCTACATGGTTGTAAAATATCATAAACTATAATTAACATGATTATAATAGTAGATTATATACATCAAAGTATTAACTGAGGCAAGTCTCTTTAGGAATTTTGGTGAGGCTACCTCCAAAAGACTGACACTTACGTCTTTGACTTTGTTCTCGATGACAGGCCAAATTCGAAAGACGAACTCTTCCAATTTATTCGCAACCCGATATTCTTGTCGCTCATCCTTTATACATGTCGGTAACTTTATATCACTGGCAACTAAGTGAACTAAGTCAAAGAGATTTCCAACTTTTTTGATGTTCCAGCCGTCATTAGGAGGGGCCTTCGGATAAACAAAACAGTTAAATGAAAACTTTTTGATGGAAGCCGTCGTTCGGTCAAAGGCAGACTTGGGACAGTTGGGGGGTAATCTATGAAAGGTGCCGCTTCAAAGAAGATTCTTCTTCTCCCTGCTCTGCTCCCCTAGTCAAAATGTATGAAACTGACGTACCTATTACAGAGAAAACTATACTTACATCAGTTTCATACTTTTGATATCTATGCGTTCGAATAGATAAGCCACTTGGCGTGGCCCTCTGTTCCCAGTCTATCTGGGGTCGGCGCAGTATCTTCTCTCTTACATTCAAATCGGTCAGACGTCAATAAGCCATCCACTCGCTCTTGATTGATATCATCCATCACACCGCAGATGTGCTAATGATGAATTAATGTGTAGAAAAAGGACGGAAACATGTCGAGGGACCGATGAATGGAGAGAGTGATTGAGATAACAACATTCCAATCTATTACTGTTAAGATTTTGGCATACAACCGGCCGGTTGCCTCACACCGACCCTCTTTGGGTAGTATTCAAAAAAGATAAATCATCAGCACTCACATACATAAATCACCTAGTAAGCAGATTGGCGTCTCTGAGTGCGGCAGTAAGACTAACTCCCGAATACAGAAACGCTACTCAAAGTTTGAGTCCTGCTTAACATTTAAGTATGGTCAAAATTGACGTTTTGCCATACAAATTCTGACAGGTATTGTCCACTCAACGTTATAAGCAGTGCTCAAAATTTGAGTACCGTTTCTGTATTCGGGGGAGTGTTGCAGAGTGGAATTACAGTTGTCTTTTTTGAATTGAGGAAGCGATATCCTGGAGTTGACTTATCCGGTCACGTCGATCCATTGTGTCCAACTTTGGGCGAGTCTGGGGTGGTAAAGCATATTTGCCTCTGTGCTACCACAGTGTACCCAGAACAGTAATAAGTCTTCATACAAACTGGCCGCTGCCCGTTAGAATGTCTGCTTAGTACTCGGCGCCGTGTAGGCACGCACTGTAAAGCACACATTGACATCTGCTGTATACGATTAATATATAATATACACATAAAATACGGGGGCATAATGGTTCGGTGTGATCGCGCGTGTACAAGGTGATTGCACGTTCGCTCGCTGCTCGTTCCCACCCGGCACATTCGCGCTTTAGCACATGCTTAAATATACGGAACAGATAATAACCTTCATAATTCATAACCGCACGAATTGGTTGCACTACTACAAGCACGGTTTTGACGGCCGCCTTGGTCGAATGCTCAGATTGCTGGGTATTGGCCAAGAGGTCCCGGGTTCGAATCCTGGTAGGGGCAAACTTTGTGATGACGACAAATGTTTGTTTCCGAGTCATGGTTGTGTATATGTTTATGTAGTATATTTTCAACGTTTATATACATAATTATATTAAAAATATGTCCGTCATCTAGTATCCATAACACAAGTGCTTAGGCTACTTACTTTGGGCTAGATGTGGGTGTGAGTGTAAAAAAAATAAAAAAATAATAAAAAAAAAGCACGCTGGCCATGTGTGCGTTACCAGTGGCCGCTGTCGCACACGCGGCGAGACTGGAAAAAATCGGTTTTCGACGCACAGCCAGTTGCAGAATGTCAGGGTTAGTGCGACGGCGTTCTTAGGAAGCTTTTACTCTGTTCGGTTTATCTACTCATGTGGCAAGAGTGGGGTAATAACTCGCCGACAGGCCGCAGATAAACTACTGTTCTGGGTACACTGTGGTGCTATACGGCGGGTTTTAAATATTGAATCAGCGGACCGGCGGAGTGGTAAGTGGTGTCATCAAAAATTCAATATGCCGCATTGTTATTAGTGTTGGCAGAGTTACTGCGCCGGATGGTGATTTAACTACGCGAAAGAGGCAAAAGGTTGGTTTGAATAAAATTGGAAAATTGGTCCAAAGCAATGTTCGCTACAGTCTGTCATCGTATGGATGACCAAAAATATGTTATCTCGAATTATTTCGTGCTTCGGATTGTTTATGTAGCATATTTTCAACATTTATATACATAATTTGGGCTAGATGATAGGTGTGAGTGTAATAGTTATTTGTTGTGCGTGAGTGGAAAGTTGTTTTTTAACCGCGTGCTCAATTTTGATGACCGAGCTAGCGAGGGAATCAAAAGAGCACAAGGTGAAAAATCTTTGCACTCGAGTGCAAAGATACTTTCATCCCCCCCAACAAAGAAATTGTAAAATACAAAAAAAATAATACAATCACAACAGTTTCTGTTTTCACCCAGAAACTTTCACAACACCCTCCCATCAACCCAAACACACTCTCAACACCCACCCAGAAACACCCAGAACATCCACTCAGACACATCCATCCACCCAGACACACCCACAGCATACACCCAGACACACCCACAACACCCATCCATCCATCCAGAAACACCCACAACATTAACACCCGCAATACACACCCATCCACTCAAATACACCCAAAAAACACCCATTCACCTAGAAACACCCACAAAATACCTATTCACCCAGACACACCCACAACATCCATTCCGACATCCACAACATCCACCCAGTCACACCCACAATACTCACCCATCCATTCAGACACACCCACAAAACACCCATGCACCCAGACACACCCACAAAACACCCATTCACCTAGACACACCCACAAAACACCCATTCATCTAGACATACCCACAAAACACCCATTCACCCAGACACACCTCCAACACCCACCCATCCACCCAGCCACACCCGCAACATTCATCCAGACACACCTGTAAGTACCTAATAAAAATTACCGTCCCTAATGGAGTTCCGAGACGGTCAATCAGCTTGATTCAAGCACGTTGATTTTCTGTATTCCGTTGCTAGCGTAAACAAATCAAACAGACCTAAAAAGCTTTTAAATGCTTGACTCAAGCATCAAGCAAGCGTTGTAGACGATCAAAATGTTTAAAGCAAGATTGACGCCAAGCTGATTGACCGTCACGGAACTCCTAGGTTTTAACAAATTTATGACGTGAAAAAAAAAGGCGTGCGCAAAGCAAATTACAAAAAAGGACACCAAGATGGTTCCGAGTCTGAGTTTTTAACAAATTAAAATAGGTTGCATGATAATACATATTATTTTTCTCATAGTTGGGAACAAAGGGTTCCCAATACAACCCTATAAATCAGTTTCCTTGGGGAGACTAATTTATTTAATTCTATATTTGTTTTATTATACCCAAATATGGATGGTGTTATTCAGGCGACTGACTGTAAAACCTTTGATGTGTATTCAAAACTTATAGCAATAACTGCCGCACTCAGAGACGTGAATTAATTTTAATGAGTATTTAATGTCAAAAATTTTCATTCAAATCTAGACCATAGACTTAGCAAGAATAGAGACTAGTTTTGAATTGCCATTTTTTGACGTTAAGTACTCATTAACGTTATTTGACTTCTGTGAGTGCGGCAGTAAGACTTTATTTTGTCTCGATTAATTTACTGTAAAACATATTTTTTTCAATTAGGCTCGCTGGGTACACGAGTGTTAAAATTATAAGAAAAGTGCCATAACAGTGAGAATATTATATTTGCATATGAAAATTCAAAAAATATAATAATTATTACGTAATATCTAAACAATAGATACCCAATGTAATTGTGCCTCTTTCGTATTCAAAAAGTGATGTATCACTGTGCAGATTCTGAAAACACCACACGGTGGATAGCTATGGGAACTACGGAGCATACCTATATTAGATTCGCCGATTACATTAGTCGCCCTGTGCGGCAGGTGGCTTATCGGGAACCCAATCAGCTTCGCAAATACACATGTCACTTGTGCTAGGGACACTTAATTTATGGTGTTTCGATGTTTACAGCGTCTGTTTTTAGAAAGAGTTTTTTAGTGACGAGTGTAGTGGCTACGTCGTAGCTTTAGTACGACACAAATTATTAAAGCCTGTAACAGGGGCCTTTATAGGTACCAGAATGATGATCTCACTCCTGCGAATGTCGTACAAGGCCACTCACAGCCGCACTCAGAGACGTCAAATAACGTTAATGAGTACTTAACGACAAAAATGACAATTCAAAACTAGTCGCTATTCTTGCCGGGTCTATGGTCTTGATTTGAATGAAAATTTTTGACATTAAATACTCATTAAAGTTAACTGACATCTCTGAGTGCGGCAGTTAGTACTTAATGTCAAAATAATTCATTTATTTTAAATCCAGACCATAGACCCGTTAAGAATAGCGACTAGCTTTGAATTATCATTTTCTTGTATAAAGTGCTTATTAAATAACGTTAAGTGACGTCTCTGAATGTGGCAGTAAAGGTTGAAACATTGATAAGTAATGGATTAACAACGTTTTGGTTCTACCACCTAGCAATACAGTGTCATTGACACGGCCGATAGATGGCAATAGTCTCGCCCCATATTACATATTGGGAACCTTACATAGTTGGCGAAATGTGGGAGTTCATACACACCAAATAGCCGTGATTTAAGGCTTTAATACTGGAATACAGTCCTTTCCTTTGGATGTAAAAATATTAGAATGGGTCACAATCCACCACGATTAACGCCTACAGATGCAGTCGAGACCAACGGGTTAACGCCCCTAACGGAGAAACTTGATATTAGAGATTGGCATTGGATGGGTGCCCCATCCAATGCCCGGCACTAGCAAACATTGTTTAGTTTGTTTTTGTTGCCGGTCTCCTCCGTGAATGACTGTTTTACGTAATATTGTATTAAAACTAATTCATCATCATCATCATCATCATCACCAGCTCTTTTAATGTCCCCACTGCTGAGGCATGGGCCTTCCCTATAGATGGAGATAATTAGTCTTGCTTTTGCTAAATTAAATAAAACTAATTATTAATGATAAATTCAAAGGAAATAATTATTATTTAAAAAAATGCAATGTAATATGAATAATAATTGAAATCTCAAACCTTAACAAGCAAGAGTAACGAGTTCCCAGTTGAAACATTTCCGTTAATCGTAATTTTCTTGAGCACCCTGCCAAAATTCACCTCATTTGACAACGTTTTAATTAAAATCGAATAAAGACCTTCCTCGTTTCAATCAACAAGCGACTCTTGGTAGCACCGCCATGTTGAGCTGCTAATTCGTTTATTCGCCATGGCCGCCATGGCGTTTGGAACCGTAATGACACGGAACCGACCGAGGCTTGCGTTATGAAAGGCACGAAATTGATTTTGATAAATTACTGGTGTAGAGGATTTAACGGTTTTAAGGATATTCGCATTATCTATAAGGATTTACTGCCGCACTCAGAGTATTTAATGTCAAAAATTTTCATTCAAATCTAAGCCATAGACCCGGCAAGAATAGCGACTAGTTTTGAATTGTCATTTTTTGACGTTGAGTACTCATTAACGTTATTTGCCGTCTCTGGGTGCGGCAGTTACAGCCGCATTCAGGGACGTCAATTTATATTAATGAGTACCTAAAGCCAAAAAAAGAATGGCGACTAGTTTCGAATTTGATCTCTTTAACGTTAATTGTCTCGTGCGGCAGTTAATCTTATTTTTCTAGTATTGTTCCGGTTTTCACATAATAATATGTCAGCGTTAACTAATCACGCTCTAAGCACGCTCAATAATTTCCGAAGGGGTAGACTGAGGTGTATTGTCACCGACGTTTCGCCATTGTTTAGGTCCCTATACCGGGCATGTAATAAGCAGTAATATTGCTAGGTGGTATTAGAGGAATGCTGCTGCTGCCCAACTGCCCATTACTCATCGCGTAGTAGCCTTGTACGACACCTGCTGGTGAGATGGGTTTGTTGACAATTGAATTATGCTTGGTGACGCCACACGACTTTACTCCAATTATGTATTATAAAAGTAACAATCTTCCCAAACCTCGATAGAAATAAAATCCGAAGACGATGTTTTGAATTCAATTGTTCGATTTAGAATCAAATGAAAATTTTCCTAAAACCTTAAAATAAGGTTGTTGAATAAAAGGTCAACTTTAAATTTCTATATCTGAAAAGAGTTATTTTCTGGAATCATT
This sequence comes from Cataclysta lemnata, assembly GCA_963931975.1. Lineage (NCBI taxonomy): Eukaryota > Metazoa > Arthropoda > Insecta > Lepidoptera > Crambidae > Cataclysta > Cataclysta lemnata. The sequence continues at coordinate 3,374,309 of OZ008357.1, forward strand.
TAGTTTGTAAAAAAATTAATAATTGCACTATTCCAAGAAGTAATTTCAGATCAGAACTAAAATATTCACTTGTCCCCAAGGGAGCAGATAGAGGCTGACTGTTCAAAAAAAAAATTATAAAAGGATATTTTATTCAAAAGGCTGTAGACTATTCTCAGCCTTATTTTCACAATTAAATTAGAAATTCCGTAAGAATTAACTCGCTTCCACTTTGAATTGAATAAAGTTACTTTTTGCACAATGATGTGCCACCTTAGCTACTGATGTTAAAATTAATTTATTTTCATGTTTATTTGTGACTAGTGGACGCCCGCGGCTTCGCTCGCGTCAATGTCGGTTGTTATATAGCCTATAAGCCTGCCTCCATAAATGGACTATCCAACACAAGAATATTTTTTCAATTTGAACCAGTTGTTTCTGAAATTAGCGCGTTTAACCAACCAACCAACCAAACAAACTCTTCAGCTTTATAATATTAATTTAGAACTTTAGATGAATAGTCAATCCATAATCTCATTGCAAATAGAAGAGTCTTGAAGAACAATTGGTTAAAGAGAATTCACCGTCTATCATATTTTATAAGGTTATCGCTCTTAGCTATTGGTTCCATATAATTTTGCTTTAAATCTTGAACGTGAACTCAGCCCAAGTTATAAGTCAACGTTCAGTCCGAGCTTTAGAGCTAAGTTTGCAACTTTTGTGACTGATCACTCTAATAAACTTACCTTCTACTTTGAATAAACTAATGCTTATTTTTCTATGCCATGTGGTGACGGCAGATCAAAATGCAACCGTCAACACCCCGAATCTCACCTGCGGGTGTCGTACAAGGCGACTATGCGTTAAGACACCGATGAGTAGTTGGCAGCAGCATTACTTTTGTACCACCTGTCACCTAGAAATATACTGTGATTTACGTGGTTACCCAATAGATGGCAATAGACTCGCCAGCTGTTACATGGGATCGAACATAATTGGCGAAACGTGGGATCTAACATAATTGCCGGCGTGATTTATGTATGAATGTATGTATTTTTCGCTATCTAGATAAATTTTATGCGTATAGTATATAAAAATATCCTTTAATATTTTTTGTGTCGTGAGTGATCTTTTTGACAAAATTGTTTCTCCGACAGACAGTTTTTATTCTGTGGTTGGAAAATTTCATACATAAAACCTGAATATTCCCGAAGGGGTAAATAGCGGAAGTGTGTGTTACATAAGCCAAGTATGCATCGTCCCATTTAGTAAAGGGCAAACTTAATGCCATGTACCTACCATAGATTTTTGTAATCCATGGTAGGTACATGGCATTAAGTTTAGACAACATGTATGAAAGAGTTACACACTTTAAAATGTCCCTTTTGTTACATTAATAAATAATATTTTACATTTTAGTTTTCTAGTGGATCAAGGGTTGTTTTTGCGATATATGTATAGGGTCTTGACGGTTCAAAAGTACTGTACTCATAACAGATATGAATAGATAAACGGATGTGATTCGAGTAACATCAAAATAAGATAAATTACATTTTGTAGAAAAAGTGAAAAGGCATTTTTAGAAAGGGCTAAAGGTAGGTTTTAAGTGTAAACTAATAAGCTGTTTCTTTTAACTTGGGCCACAATTTAGCCGCTAGGCTTCGAGGTCGGACATTATTGGCAATATCGACTAGATGCTATCCAGCGGGATTACCTGCTTATGACTGGGTAATAAACAAGGTGAACGGAGTTTGCGTAGGAGTAACCGTTTTTGTGCAATAGCCTTTTGTGTAAATTTGTCTAAAAAACCGGACTATCGTTATTATTTTGTTGTAATAGTGTGTGTGTACATATATCGCTTCTTAATTACAAAAGGGACACAACTCAACATTGGATTCTGCAACAGTGAGTCTTGTGTCCGTTTTGAGTCCATGTGGTGACGGCAGAGCAGAATACAAAGGTCACCACCCATCTCTCTCGTGTGTGTCGCTCAAGGCGACTAAGGTTAAAGACAGCAATGAGTAATATGCAGCAGCGTTCCTCTTATACCACCTAGCAATGTACTGCGACTTTTGTGACCGATAAATGGCAATAGGCTCACCACCTGTTACATGGGACCTAACATGATTGACGAAACGTGGTTGCTAATTCGCCTCTGCCTGCCCCTTCGGGAATATAGGCGGATTTATGTAGGTATGTATGATTATTGTGGAATTTGGGATTCATTGTATCGGCAATCAATTTATAGATAAGCGTCGACACAGAAACATCCCTAGCTGTACAATAAGGCGGTGGATTCACAAACAGAGCGCTCGACCACTCTGTGGCGCTTTGACTGAATTATCGGCGGTTTCGACCCCTAATTGGAGGCTAGCTTTATTGGCACAAACCGGACTAGCGTATTATTTATTTTGTTCTCGGCACAAATGGATCGTATTTCACATTTCGTGTATTATTCTGTGCCAGCCTTTGGGGGAGGAGATCGGTAGCGCTGTGGCTTAGCTCGCTCGGCCTGCGATTTCGCAAACTAAGCAATGTTCTTTAAGGCCGGTCATTCGATGGGTGACCACAAATTTACTATTTCAATTTACGAGCTCCTTCGTGCTTCGGAAGGCACGTTGAGTCGTTGGTCTGCAGTTGGTAATACCCACCGACCCACACTGGCCAGCGAGGTAGATTATGGCCCAATCTCCCTATAGGTATTCCTTCATCCACAGGGAAGGGATGTGCCTATGCAGAGGGTCGTTTAAGGCCTTGTGATGACGATGATAATTAAGAACCTATAGGGGACGGTAGTCCAAAACATGCTGCCTAAAGCAGGTAGTGTAAATTTAATTTGCAAAACAGATGTAATTATTTTCGTCAAACTTATTGACTCCAGAGGACAAGTGAAAAATAAAATCCTCATTTGTCTCCTTGGCTGTTTGGAAAATATTAGGTACTTTATACATCAGACACCGCTAAGGGCCTCTTCCCCTACTAGTAGAAGAACCATTAATACTTTTTTATACAGATACTAAGTCCATTGTAATAAAGATGCTTGTTTACAATAGATTAGCACGAGTGTTGCAATTACTATTTCTAATCGGATGCCATAGATTACTTTTTCTAAGACTGTAATTACAGATTTTTATTTATTACTTAAAAGACTATTGGTTAAGCCTAATTACAGGTAAAAAAAACCCAAAGCAAGCTACCTACTGTTTTCTATCCCCATTCCAAAATGTTCCAATTTCAGATTTGTTTTTAATTAGTACACAGTTTGGCGCCAAAACTTTAGGCAATTTTTCATACGGCTTCCAAATTCAAAGTTTATGAAGATTCGCGTTACGAAACTTTTCTCGGTTAAACTGTATCGAAAAGTTGTATGGATTTTATTACGCAACTGCTGCTTTCAGAAAAGCATTCCCTTGGATACTGATTGCAGTTTTAAAATTGGAACATTTTAAATTGTACATACATAAATCACGCCTATATCCCCGAACCACGGGAGAGATTTGGGGTGGTGACGATTGTATTCTACTCTGCCGTCACCACACGGCTAATTTTACTACTCACAATTTGAAATTGCCGTGTGGTGACGGCAGAGTAGAATACAATCGTCACCACCCCCAATCTCTCCCGTGGGTGTCGTACAAGGCGACTAAGGATAAATCAATGGTGAGGAATGGGCAGCAGCGTTCCTCTTATACCACCTAGCAATAGTACTGAGACTTTTGTGCCCGATAAATGGCAATAGGCTCGCCACCTATTACATGGGACCTAACATGATTAGCGAAACGTGGGTGCTAGTTCACCTCTGCCTACCCCTTCGGTGATATAGGCGTGATTTATGTATGTATGTATCGATCGAATGAATATCAGACGCTCTGCCAATCGGTCGATACACCTCGCTGTAGAATCCCGCTAATGTCAAATGTTTGTGTGATGCACACGAGCTGTCCTATCATAATTGTTTAATTACTATAATCCACAATATATAATTAATATTATTTCTTCAGGGCCTTGTGGTGAGGGTAGAGCAGAAATAATTCACGGCATTCATTCATTCAATCGATCGAACCAGCCGTTAATATCGAGGTTGATATCTTGCTCTTAGGTTTAATTTTATTGAGCAGAAATTATTTATTAATTATCGAATCTCGAATTGCGAATATTTCTCAAAATCCTTTTAAATACCACTGGGATCGAAGTGCACTTACAAAGTAACTGTCATTGCGGGATTGCTTTTACTGGAAATCTAATCCCGAATGCAATTTGCTGATGTGCATAGAGAAACAGCATAAGTTGTGGAATATCAGAGTAAGCTTTGAGTGTAATCTCAGAGAAGCTTAAGCTGCTTGCACACGCTAAGACAAGTCGTCGTACCCACACCCCCTTATTATAAAACATGCACTAAAGTTAGTTATAGTTGAAAAGTTTTAAAAAGTCACTTTTAATTGCTGAATGAAAGACAGAGACTTTAAACCATGACTAACTTTAGTCCATGTTTTATAATAAGGGGGACTGAGTTTTCTCTCGTCCTTTCTTATCCCAAACTGTGTACAGTCAATAATTCATCAGACTATACAACACGGTCATGCTACCTCTAATCTTTTGTCAACCTAAACATGCTTTACGTAAAGCACAAAATCGTTTCAAAGTTGAAGTATGAAAGTAAATAGGGATATGCATATAAGCATTTCCAGCTGTACCGAAGTGCTGATTAGGTTTTTCGCATTCTGTTAATAAACGTTTGGTCGCGACTTAAAACTGGTTGGTTTGACTGTCATGTCCAGCTTTTAAAAAACCAGTTGAAAACAAACACTACGATCTTGTGGCTACTAAAGTAATCCGGTTAACTCGCTCAAAAGTGGACACTCTATCCTTGTCGTAAGGTGTAGAGTTGTTTGCCAGTAACTCACTTTGTTACTTAAAATACGGACTCATGCTTCATCGCCCAACTAAGTGACAAAGTTGATAACTCGGGAATATTTTCGATTTGGACTGTGCTCGGAGATCGAGTTGAAAGCTCTGGTGTCGTAAGTTTAGAAGTAATACGTGACTTCACTTCAGAAAATACCTCTAAGTGCGATAAGAAAGACTTAGTTTTGAAGAAATGAAAGACATATATCTATATGTCCAATCCCTATAACAAAGAAAACTTCTTCCCATAAAGTATAAGCTTTTGCGCATCTAATTATTATATTATGATTTTTGGTTATCATGATCGACCTACCATGTTAGGTTATTTAGGAATAGACTTATTGCAAATTTAAAGTCAGTCTATATGAAACACTAATATAATAAGGAGTACATACAATGTAGGATACAGTATAGTGGAAGACACAATTCGTAACAGAACTTGAGAAATGACTCATATTGTGATAAAAAGTTTTTCAGTTTTTCCTGTGGACTGAAGACTAGAGGGAGAGTAGCCCATAAACCATCACGTGTGCTCATTGCTGATTAGCGGGTTTTTAACAGAATTTCAGTTACAATTTGAGACAACCAAACCATAAATCAACATTTTGCTTCGCTACCTCATTTTATTATGCTACGAGTTTGTGTGCATCGCGCGTAGCTAAATCCATACTGCTACGGTCCAACTACGTCCGCTCCATGTGCTACGAGTTCCGTAGCACACGGGCTCTTTATTTATATGTAGTTTTTTTTTAGTTGATTATTTACGAAGATTGGCGTTCAATTATTATTTATCTGTGTAATAATCTACAGATCTCGTAGTATCAGTATCTGTGATATAATAACTTGCACTTGACATTATCTCTAACGGCAAATAATCTGGAAGAGAATGATGTGAACCATTATATTAACTGCGGGAGCCTGCGCGTGCTAAAATATAACGGAATAATGGCGCTCCGTTTATCTCCCCTTACATTTAAGCTCGCACGCACAGTGGAAAGATAATTACAGTATCGCATTTACCCGACGTGAAGCTATTTATTAGACTCGAATAGAGTCTTTAGTAAAAAACCCAACGTAACAAAACTTAAGCGATGATACGCTTAAAATATAAACCGTATATAATTATTTATGATTTGTTTAACATGTAATAATTAGTAACAATAGCAAGTTATGCTTTTCTAAATTATATGTCTTTGAAATTCTGCTTATCATTATCTTTTTTTGCTTACCAAAATCTTTGTACTAATTTTTCTAACATGTATACAGGGTTACAGGAAAAGTCGACCTAGATCCGTTAAGGGCGTGTAGTACACATCATTTCTGAATGATTTCACTATGGAACCCCCCATCCTAAACTTAACCGTTTTTGAGATATTCGTGTTTTAATTTTTTTATGAAAATGCCCAATTTTTCGGCTATTCACTTGAATATTTTGTTTTTTTTTATTGTAATGATTATTTTTTCGGTTTTTTACATGAAAAATGAGATGATTAATGACCTTAATGACTAAAATTGCACGTAAGTTAAGTAAATAGGTCATAGTAGACGATCGAAACTAAAGAAAATAAGTATAAATTATAAAAAAATATTTTTCTTTTCTGGATATCTCAAAAAATTATCAAGGCACTTGCTCTGCAGATGTGCTTAAAAACATCTGCATTTTATCAGCTATCAACAACGAGGTATAACAACCTAGGGTTGTATTTAAACTCATAGAAAAAAACATAGTTGAAAAGGTTCAGGTAGTAGGTCTAACAGTGAAACTTTGTTTCTAAGGCTACATGGGCAGTCAGAATAAATAGCGCTTATTGAATCTAATTAATTTGACTTAAGTTCAGCATCATCATTTTATTTTATAGTTCATAATCTACGTGTCCACCTCTATTTCGCACACATTTTCTCATTCTTTCACGTAGTCCACTTTTCACTACACCAGTGGTTAATGTTCTTCTTATGTCGTTAAGAGCATTAATTAGCCTTTCTTTGAGAACTTTCACTGACGATATGTTCATGTGCCCCCATACATAAAAATCCATGGGGTCACATCTGGCTGGCCAGGGTAAAGGCCCACCTCGTCCAATCCATTTGTTAGGATAGTTACCCCCGAATACAGAAACGCTACTCAAATTTGGGACACTGCTTAAAACGTTAAGTGGACATTACCTATCAGAATTTGCATGGAAAAACGTCAATTTTGACAACATTTAAATGTTAAGCAAGACTCAAACTTTAATTAGCGTTTCTGTATTCGGGGGTTAGTGTCCAACCATTCCCTAACGCTTCTTCTGAAATGAGCAGGGCAGCCATCATGTTGAAACCACATGTCCCGCAGTAATTGTAATGGGAGATCATCTAGTAGGTCACCTAAGTCACCTCTTAAGAAATTTTCATAAGTTTCACCATTGAGGTTGTCTCGAAGAAAGTAAGGCCCAATCAAATGGTTGGAAATGATGCCCATCCACACATTTACACTAAATCGTTGTTGTGACCTCTTTACTCTGTTCTTATTTGGATTGCCTCGTTCTTTAGGAGCCCAATGGTGTGCGTTATGACAATTAGTAATCCCGTCCTTATCGAATTTGGATTCATCTGTCCACAATATTAATTTTAGGAAATTCGGGTCCTCGATATCTGCATTGAGCATGAATCTGCAGAAGTCCATGCGTCTCGCGGGATCTCCTACTTCAATTACATGTACCGGCGTGCAGTGGTATGGATACAGGCCTGCCGTATGAACCGTAAACCACACTTTCCACTGAATTAGGCCCAGTTCACGGGCAACAATATTGGTCGAAGTGGTTGGGTCTCTTCTGAACCGTTCTACGATTTCGTTGTCTTGTTCCTCGTCGTCATCAATGACACGTGGTCTTCCAAAGTCCGTACGTCGTCGCAAAACAGAGCCAGTTTCACGAAGTCGTCGGTAAACTCCGTCGAAAACGCTCACATCACCTGTTGTGAGCATTTTCGACGGAGTCGGGATAGCGTCGACTCGATGGTCGGGATAGCGTCGTATGTATGAGTACATACGACGCTCGCAATTGCAGTATCCGTAGCAGATAATACTTTTCCGCATATTCTTCGTTCGAGTCCAGTATCACAAGCACAAATCAGAGTCCAGTAAACAAGCACAGGAATGTCGAGGATAAAAATGGTTTTGTGGACGAGTTAGAAACTCTGCTTTTCACTTCGATCGCAAGGAAATAAAACAGTAGTTTATCATAACATTTCTTAAAATTCAAACTAAAATATGTACAGTTTTGAATGCTGAAGGAAATTGTTTTTCCCATTGATATTAGGCTTGGGCTGCAGACCTATACAGCCAAGTATTAAATTAATTTTGAAATAATAATTTTCTAAAATTAATTTAATAACCTACCGTACCTGCTTGAATTAAAATTTTAATATATTTTATGTTTTAAAAAACACATTAGGCAAATTAATTTAAGTAAATAATAAAATAACAAATTCTATCTCTGAATTTCTTATTGTGTTTGGCTGCATGGCTCATTTACTTTGCCTTAATATAGACACATTTATGAGTAGATACGTTAATGCTCTAGAGCACAAAATTCGATTTTGTGCAGCCTGCACAAATAAGCACTTTCAGAGCATGAGAAGTGAAAAAATATTATTTTATAATTTGTACTTATTTTCTTAAGTTTCGATCGTCTGCAATAACCTATTTACTTAACTTACATGCAATTTTAGTCATTGAGGTCATTAACCATCTCATTCTTCATGTAAAAAACAAAAAAAATAATCATTAGAATAAAAAAAAATCAAAATATTCAATTGAATAGCCGAAAAATTGGGCATTTTTATAAAAAAATTAAAACTCGAATATCTCGAAAACGGTTAAATTTAGGATGGGGAGTTCCATAGTGAAATCATTCAGAAATGATGTGTACTACACGCCCTTAACGGATCTAGGTCGACTTTTCCTGTAATCCTGTATAATGTTGAAATTAAAATACGAATAGTTTATTAGTCATTTTCCAATTCTTATAGTATCTTTAACTTAAACTATAGAATTGTGAGTTACTTTTCGATAAAAAAAAAAACAGAGAGCTTATTTACAGCAACTATTCCCTGTTTCTTTCTATGAATATGGCTTTAATAAAGTACTGTCACATTTTCGATACGATATTTTGCTCCCATGGCAACTGGAACCTTTATTCCTTGTACGAGTTATTATTTATCAAAACAGAATTGGTACACTCGAGTGAAAATTCAATAAGCAATTTAGTTTCGACCCTACACGTGGCATGTATGATTCCAATTTGCATTCATAGTAAGCGTATCCTTTATGGAATGAAAGGAGTTCATGGCTATCACAAATTCAATCGCCTATATAAATATTTTAGGCGATTTTATCAGAACTAGGCGGTAACAACGCAATATAGATTCAATTGAAATATAATTAGAATTCAGTTTAGACAATCTACTTAAACGTAAGATCGCTATGGCGAAATTCAATTTCTTTAGAAAACGGCATTTATTTCATTTACAATTATTTATTTGGAAGACAGTACATTTTATTCTGTTCATATTTTAGTATATGTAAAAACAATGCCCGTCTCTCAAAGTATCTTTAAGTATCTCTCAAAGTATCGTCTCTTAAGTAATTTTGTGCGTTGTGTACTAGTTAAAATTGTAAAACGAAACTTCGCAGATTTGTTTTTTATGCCGCCTGTTTTCGGGAAAATCATCTTTATCTGTCCTTTTAATTATAATTATAATAATTATGACATTTACTGCCGCACTCAGAGACGTCAAATATCGTTAATGAGTACTTAACGTCAAAGAATGACAATTCAAAACCAGTCGCTATTCTTGCCGGGTCTATGGTCTAGATTTGAATGAAAATTTTTGACATTAAATACTCATTAAAGTTAATTGATGTCTCTGAGTGCGGCAGTTAAACACTTTTTTGTAATAGCACCGGAAGTGTTGTATTGTATTATCTAAGAGCAAATTGCTCTAGTGTATAATTCTACTCTGACGTCACCCGCCTCGGTGTCTGCTATGAATCACAGAACGTTTGTCCGCAGTAACTTGGGCAACGACTAAATTCTCATTAGCGAATCTCCGTGGAATTATTAAGTGGCGACTGTCTTCGCTGCCGGTCTATCTCTGTGCCGTCCCTAACCGAACAAAGGGTTCGTTATGTCTTTTGTGCGCCCTCAACTAAATCGTGACGACTGTCGCTGAGCAGAAAAAGAAAAAAAAAATGCCCTCAGCTTTTAATTAGAACGCCCATTAGAGCGCTCGTCTACGGCGACTTTTTGTAGCGATGATGCCGCGCGATCGCACCGATAACGTCGCGATACAGTCGCGACGCGGTCGCTAACTGCACAAATAATTGATATATACAAAGCCTAGACAAAGCAACATACCGACAAAGAAAACGAAGTTCGATAAAGCAAAATGTTTGGGACCCAACGTAAGTCATCGTGAAATCTCGTGACCAAAATCGTCTTTGTAAGTTCCTAGTTATGTTGGTGGCGCATATGGCCGATCGTGACGAACTTCGACACGTTATCGATATGAAACGATTGCCATTTGGCTATTTATTTTTTTATTTTGATACACCAACGACATATTCATAATACATTCAATAACTAATATCTAACAGCTAATAATATAGGACACTATGAAATGCCTTTACAGGTGTACACAGCATTGCATATTTGTACAAACGCAGTTACTCTAATTAATATAAAGCAGTGAGCATAAAGCAGTGAGCAGTATTATATAATAATCTTTAACAATGTGAAAAAGTTACGGGCTACGGGCCGGCTACGGCTGTGGCTAACTGTGTGCCCTCGCCCACGTAACCATAATTTAGTCGCGATACTGTCGCGCTTTCGTCGTGCTAGGTTCTCACTCACACGGCACCCACCCCCGTTCTCAGCCCGATGTCGTCTGACACGGTCGCGCGTTTACATCGATACAGTCGCGATGCTGTAGCGCGTTGCAAACGCGACAAGCGCGCCTTAGGCAATGCAATTGCACGTTAAGGAAACGCGCGACAGCATCGCTACAAAATAATCGCCATAGGCTAGGGCCCTTATAGCTTGCGCAAAACACAATCGAAAAAAATCCTCTCAGCCAAAACTTTCGGCTGTAAAACTCCTAATTGATTAAGTGCGAAAATTTCACTAGCAACAGTCCGTGGGGATTTCGCGAACTCACTCGCTTGAGTACTCAGGATCTGAAATAAATTAAAAGTTGCCTGGATAATTATTTCGACTGGATTCTGATCATCGCCAAATGAGTCTTCGTTCGTAGTACAAAGACTTGGAAAGAATCTTATTAAGCTCGTTGTGCCGAACAAGATTTTATGTTTTAATTTGTAGATGAACAATCTTATTCGTCTTACTCTGGTTTATTTCAAACTAGCTGTTTCCCGCGGCTTCTCTAGCGTTGATGTCTTTAAATAACTGACAATATCATATAGGTCTTCTTCTTCTTCCTGCCCTGTTCCCAGTCTATCTGGGGTCGGCGCAGTATGTTTCCTCTTCCATTCATATGTCAGACGTCATCAAGCCATCCACTCCCTTTTGATTCATATCATCCATCCCACCGTAAAGGTGCTAGTGATGAATGAATGTATAGAAAAGAGACGGAACGGACCATGTCGAGAGACCCATGAACGGAGAGAGTGATTAGAATGACAACATTCCAATCCATACTGCTCAAGGTTTTGGCTTAGGTTTTACAGCCGGCCGCCTGCCTGACACCAACCCTCCTTGGGTACGCTGTTGTTGGTGGTTTGCCCTCCACCATTCGGGTGCCCCAAGGTGCTTATTGGTCTACACCGGGCAATCTCCCTTAGTCGACTTTTACGACACCCATGGGATGAGTTGGGGCTGGCCTATTCTACGTTATTTGTTCGCTCCCAGGCCAGCATAGAAGGCCAAGACAATATCATATAGGTAATAATATTTATTTTAATATTATAATATAAAACAATAATTCAATATCTTAATTTATACATGGTTAGGTTAAGTGTCAAAAGGATCTTCATCATAAACTTTTTTTTTTTCTAACAAATACAAAATATCAGTGCAGTTCAAATAATGACTTATATTCGTAAATTAAAAATAATGTTACATTATTGTTATTTTCATAAAGATCTCATTTGAGTTTTATTTAAAGATTTGAGTTTTTATTAAAAGATTTTTTATTTAAAAAAAAATATTGCCTATTTTACTTTCTCATAATATGGCTGTCAAATCATGAAAGAATTTTCAAAATAGATTAAGGCTCGAGTTATTCTCTTGTATTATATCTCTATATTCAAGAATCGATTAGCGGCAGTTGAATCCGGGACCTCTCAATCAGTGCATGTGACCACTCGACAAAACCAAGCACCGAATAAAAAACAATTCATGGCAAAAAAATATCCAATCCATCATTCAATTCAAACCACATCATTCTCTGTCCCCACAGTAAAATGTCCGGAAAGGCTACAAAATTGTGAAGTATCATTAATCTTTTACCGTTCACAAACAACTCTTTATTGGTAAGTGATTTATATCCCAGTATTATTACGCTTATGCCGTGTGCTGACGGCAGATCAGAATACAATTGTCACCACCCAAATCCCTCCCGTGGGTGTTTTACAATGCGACTAAGGATAAATCAGTGATGAGGAATGGGCAGCAGCATTCCTTTTATAACTACCGGGCAAAATTGGTACTGCGATTTATGTGCCAGATATATTACCATCATACAAACATACATACATAAATCACGCCTATATCCCCGAAGGGGTAGGCAGATGTGAACTAGCGCCCACGTTTCGCCAATTATGTTAGGTCCCATGTAATAGGTGGCGAGCCAATTGCCTTTTATCGGGCACAAAAGTCGCAGTACATTGCTATTGCTAGGTGGTATAAGAGGAACGCTGCTGCCCATTCCTCATCGCTGATTTATCCTTAGTCGCCTTGTACGACACCCACAGGAGAGATTTGGGGAGGTGACAATTGTATTCTACTCTGCTGTCACCACACGGCTAACAGTGATTTATAGCCCAGTATTATTTCGCTTATGCCGTGTGGTGACGGCAGATCAAAATACAATTGTCACAACCCCCATCTCTTCCATGGGTGTCTTACAAGACGACTAAGGTGATGAGGAATGGGCAGCAGCATTCCTTTTATACTACCTAGCAATATAGGTACTGCGATTTATGTGCCGGATATGTATACCGGCGAGCCTTTTGCCATCTTTAAGAAGGGGATGGGTTACAATAGTATTCTGCTCTGCCGTCACCACACGGCTGTTTAAAAAATATTATTATGTATTATCTTCCATGAAATAGAACGCTCATCTACAAAGAAAGTGTAAATTCCAACACATAACACAGTAATTCCATTGCGCACTTATAGATTCTCTGCGGGCTACCGGATATTGCGTTGTTCCTCACAGGATGTCGTCCCTCATAAGCCGGCCAACCCTGCAGGCTAACTCTTTGTAGTTTGATATGATATATTACGAGAGATACGTTTGCGAGGACGTAAAGCGAAATCGGAATGTGTTTGGAGTTGGACACATGTTTGAATGGTTCTTTCTTTGCCCGGACTGACTATACGGTAAACATGAAATATTATTTATACTTTTACTTAGGTACTTACTATTACCCAAAGAGGGTTTATGGTGTCAGGCAGGCGGCTGGCAGTAAAACCTAAGCCAAAACCTTGAGCAGTATGGCTTGACATTAATGTTGTCATTCCAATCTTCATCGTTCTCTCGACATGGTCCGTTCCGTCTCTTTTCTGTACATTCATTCATCACTAGCACCTTTACGGTGTGATGGATGATATGAATCAAAAGGGAGTGGATGGCTTGATGGTGTGAATGGAAGAGAAAACATACTGCATTGACCCCAGATAAACTGGAAATAGAGCAGAAAGAAGAAGATTTATTTATACAGGTCATGTTATTTAGTAGTTCCTATCAATGTATGCTAGTACAAATCTGCGTATTCTATGATAAGTAAATTGTGTTAGTGCTTGTGAGTTGTATTTTATTAATTTTAATGGCTATTTCAACGTTTTACTTATTCCATACGTAAGTTCCCTCGACGTTTATAGATATATGAAAACGTTCACGCATCGGCTCGTGGCTTAACTCAATTAATTCCCCTTAATTACTGTCAATATTGAATATCCATTTCCAATACTTCATTAGGATTTGGAATTGATTGAGAGCTTTCAATTTGTCGGTGGCCCTAGTTTTAGGACATAGCTGTACATAATTAATGAAGCATAAAAGTTTCCTGAAATTCATAAATTAATTTAGGCCATAAGGTTAATATTCCCATGAGGCGGTACATATTTCGTTGGTAGACAATAGGGTCAATTCTGACATGATTCTCTAAACTTAAAACTAAATTTTAATATCAGTCTCTCCTTTTCATTCTATATTGAGAATGACAGAGAAACACTGTTGTCAAATTAGTCTTAGGTTTAGAGAACTATGGTCAGAATCGACCCTATTGTCAACTATTTAATTTTTTACATTAAAGGGATATATTCTCTTTTTCTTACCGCCTCTTTACTTCGTGTGGTGACGGCAGAGTAGAATACAATTGTCACCACTATTGTTTGAATAGGCTATTATAATAGCTGCGTTCCTCTTATACCACCTAGCAATGTACCTACTGCGAATTTCGTGCCCGATAAATGGCAATAGGCTCGCCAATCATGGGACTTAACATAATTGGCGAAACGTGGGTGCTAGTTCACCTCTGCCTACCCCTTCGGGGATATAGACGCGATTTATGTATGTATGTCTTTACTTCAATAACGTGTTATCTTGCATAACACAATTCTTGGACTTGTCACGTTATTGTAGTAAAGAAGCGTTACGTACAGTATCGGCTTACAAGCTTACATGATTGTTTGAATATCTAAAAGTAGCCAGATACAACCGTAATTACGTAGTTAAAAATCACAGCTTTATATCGTATTGTAGTGAATCTTACTAAAAATGCTAGGCAGAGAGATAGAGAGTCAGGATGGCGAAGGTGAGTGTTGACATGTTGTGAATGTGAGGCCCCGTGAACTAATGCTTGGGCCACAAGTCCTAAGCGTTAAAACTGATTTCACTCTCTGCCAGACTATGGATACAGCACCCGCAGGGTGAATCCATGGAATGATAAGAGTTTTCGTCTCATTCCGTGGTATAAACTCCTCTTCCTGCCTTGTTCCCAGTTCATCTGGGGTCGCCTCTGTATGTTTCCTCTTCCAGGAGCTCGCTAGCGCAGTGGCATAGCGCGCTTGGCCTGCGATTGCGTAAACAAAGCAATGTTCGCTAAGCCGGTCTAAGGATGGGTGACCAAAAATTTATTATTTCGAGTTCCTCTGTGCTTCGGAAGGCACGTTAAGCTGGTGGTCCCGGCTGCATCTGCAGTCGCTAGTATGCACTGGGCCAACGTGGTGGGTTATGGCCCAATCTCCCTATATGTATTCTTCCATCTATAAGGAAGGCCCGTGCCCCAGCAGTGGGGACATTAAAGGGCTGATGATGATGATGATGATAACCTTGTACTAAAATGTGCCATATAGGTACAGGTTTTTTTAGTTATGTATGGATAACTAAATAAACCTGGAACATATTTAGGCTGATACTTGTTTAAACTCAATCTAAGGCAATTGTATTACAAATCAGTAATTTCGGATTTCGACCTTTGTATACGATACTGATGAGAATTTAAAAGAGATTATGCTAAACCCGAGTTTAGGTCAAATTGTACTGAGATTAGGACCTGTAATACCGAAGTGAATAGACCTTTATAGCTCTTCCATTCTCCTCATGGTCCCCTAATATTGGTTGAGAATGTTGCTATATAAATGGCTAGCTTATATATAGAAGATAAATATGGAATAAAATGAAAGATAGTAAACTAAAGTTAACATCATAGCAACGTGAAAGAATCGATAGTTCAAACCAATTTATGATAAACTAAAAGTTATTTTGACAAACAAAAACAAAAACGGAAAATCAATGTCGACGGGTGACAATGCGTTGAGAAGACTTCCGATAATAATGACCATAAAAAGGGAGGTTTTACGTGTTCTCTAACATATAAAAATACAATCTCATTTTTGTCAGAGCGAAAAAATAACGTAGAATGTGCCACTCGCGACTAACCCCAGGGATTTCGTAAAAGGTACTAAGATAAATTGTTCAGTGTAGAACGTGGTGGAGGGCAAACCACCAACAACAGCATCCCCAAAGGGGGTTCGTGTCAGGCAGGCGGCCGGCTGTAAAACCTAAGCCAAAACCTTGAGCAGTATGGACTGGAATGTTGTCATTCCCATCACTCTCTCCGTTAATCGGTCTCTCGACATGGTCCGTTCCGTCTCTTTTCTATACATTCATTCAACACTAGCCTTTACGGTGTGATGGAAGATATGAAGCTTGGATGGCTTGATGACGTCTGATCGATATGAATGGAAAAGGAAACATACTGCGCCGACCCCAGATAGACTGGGAACAGGGCAGGGAGAAGAAGAGTTAAAATCTATTGTACACTCGGTTCCAAAAATAACGGATCAGGCACATAAATCCGAATATCTCCCGAACTACGAATGCTATCCAAATGAAACGAAGACTGTTTAATAGAGAATTTCATTATACAAATAAAAAGTAAAAACAAAACTTCTTCATGCCGTGGCGCGCACTGAGTTGGTACTCCTTCAAATTGGAACTCTAAATGCAGAGAGGTACGTGGAAGAGATCCTCAATGAACATGTAGGACCTTTCATGAATGGCATATTAAAGCACGATAATGCGCGTCCCCGTATAGCCTTGAAGAAGTCGGTATCGAACTCATGCAGTGGCCAGCGCGAAACCCTGACTTAAACCCCATCGAGCACGCCTGGGACGAGCTTCAGCGATGCGTGAAAGGTCGAAACCCCCCACCAATCACGCTCCCGAACTCAAACATGCACTGGTGGAGGAATGGGAAGGTATTCCTCAGCACCGGCTCTGAAATTTGGTGAACAGCATGCCTAATCGCCTGGAAGCTGTCAGAAGAGCTCGCGGAGGCAATACAAAGTACCTACTAACATTAAGAAAGTGATGAAAAACAGCAAAAAACACATACATAAATCACGCCTATATCCCCGAAGGGGTAGGCAGAGGTGAACTAGCACCCACGTTTCGCCAAATATGTCAGGTCCCATGTAATAGGTGGCGAGCCTATTGCCATTTATCGGGCACAAAAGTCGCAGTTCATTGCTGGGTGGTATAAGAAGAACGCTGCTGCCCATTCCTCATCAATGATTTATCCTTAGTCGCCTTGTACGACACCCACGGGAGAGTTTTGGGGTGGTGACTATTGTATTCTACTCTGCCGTCACCACACGGCATTATTAAATTCTCCATTGAACAGTCTCCGTTTCATTAGAATAGCATACGTAGTTCGGGAGAAATTCGGATTTATGTGACTGACTCGTTAATTTTGGAACCGAGTGTAGTTATTTGTCAGTTTTTTAGTCTGGCGTGCTGTTGACTGTTCATTGTTTTATACGTGTATAAATGTTTACACTGTCATTAATTTATTTACGAGTAGACAAAGTATTTTCGGAATAGTTACAAAACTAATACAACTTTAATCTACTTAGATGCCATTGTGCTCAAAGGTTACAGTGGACCGAAGGTTTTCTCATAAATTATGTCTTTGTTTGTCCTTTGTCGAACTTTCCTCTACGTTTCGAGATAAGACTGTTCTGTAACAGTGTGTTCTGTGTTGCCCTTACTTAATCTATTAGTTTGGACCTTTTAAATTATTCAATAAAATAATGGATTACATTCTACTTTTAGTACAGAATACTGTGTAAATATATTTATAAAACATATCCTCTTGAACTTAAAATAAATCTTTATAGTAAAAACATTAAATGAAAATGAATAAAATCAAATCAAAACGACTGCAGATTAGCTTTCGAAGCACGGAGAAATTCCAGTTTATATATATTTATAAAAATTATTGTGTTTTCGAAATTGTATGACTACTACTAGTAATTCTATAATATCAATGTAGTTAATGTAAACACAGCAATATAGTCTTTCTGCGACTCTCGTCTTACATGTTTAGTGTAGGCAATAGACTGATCTTATTCTAGTGATATTATCGTTCCTCGTCTCTCAACTTACGTTTTTGTTGTAGACATGACCCTATTCTTCAGTCGTTCATTTATTCGCCAAGACTCTCCCGGTTATTGAAATGGAAGATCGGAATCGAGGCCTCCTGAAGGACGCTTGAGACAGCCACCAGTTCATCTTCTAATTGGCTGTCTTCACAAGCTCGCTGCTTACTAGTACGGTATGTTTATATTAAAATACTCCATAACAGCTGCAGACCATAGATGTATGTGTATTTTTATAGTGTTATTAATTGTACGTGTAAAAATATATATTTACCATTTTTATATAATTTACTTATAGATTTTTTTCCTAATTTGCCGTGCCGTGTGGTGACCAAATGATAAAACCTGTAACGTGGTACAACCACGTTACCTAACCTAATCCTCCTTTTAAACCTCTAAATTTTGGTACTTTATTTCTTGTACCCTTGATAGGACCACACACCGTTCCGTTACAAACCTATACCGTTATGACGCATCAGATCAGAACATGTTAGACAAATATAAATCCGGCCGTGCGATAATTTCACTCTTCTCTACCGTCACCACACGGCGGAGTTATTTATTGCGAAAGATATATGTATAGGGTCCGGGAAACAGCTTAACTGATTGAAGCGTTAATCTCCGCCTGACACGTCGACACAGGACGCTCGAGTTGCCACTTCAGCTCTCGAGGGCCAGACTAGGCTGTGAAGTGGTATTCCCGCGACTGTAGGTACTCTAACCACTTTATCTCAGCATTAATTGCATTGTTAGCTTTTTACTCACATGTTATCACTTTTGAAGCCAGTATTTTTTCCGAGATTTGCTTAATAGTGTAACAGGAATGCTGCTGCCCATTCCGCGTTACATTATAACTCTTGCTGCCGCACTCTAGAGACGTCAAACAACGTTAATGAGTACTTAACGTCAAAAAATGACTATTCATAACTAGTCGCTATTCTTGCCGGGTCCATGATCTAGATTTAAATGATTTTTTGTATTAAGTACTCATTAAAGTTAATTGACGTCTCTGAGTGCGGCTGTTAGTTGCCTTGTACGACACCCGTGGCAGAGATTCGGGGTGGTGTTATTTGTATTCTGCTTTACCGTTACCACGCGGCTTAAGTTTAACTCATAATTACTGTACCTGTGGAGTGTCCTTTATTAAAATACATAAAGTAATTGGCAAAACGTGGGTGTTAATACACCTCTGCCTACCCCTTTGGGGATAAATAGACGTGATTTATGGATGTATGTGTAAGTAAATAACCTTAACTAATTCGGCAATATACTACGAGAGATACGGCTGGATAGCCGTGTGGTGACGGCAGAGTAGAATACAATTGTCACCACCCCAAATCTCTCCCGTGGGTGTCGTACAAGGCGGCTAAGGATAAATCAATGATGAGGAGCAGCAGCGTTCCTCTAATACCTACCAGCCACGTAGCAAAGTACTGCGACTTTTGTGCCCGATAAATGGCAATAGGCTCGCCACCTATTACACGGGACCTAGCATGATTAGCGAAGCGTGGGTGCTAGTTCACCTCTGCCTACCCCTTCGGGGATATTGGCGTGAATTATGTATGTATGTAGATACGGCTGGACTAAAATATTTGATAGGAATCATTTGAAAAACACTGAAATGAAATAAGACGGCATGATAGTATTGTATGAGAGATACGGCTACACTAAAACATGGAATCGTGTAAAAATATGACGGAAATTAAAAGAGACTCATAAAATTGTTCACAACGTTTTATTGCACCGTGTAACATTTGTATAACGTCTAGTTCACCAAGATTGTCTTACATTGATATACGTTCACACTGAAAAAAATTTGGCCAACTCTATGTAATAACTAATGTTTTCGACCTGTATTCATACTCCAGAAGACTTGATTTAATTATAAAGAGCCTGACTCACATCAGTCATTAGTGGCACTGCGAACGGATAGCGGAGATTATGTCGTTCTTTATTAAAGACTCGTGTGTTAAAATCGGGCAGACTTGGGTAGCTATGAATGCTCTTAGGAGTATATTTCGGTTTATTCGATTTGCGAGTTGTACCTGGTGCAAAATGTACAATGTACAGAACGTCAGGCTACGACGAAATGTCAAATTGTCACAGTTGACTTTGTGCTTTACTACAAACGAAATTAAAGTTGTTAATCGACTGAAGAGATTTTACAGTTTTGCGTAGTAATTTTATTCTATAAAGACCAATTCTTATATTCCAAGGTCTTAGAGGAACCCATTGTTAGAACGACGAAAGTTAACTTGCGTTTCGTTTCTTTTGATGCGTAGGGCTTTATATCATGTTTAATATCAACCTTAGTATTGTGAATGTGTCAAACTTAGTATTGAATGGGTCATAGGTGGGTTTTGGGGACCCTATATTTTACACTGACACATATTATGCTCATCCATTAAGAAGTAAAAGTTAGTAAAAGAATGCATGTACCACTTACGACCGTGTTTAGTCAGGCCCATTATTACATTTGAACGTGAAGTGAATAATTGTTATTTAATTTACATATTTTGTAACACAATCGCGGATTTATCAATAGGCAATGAATAAATTTATAGTGCCATAAATCTGTTGCAACATTATGACTGTTTAAACGATAGTTTTCAACAAATTTAATCTCTTAAAACCATTAAATTATACTCTATATTACAACTCTTGAGTCCTGTGATATCAGCGATTGTCATATAGAAATTTCCGCCATTATGCGTGTTTATTTATAGTCAATATGCTCTAACCAGAACAGATTATAATTAGGTGTAATAATTATTCAATGCCTATTAGTAAGCCGCTAGTCTAAAACCACACTATAAAGTGATATCTAAGACATCTCAACACTTACAGCTACACATAAAAATGCTTTGTACAACTTATTTACTACGAATAAGTCTATCTATGGAGTAAGCTATCAAGGAATTCTCTCTTTTGACGTTTTTAATTACTGAATTTAATCATTACTACACTTCTTTCAAAGAATTAAATAAAACAATTTAAGAATCTGATGACTTTTTTCACCAACGACTATTAACTGTAATTCAAATTATATCTTCTTAGTTCTTAATAAAATGTGAATGAAATAATTTATATTTGATTACATAAGCGACAACGATACTTTGTTTTAGAACATTGCAGCTTAGAATGTCCCGTAAGATTTAATTACTATAAGAAATAAAGTCTTATGGGACATTCTAAGGTTAAGTGCTGTTGGTGAAAACGGGCATTACATTATTATAGTAATTAAAACAACAATAGCTTGAATTTAACGAAACGCGTAGGATTGTTTTACATTAAAAAGCTCATAGATTTAAAAAGCACAACACAGAGTTAAGATCCGTATTTACTACATTTTCAAAACAACATTCACAGTGTATCCTTTTGTCTTTTTGCCAAAGATAATACCATTATTTTATCCAGCTGCTAGAGTACTGAAAAACAGAGCTCTCTTGAGTATACATCTGCAAACGAATTTCAACCACAATCTTATATTTCTAAGATATAAATTTGCACGATCGTTAGTACACACAAAGTGTTCTTGTTCCAATACTTTAGCTCGAGAGCCTGTAATAAAATATTATCTACCAGATTAATTTATAGACAATGAATTATAAGATAGAACGCTTAGCACAAATCAATATAAGAATTGAATTGACATCTGCATTAAAAACAAAGCGACAAGAGATAATTATTGTAGTAGAAAAGTATAAAAATACCCTGAAAATCAAAAATAGTAGAACATGTTAAGATATATATAAATTTTAAAGCTTACTACAGTATTGTTAGATGAGTTTGCGCTCACTAATAGTGTCTGGACAATCAATCGAATGTGCTCAAGTTAGCATCGATGTTCTGCTTTTTATTTATTTATTAGGTAAACCAAGAGCTAAGTCGATATTGTGACAAAAAATCTTGTCAAAACATTCCAACCAACTCTTCTATTAAACAATTTTGTTAGTTTGTCTTTATTTTAGCTAACAATGTTTAGACTAAACGGTATTTTAAATATTTTAAAACGATCAACCAACTATAACTTTATTCAATAATGTTTACGACATTATCTATTTAAAAATTCAGAAGATAATTTCAATATCAGTGAAAAAGATGAAATAGCTTTATCATTTGTATTGTGAAATAATATTTATTTTAAATTTAAAGATTTAAATACTGATATAACATTTTAATTAAAGGACCGATTTTTTTTTATTGTAGCCTCTCAGTGTAAACAACCACTTGAACTATTTTATAAGTGCACTAATTTCCCTTATTTGGGGTGAACGTCGCTTTATACCGCAAGTCCAATGCGTTCATTCTTGCTATAATGAAACCACTCACACCGATTGTCCTCTACACATAAAACTAAGCTCTTTCAATCTTCATTTTTCAAACTTGATTTTACTACGTCAGACACTGTCTACCGTTTGGTACGATTAAACTTTGTTGGTGAGAATTAGACGAAAGAAAGAACTGGCAGACTTATTATGATACTTGATTTTCGGAAGATATCACAAACAATTATTATTAAATAAAATCTTATTTACAATCATAATTTGGCACATGATTTACAACATTTTAATGTTGCGCAGATTTCTGATTTATAAATAGGACGGCCGAAGCCTCACAAAATTAATTATGAAGTTGGACAAACAATTCAAGAAGTATTTTGATTTAATATACTTACTAACCGACAAGAGTAACAGTAAGATGTGTTCAAAGTTATTACATAACAACATAGCAGGTATTTGAAGAAGCTTAAATACAAAACTAAACTATTTTAACGGTCCAAGTAATCAATAGTTAGTAATTAAATATTACTGAGCACTTCTATGTAATGTTATAGTACCATAAGGACCTGAATCACTTATTAAGTTTAAAGTTTTTCAATATTATGTAACGTTCTATTTCTTTCTGTTTGTTTTATTTGCAAATTATTTCAGGAACAATGTTATTTCAGTGTTTAGGTCTCATGTGGCAGTTGGAATGTTTTCGTGTCATTGTTTATGGCCATGGCTTTTGAATAGGAATGAACTTGTCATTTGTGGGCCAAAAGAATTTCAAAGGCCACTTGAACGGATAATTCAACAAGTAATTTATCAGAAAACTATGAAACAGGTGCTACCGGTTAGACTTCAACAACACAACAACAAAATAATTGATACAATCACTAATTGTCTATACGCGCTAAGCAACCACACAGCGGTTGTCATGGGACCCGGTGCCGCCACTAGTCGAAGAGTCTGGTGGCGGCTCCGAATTTTTACCACCACCACTCCATTCCAAGGCGTCAATCATCTCCATTAGTTCCTTAAACACAGCTATGACTCTCCAGTTGTATTTCGCTGAGCACTCCACGTAGCCACATTTCCAGTGTTTCCGTACAAGATTAACTATATTCCTTCTCTTTTCTCTGGAATCGCCACAAGCACTTTCAGCTATAGCCAGCTGCTGTAGGCCGCTGGCGGCTGATGGCGTGTTACTGCATAACAAATCCTGTTTGTTACCCACGACCAGAACCGGAACATTCCTCATGTCCCTACTTTCAACCATCTGGTCTCTCAACGTCCTTATATACTGGAACGTTTCAACGTTAGACAAGTCGAACACAAGAATATAAGCGGTCGCATTTCTTAGGCCATAGAAGCGGTAATGGGCCCACTCGTAGTAGGAATTTATTGGGAAGTAGGGTATTACTGGCACGTCTGTTATTTTGACCTCGTAAAGGTGTTCATTGATGATCACCGAAGGGTAAAATGTGTGTTTGCGGTCGGTAGGCACGTAGTCTTCGGAGAAATCGCTCCAAACGAATTGCTGGAAAGAAAAAAGACATTTGAGTTATCGTTTATTAGCTTGGAGGGAGATGACATCGTACTCTCGAGACAGATAAAGTGCGGCCATTAATCATGGACTGTCGGGATCAGGCAATTTTAAAATTTTCATAAGACCTTTAAGAACAGCTTGATTAAAATCCGCGAAGAATGATATCTGACCCTGTAAACTGATTTCGTTGAAGAGTCGTAATTCAAGCGGATAGCAGAACTCTAATGAATCATTTATTCTTCGATACCTAACTGGTTAAACCCCGGAGTTCATAATATCGCTTCTTTGTTTCAATAACGCGACAAACCAAAACAATTGTGTTTTACAAGATAATACCATATTTATGCAAAGAGATATACTATAAAAGCTTCAATTAAATTTTCGCATGAACTTGTTAATTGTTTTTTCTTAGTTTACATTACATTTTGAAGAAATTCAATAAAGGCAATTAATACTCTGAATTGTCAAATCAGTCGTTTTTAATACATACATTAATTTTGCATATTTATCCCCGAACGAAATGAAGGATAGAGAGTCATCATTAATCAGATTTGTATATTGTCATTGAAAGAATGTAGTTTTTAAATTATTCCTCGGTAGGTACTTAATTTATTAATTGTGGTAGTCATGTTAATGAAACATTTAATTAAAGTGACAATATTTTATAAATGTGTGGTTTTTGCCATCTTGTTTAAAATCCATAATGCCACTTAGGATAAGAAAAAGGAAGGATGATTCCATAAAGGTTTCGCAGTAACGTCAAGGAAAATCCTCGAAATTAAAGAGGGACAGGTACAAATAAATCACATCCGTCTCGCTGACTTCAAACAACTTATCGGCGACTATCTTCCAGGGCCCTTTAACAGTATCTCAAACAGCCAATTACTGTCAGACTCACTGAAAGTATTTGATGTCAAAGAGATCGTTAATTATTGATTGAACACAATTTGTGAACTTCTGAAGCGTTACAAACCGTGGAACGTTTTCGAGACGATGAAAAGATTCACGTGAATCTGACAGATAGCTTGATTTCCTAAAAGCCTGAAACGCCGGTATAACATTTCATTCACTATTAAGACTGTCGGTTTGGAAGTAAATCCAAGCCAAGAAGTCCCGGGTTCGAATCGTGGTTGGGGCAAAGTTTTTGTTATGAACACAGACATTTAATTTTGTTCTCGAGTCACGTTTGTTTATAATTGTTTATGTAAAATTTCTCAGTCATCTAGTATCCTTAACACATGCTTATGCTGCTTATTTTGTGCTAGATGATAGGTGCCAGTAAGATGGCAATAGGCTCAGGCCCTATTACATAGGACCTAACTTAATTGACGTGGATGTCAATTCACCTCTACCTACCCACCATTCGGGATAAATAGGCGTCAATTAAATATGTATTTTTTTCAGCGACCAGCCTTTAGGATTTTCATAGCTATCTAACTTTTCAATACAATATCATAAATCACTCTACGCATCTCCTATTCCATTCTCATATAATAAAAACAATAGAATAATACAAACAAGCACTCTATTTAATTCAGATGGATTATCAAACTGCCACTGTTATTATTGACCACATCAAACAGATTTTATGAAATGAAAACAGTCCCGAAATCCATTCGACTGAAGATTAAAACGTTTGCAATACAATTCAACTGGTGCAGGTACAATAAATGCTCATCGGACGAGCTTAATACAAAGGTTGCAATTTCATTGGAGTGTCGACGAAGCTCTCTGAATTGGAATACGTTTTGGATTTCAATTAACATTTTGGTCACAGATTTATTTTTAATTGTGTTTTGGTTGTTTTCATTTTCATAAGGTTTTACGGTAGCAGTGGCGGAGCGTCCATATAACCCGATTCCCAACAGCCGTACCAAACGAGCGAGCATAAAAAATCATTACCATAATGCAAGTACAATACCATTTTATAAACAAATAAAAAAAATCCACCAATAAAATCTTATCATAACAGTATTAAACGCGCGCGAAACAATATGCAACACAGGTACATACAATTCGCTCCCGCTCTCTAGATTCCTTCAACTAACTCGCTAAATATCGAGTTATGAACGCCTACTACAGCACGCACACAGACAAGCGTAGTCTTGTCAGGCGCACGCAACGAGAAATAGTACCTAAAGATTGCTTACAAGCCGGCATCAAGCCGGCATTTCGGCAGCCTACGCGCTTATGCATCGATACACTACGACTCACGCACACATTAGTAATAAACTACCACGAAAACAAGTCCGTCAAAAGTAAATATTTTAGATCTTATTACAATAGCCATAAAAGCGGAATTTCACTGCACTGAACTGCACTCAATATCGCGGTCGGCGCCGCTCCAACAAGCCGATCCGGAGCGGGTTAAATCGTCCTTCCCTTTTTAACACGGCTTTTGTTTGTATAATGATCTCTCTTTCTGGCCTTGCTGAGAAATACTGTCATGCCCACAGACGCGAGCGAAGTTATTCTGTTTTGAAATTTGCTTGCACTCACATAAACTTAACGTAATTAATTAGTTTTATTGTATTTTTAGCAGTAATTCAGTGAAATAGTAAAATTTAACTAACCTGTGTTGTTGTTTTAAAGGTGTATTGTGATTTTGTGAATTGTGTAGTGTAGCTCTGCAGGGATTTAATTGGTATGTTTTAGTTTTTAAATAATTTTGGTTTATTCTCTCTCGGCACAATAATGGCCGCTTTGATGCACATAGATTGTCCGATTTCTTGCTAAGTGAAGGAAAGCAGTTTACAAAGTTGTCCTTTGAAAATAAAAAATATGTCATACAGTTAGGTCGAGCTCGTCCAAATATGTCAATAGATTACAAGTGTAAAGACGGTTTTTTCAAGCATTTCCACAGGCAACTTTATGATAAATATAGTTGGCTTACAGGCAGTTGTTTAATAAATAAAATGTTTTGTTTTCCGTGTCTTTTGTTTTCTGATTCTAGTAGCGTTTGGAATCGAACGGGATTTTCTGATGTTAATAATTTATCAAACTCTGCTAAAAAACATGTTCAAAGTGAGAAACATATGCATAGTTGTGTAGCGTTGCATGAATTTGGAAATAGTAGAATAGAAAACTATTTAAACAATAATTTTGACGCTCATAATCGCAAAGTCGAGCGTAATCGTATTCTGTTAAAACGTTTCATAGACACAGTTGTTCTCTTAGGTGAACAAGAATTAGCGTTTCGCGGGCACGACGAAAGTGTAAATTCGGATAATCGTGGTAATTATACTGAAACATTATTATATTTGAGTAATTATGACTCCGTATTAGAATTGCCGTGTGGTGACGGCAGAGTAGAATACAATTGTCACCACCCCAAATCTCTCCCGTGGGTGTCGTACAAGGCGACTAAAGATAAATCAGTGATGAGGAATGGGCAGCAGCGTTCCTCTTATACCATCTAGCTATGTACCTACTGCGACTTTTATGCTCGATAAATGGCAATAGGCTCGCCACCTATTATTACATGGGACCTAACATAACTGGCGAAACGTGGGTGCTAGTTCACCTCTGCCTACCCCTTCGGGGATATAGGCGTGATTTATGTATGTATGTATGTATTAGAATCTCACTTTGAAAAATGTTACAATGTGTACAAATTACGAGCTTTAAAGTAAGTTTCTGCGAGTACCCATTTTTTGTGGGTCCTAATTTTTACTGTGGCTTGCCTAACTTTTTTTTTCACGCCACGCCACTGTACGGTAGGTAATTATTTTACTTGCTTGCCTACATAAGTCATGCCTATTTATACTCGAAAAGCCTTTTTATACTTGTACTTATATTATAATGTACACTATAAAATACTGAATATTTTATTCCACTCCATAATGAACCTGTTGGCTACTGGACAAATTAATCTACTTTTAATGCTAATCCCTGCGAGGAGTTTAGTAGCTTAGCGCGCTCAGTCTGCGATTCCGTAAATTATGCATCGCTCTCTCGACATGGTCCGTTCTATCTCGTTTCTTTACATTCATTCATCACTAGCACCTTTACGGTGTGATGGATGATATGAATCAAAAGGGAGTGGATGGCTTGATGACGTCTGACTGACATGAATGGAAGAGGACACATACTGCGCCGACCCCAGATAGACTGGGAACAGGGCAGGGAGAAGGAGGGAAAGCCTGTGCCCTAGCAGTGTGGACATTAAAGGGCTGGTGATGTTGATGATAAGTGCTAGCTATCCAATAATCAATATCGCCCGCGTTAACGTCACCTGTGACATTTTAAACATCATCCAGGGAGCCAATTCTCACGTTTTTTATTAAATATCGAACTCGACATTTATCGAAAAAACATGGCGGATATCAACTAATCTCAACATTCGGTATTCTCGTGATATCAAACGTGATATTTATCCAGTGTTAGCATTCGATATGCAACAAGTGCTCAACCGTAGCCGATACAAAATATCGTATGTGATATAGCTAAATTGTCAATGAAATTGTATAGGTTTATATAGACTAAATTAAGATGCTCATGTATTTTGATTGTTTTGCTGTAGTAAAATATGGATTATTATCAATTTTGTTAAAAATGTCGTTGAAGAGGCTGAAATTGCGGCAAAGTTTCCACGAAGACGAATTTTATGGCGCGAGGACCCTTATCTATGGAATGAAAAATTTTTCATAAAAGATTTTCGCCTTTATTTTGGTTATTGATTTAATAACTGCAATTTTTCAAATTCATTTGGTAGTAAAAATTCTATAGTCTATCTAAATGAGCACTCTAAAAATATAAATATTATGGTCTGACATAACCAAACAAAATTTAACTGAATTACATGTGATTTAAATAAAAATTTGGTTTTTCATAAAATATTTAACCATGGCTTCTAGGCCTTCAGCCAAAAACAATTTTTCTTTTTATTTGCATTGCTGCCTATCAACTTACAAAAAAAATAAAGTATTACAAGTATTTTACATAAAAAAAAACATTATAAACAATGATTTATATAGCAAATTTTACAAAATAAGTAAAAAACAAATTCCTCGATTATAATTTTAGTATAATGAAGAAAACAGAACGTGTTTTGCAGTTGAAGAAGGTCTGTGATCGATTTATATCAAATTTTATATCGAATAGCCCCGAAAATACAATTTTGTCTGTGAATGGAGATTTTTGTGATATTTTCGTTCGATAAAAGATGCTTGATATAATATCAAATTCGAAATTGAATCACATGAACTGAGAATTGGCTCCCAGATGTGATGCAAAGTACACTGCTTACATAATTAACTACAGCACAGGCGAGTCAATGGGAGTATAACGAAAATTCAAACACCGCTCAATTATACGCTTAAACGACGATGCTTGAATTGAATTACGTTTGCTTTTCTGTTATCTCAAACACACTTCATGATGCTCATTTGCAATTAGTGTAATTAACCTATTGAAATAAATAATAACAAATAAACTTTTATTAATCACAACTATCACCTTGTCCGTAGTAAGTAGCATAATACATACACAATTCACGCCTTTATCCCTGAAAGGTTAGGTAGAGGTGTATTAACATTCACGATTCGCCAATTATGTTAGGTCGGATGTAATTGGTGGTGGACATATTATTGTCATCTATCAGGCCAGTAAATCGTAATAGATATATTGCTTACTGACGCACTCAGAGACGTCAATTAACGATAATGAGTACTAAATGTCAAAAAATGACAATTCAAAACTAGTCTCTATTCTTGTCAGGTCGTTCAGGGTCGTTGTTCAGGTCGAAATTTTTTGACATTTATAATAATAATAATAATAAATACACTTTATTGCACTAGAAATTTCGTAAAATTAGTTGACATAGTTAATGAAGTCATACAATTTAGGCGGTCTTATCGCTAAAAGCGATCTCTTCCAGACAACCTCCAGGTAGAGGAAATGCGAGAAAGAAGAAGGTAAGGCAGTGCAAGGCATTTAAATACATGTAAGACATTAAGTACTCATTAAAGTTATTTGACGTCTCTGAGTGCGGCAGTAAGTCTCTGAATACGTCAGTTTCATACATTTGCATTCTATTCGTTTGAATAGATTGGCCACTTGTACTTATATAGCAGGGGCTAGTTCGTAACTTTTGACACCCCCTTGCGGTTTCATCATTAGGAACAAAAACCGACCTGCAGACTAACCCTACAAAAACAGATTTTGTAGTTACCGCGATTCGGACAAACTACTCGTAATTAGTTACAACGTTTTCTAGAACCCATATAAACCGGGAATTTCTCGGCTAGCTGCTTTGTCAGCGTAGTAGCCAGATCTAGCATATACAGTTATGAAACTGAATTGTTAAAATAGTAAATGAACGCCAAACGGTAGAGATTTTCCAAAACTCCCTGATAAGTTACAGTTCACTGGCAGGCATTTTAAAATCTTTTAACTGATGAGGTCTAGTGGATCGACCGGAATTAGATGCGCTGAAGTCTCGACAGTCGCTGAAAGCCGAAAACAATTTTTTATTAAGTTTGGTTGGTTGTAGGACTTTTTCCAAGTCCGCCTAGCTAGGTTCCACTATCCTATCAAAATCTGTTGTCTTAACAGATCAATTGTCGAAACACATTATTGTGATGTGATCCGACAATTCGTGATAAGATAGCCCCTCTGTGGTTGAAATTTCATCACTGTCTTGTTATCAGGTGAGATGAAGGTCTAGCATAAAAAAAGTAAAAAAAACACTATAATATTTCTTAGAAATCTTGTATTGTTAGAAAACTTGTATAGATACCTTAAAAAAAGATAGTGGCTACCATGAACTGTGGAATTATGGGCTATATCTCATATTGGAGGGTAGAAATTGGTTGGGCAATTGATGGCTGAGCACATCTTCCGACACACGGAGATAGATTAAATGGGGATTGAATCCTTGGGAATAATGTAATAGGCTCCGTGGTAACCGCATTTCAGGAGAATTGATTGTGTGGTCTGTTTCAACAGCCAGGTACGATCGGAACAAAGAGGAAATTATAATGACTACACTCTGTTCCATATAAGAAGTCGTTTTTGACAGATGGCATGCGAAAAATTTGCTCTTACTACAGAAGCATAATACATATCTAATTTAAAAAATCCCGTGTTACAATGTTTGTAGCCGAAATCGTCCGAAACGGCTTGGACGATTTTTGTGACATTTTTTTGGCTGTTTTTATACACCTAGGTGAGAAAGGCACAGCAACGTTTGCCGGGCCAACTCGTAATAATATAAAAAACTTTGAAGCACAAACAAATATCTGTGTGCACCACACAAACATTTGCTCCTGCCAGGATTCGAACACGGGACCTCTTGGCCGATAGCCAGCGATCTGACCTCTCGACCAAACCGGTCGTCAAAAAAGAAACAACTCCAAAATGGACGTTTATTCGAAAGGAATGAACATTGTCGCGTCATCTAAATTCACTTATTCAAATTCGACACAATGTTACACTGGTATGTTATGCTCGTGTTACATCCTCGTATAATAAGAAGTGGGGTGTGAATTTATACATTCGGTAGGTATTTATGGGGGAAATATTTTTGCTACTTTTTGCATTATTCGGGTGTGATCCAAGTTTGAATATAATATGTCTATCTGCCACACTCAGAGACGCCAATTAACTTTAATGAGCATTTAATGTCAAACATTTTCGTTCAAATCTAGACCACAGACCCGGCAAGAATAGCGACTAGGTTTGGATTGTCATTTTTTGATGTTAAGTACTCATTAACGTTATTTGCCGTCTCTGAGTGCGGCAGTTAGTGCTATACATTTTGAATAATCAATGTTGTGAAGTATGAAGAACAGTGTGGTGGTTTATGTCTTTATATTTCACTTTTGTCCAATAATCTATCAACTTTAAAACAGCAATGTAACGTTGTCAATTATTAGAAGCAAAAAGTGTTATCACAAGAATATACAATAATTTATTTATTCAAAACATTGACATTGTCCTGTAGGCTTATTCCCTAACTTTTTTTGAAAGTAATACATTGCTGTTATCACAGAACAAGTGTCACAATAGCATTATAGTAAAGTAGTAATGGATACGTAAATAGTTTGGTGATCATCACTTTCAACTGTCAAAAAAAGTTAGGGAATATGCCTACTGACGTAGGCACATTCGATTTATTGTCGCCACCTCCATCTCTCCCGTGGGTGTCGTACAAGGCGATTAAAGACAGCGATGAGTAGGTAATGGGCAGCAGGATTTCTCCCATACCACCTAACAAAATAATACTGCGAATTGCCCGATAGATGACAATAGGCTCACCATCTATTACAAGCGACCTAGTGGAACCCAGCGGAACGTGGGTGTAATTACACCTCTGCCTACCGATTGGCGGATAAATATACTTGATTTATGTATGTATGAACTGCCTTATGGTGACGGCAGAGCAGAATACCTATCTCTACCTCTGCCTCTTTACAATTGTAGAGAGGCAGAATAGGTAGGTAGTAGAGTTTCTGGTCCGACTCAAGCATATGATTTCCCGGCGAATGGCAATAGGCTCGTCCCTGGAATAAGCCGGCGAAACGCGCTCGTTAAAACACCTCTGTCGACCCCATAGGGGAGAAAGCGTGATTTACGTATGTATGCGATCGGGGCGAAATTTTGAGCACAGACAGAGTTTATACTTGATTGACACATTATCGTTATACGAATTCAGTCAGACGCAGTGACAAGGCAAAAACGACTGTTTTTTCTGTAGCACACGACGCAATTCCCGCTAACAGCCACCGAACGCCGGTAAAAATGTTACCTGATATCTCACGTTGTGATAACGACCCTCCCATCATAATATAAGATGGCATTACGTACCCCCGGAACACATTTTCGTGTGTGAGGTGTTTGGTTTCACGTAATTAGAGCGGCATATAAATAAAGACGGTGTACAGTCAGCATCATAAGCAGATTAACACTTAAGTGGCTTGTCACAATTAAATAGGTCTTTACTCGTACAAAGGAGATGTTCCGGAATGTATGGAGTTTGGCCGCTATACTTATCCATATATTCAAAATGCAGGCAATAATTTTCTTAAATAAAACTAATCTTATGTGTTAAATTCCTATAACTCTGTTTTTTTGGCCTGTTGTACTTATGTTTAGACTTTTATTATAACACAACAGCCTAGCCTACCGTCATGGTGGAAGGGAGATGTCACTTTATAACATTGACATGCGTATTTTATTGGATATAAGAGGGCACTTATTACAGATTTTTAATGGTTTTCAAAGGTTTTTAAGCCAAAAAACTATATTATTTATATACTATTTTACCTTCTTTGACTTCGCGCCGAATGGAAAGAGATCAACTATTTTTATTCAAGATTTTAAATAATTATATTGACTCACCTGTTCTTTTAAGCAACATATCTTTCAGATGTCCCAGGTTGAGCTCTCGCCTACTTTCTTTAATTAATATACCATTAATGTCAACTAATTACGCTAGTTCCGTCTTTTTATTACGCTCTTGTCGTAATTACAATAAAGATTTCTGTGATATCGATATATTTCACTCATCGATAGGAGCATATAAAAGGGCAATTAGGGACAAATTGTATTAACGTTCTTTGTATGTATGTACACTAAACCTTATAACCTAATTTAGTCATTTAATGTTTTTGTTTTATAATTGCCGATTCTTCTAATCTTTTTGTTTATTGTTTTTAGTTCTTGTCACCACTGTTATAGTTTATAATGAACAATTAATAAGTGGAAACTTGATTGGTTTATGTAACATTTATATGTATAAGTTATTTTATTTTAGTATACTGTTTATTTCCTTTATAAATAAATAGAAAATAAATAAATATATTTAGTGGCAATTTTCCTAGAATAATTTTCTTTTCTCCATTTTTTGAGATAGTGTTCATTCATTAGTGCTAGTTCTCCTCTGCCTACTCCTTCGGGGATGTAGGCGTGATTTATGTATGTATGTGTTCATTTTGGAACATCTCCTTTGTGGCGATTATTACTGCGCATGCGCTGTCTTTGGTATGACAGAGGGCTAAAAGTGGTAATCGACTTATGATGCTGACTGTACTAAGTCGGCAAAAAGGGGTCCGCTTCCAATTGATTTATCGAGCTCCAACTTCGCCGGGGGCAAAGCTCCAATTAATTTATGGAATTTTTCACGAAGGGCAAGCAGCCCCTTTGCGAGTCGGGAAGGAATGCCTACGGAAATATGTCAGTCGTAGGTACTTTTCTTCCAATTTAAATGAGATTGTATTTATGATCACGACTGGGAATTATGACTTGACAAATCTCACTAGCCATCGCCAAAAGTTTACGATCATTAGAGCCACCTGTCACCCAGCCCGCACCGCCTCGCCTCGGTGACTTATACGAGTACATATATAAATCATCCCTATATCCCCGAATTCTCTCTGTCTACCCGACAGAGGTGAATTAAACACTCACTTGGTGGCGAACCTATTGCCATATATCTTCTTCTCCCTCTCCCTGCCCTGTTCCTAGTTTATCTGGGGACGGCGCATTATGTTTCCTTATCCATTGTCGTCTCTGAGTACGGTTCTTAGTAATTACCTGTATAATGCTAGTTTTGCCCACAGCCGGCGCCCCCAGGAGCACCACCTTGATGAGGTCCAGGCTGTCGGGGCTGGGCTCCACGCTGGGAGCGCCCCCCGCTGTCAGGGTGCCCCCTCCGCCCCGCTCCAGGTAATCCAGGTCCAGCTCTGGAGCAAATAATAAAAAAATATTAATTTTTCACACTCACACCTATCATCTAGCCCCAAGTAAGTAGCCCAAGCACTTGTGTCATGGATATTACCTTTTGACCCCCCCCCCCCCCCCCAGGAACTAGGAAACCATTTATATTATTATTTTTATTTTAACATTATGATATAAATTTTAACATTATGAAAAATTATTATAAAGAAAATTGTGATTAGAAAAAGTTCGAAAAATTACAGTGCGGGAATCGAATCCGCGTCTTGATTGACCGAGCGGTATAGGAGACACAGAGAGAACTTTTTCTATCCACAATTTTCTTTGTTAACCTTTTAAAATAAGATTATACGCAATTCGTATTAGTCAGTTTAGCATTAGGTTTTTGTTATGGCACTCGCTCGTGTTTCTACAGGCATTCAGTGGAGGAGAAGACTTGGGATGTATAGATTGCAATCGTAAATTCACTGGGTCATGTCTCAAATGCAGGTATCTCGGGGGAGTGCCTTTGACGACGAGAGTCTTGAAAGGTCGGCTCGAATAGGAGCGTGTAGAGTCCGCTTCAAAAAAGATCCTTTAACATGATTTATGCTCTCATTACAAAACGTTACGATTTAAGGCAAGAGACTTTTTTCATGAAACTGACTATAGTGTTTACCGACGTCTCTTAGTTGAGATACCAATAGAAATAAAGGTTTTCAAGATAAGCAGCTTTCAGTGATCATTTCAGCTACTATAACCTCATTCTCTTGCCCTTATACAATTTCATTTGTTTCATTTGTGTATGTTTTAATCTTCCTTTCACTCCTATTAGCTGTCATCTCCTCATTCGCTCTATTCACATTCATGCCATTTCTCACGAAATCCATCCATCTCCTCTATTTAATATCTGATATATGCCCGTCTTGGTGTCTATTTAGAATTCACGCGGTAGACTCAGATGTAGATCTACGTCAATTAATATATTATCATATAGTGAATGAAGAATGAACTTGCAGAGCTTCCACAACAACGTGTGTGTTCCATCTGAATAATAGATTTGACAGACGTATGTTCCTCTCGACTGCCTACGGAGGCTTGTAAGGAGGAAAACGTGCGTATTAGTACGTTTTCTTTATCGTTTGTTCTTTACAGAGCTCCAATTAACAATAATACCGTTTGGAATCGAATATAATTTAAAGCGTTTTTTAAACACCAATTCTTATCAGTCCATTAATATCACCATTGTGCAAACATATTTTGGTAGATAACATTATGATAGTTTGGGCAATTCCATTAAATCATACGCCCCGTATTACATGGGACATGAAGTGAGCAGGCGCAACGCGGTTGTTAAAACGTTTAAAACCTTAGGGCAGTAAGGCGTGATTTATGTATGTATGTATAGGCTATATCATAGTATGCAAACGAATTAATATTGGTTAATAAACTTTTGGTCTTTGGCGAATCAATCATTTAGACGGGAGACGAAATCTTTCAGCATTCCATGCATTCACCGTACGGGTGCCGGGTGCATAGTGTTGTAGAGGGCGAAGTCAGTAGCAGCGCTTGGGACTTGTGACCCAAGTGTAGGTTTATGAGGCCCCTACACAACGTATCGACACTCACCATCGCCACCTCGATTTCTCTCTTTGCTCATATATTGTATTTCTTATTATCCGAAAATATAACATTTCCTTTGTCAATTCGAACACAAAACTGTATTAAGGTCACGGTACTCTAACGTGTACCAAAATAAAAATACATAGATCTAAAGGTTTCTATTGAGCGTGAATGGTTCCCGAAGGACATACCTGAGTTGAATTATTATTTTTCTTCCTCAGAGTGGCGAAAGCCCTCGGGATAAATGATCTAATTCTTTATTATATCAAGGACTAACAGATTACACGGTTAGTCGTGTAAATAAAACATAGTATAAGTGAAACGTGTACAGAGTAACAATTTCGGTATATTATAGAAACACATACCGAAATTATAGAAACTAATTTCATGGTATACTTAATTTAAATATCAATCACAATTATATTAAATAACTGCAAGTATCATAATGCTTCCACAATCAGTAAAAGTTTACCGATTGTGGAAGCTATATGATGAATCTGAATGCCACTAGCGACATCTAGTGGCGTATATCATATATTTATTAAAAATCAAATCCTGTTTAGTTAGATTTTATTGAATGTCACCCGCAATACAACGAAGGCCATAGATGCATACCATTTTTTGATTTATCGGTATAATGTAACTTTTTTAAATTTATCCTGTAAAATAAATTAAAATTGTTACATTATACCGACCGTTAGATGTAAAAAAAATATCTGCAAGCTACATAATAGGCCCTAAACCGTTTAGGAAATAAAAAAGTTTTTCAAGAACGGTGTCCTTATAACGATTGATCGAACGTCAAGGGCCCTTACCTTTTGTTAGAATCTTGAAATCGTACCTTTAGGCCTCGCGTATTTCGAGTTGACCTGTCCAGACGATCGAAAGGATTTACTCCAACCCCCGTAGTTGAGTCGTGGAGAAAATCTCCCACTAAATCCTGAGACAAAACACTGTCAAGTGGTGGGTAGAGATTTTGTCCACGTCCCGTGCTAGGCTTTTTGGGATTTTTTTCGGCATTAAATGGGGCAAGGTATCAGAAAGTTTCCTTTTGTAACTTGTAATAAAAAATTCTATTCTCAGTGACTATTTTCATAGGACTCTTTGCAACCCTTATCTTTTTGTATTTTTTCTTTGGATAGCAAAGTAAGTAGTGAAATTTCATGATATTAGTATAATATTGACTTATTTATAAAACCGTATGGTGACGCCAGACCAGAATACAATTAATTGTCATCACCTGTAATACTGGAATTTTTACCTGCTTATGTATGCCTATATAATAATAATTTATAATTTCCCCCTTCTACCTAATGGTGACAATAAAAAAAAAACAACCAGTTGGACAGTAAATTTATAATTTCAATTTAACACAATTTATAATTTCAATTTTACATAAGCAGTAATTAAATAAAACTAAGACCAAGGGGTTCGGTTGGAGTCGTTCTGGTCGATAACGAGTGGGACGGGTATACGAATCTAAATGATATGAATCTATCTATATCTATAGAAGTCTATCTATATCTCCGAGCCTTCAGCCGCCTGGTGGTTAGTAAGGTACCTGACTGTAGAGAAGTGTAGTAGGGAGTAGCAATTCCTCACAGGATTACCCACTAGGTCCAGTCCACAATCATGACAGCTTTGGACCTCTCAGAGATTGATAACTGGAGTCTCCTAATCTCTTTGCTCGTACCAAAGGACCCTGAAGTTGTGCAATATGAACATGAACACCAACTCATATACACAGGTTTCGCTGAATTACCGCCGACGAACGCTATCGCACACGTTCAAGCCGGCAGCAAGTACCTATGAGGTTAAAAAGAAACGATATTAATAATCAATTTAGATCAAATAATATCGAAAATCGCCAAAAACTCTACTTTGAAATTTTATCCATACAACTCAAGGTATCCAGAGAATTGTCCGAGCAACGGTTTTTCAACCGACTTTGCCGATTCAAAAATATGCAAAATGATGACGAAACACAACAATTACGGCATTGAATTATGTACTTAATTTACTTTCGAATTTAGAACAGAGAAAAAATGACAAGACGAGACTTCCTATTAGGCCATTTCAGCAGTCTGTCGCAACTTCATACAGAAAAAACGTTCTATGAAAATTAAGTGAATTTTAATGGCGACTATATCTGTCTCACTCTATTCCTCAACCTTTCTCGTTCTTGGGTGAAAAGTCATTCATCTGTCAGCGCAACGGTCGTTTAGTCGTATAGTTTAAATAAAAAACAATTATATTATATCAAAGTCTGTGTTGATCGGCAGTTAAATGTAATTGCAAATTCTTAAGCAGCTTCTGAAAGCGTGTTATATAAACATAAATATTGGTAAATCTTCTTCAGCATGAAGTATAAAAAGTGTGAAATTTGTGGTTTGAAATCTGTACAAAAAACAAGACAACGGTTTTTAAGGCCCAATTTACTCTGGATGAGCTTCGGTGAGTAGTTCATTAACAATTTTACATTATTTTGTATTTTTTATAATACAATTGGATGTAATATTAATAATTTTATTCAAAACATTAACCTGTGCAAAAATAGTGATGTTATGATCACATGGTTAAAAATCAATATCGATGCTTTTAATTAAAGTTGTAAACTAGAACAAAGTCTTGGTAACAATAATAATACATAATAATTTATTCATTTTACGTCATCAAAGCTAAACTTAATACAATTTGATTTAAATAAATAAATAATTTGATTAATTACAGATGTTTCGTGCATTTTTTCGGTTTCTGAAGTTCGAGATGAATCGAAAAAATTGAGATATGAAAAGAGAGTAAGGTGTTGCATGGTCAGTTAAAATCTTAAATATAATATTTATTAATTATTGGTATTAAATATAGTTCTATAATCATTTATATTTATTTAATTTCAGTTTTAAGAAAGCGACGACCTAAGTCAAATTCTGAAACTTCTAACATGCAGTTAACTCCTTGAAAGAAGAAAGTTATTTGAAAATTAATAAAATACAAACATAGATTATAAACAGTACAACAGAAAGTTTTTTTATTTCAAATATCAAAGTGAACACATACTTCGTTTTTTAATAAAAGTACTGCCCATAGATTATGGTTAGCCTTGATAATTTATTTATAACATCTACTTGTTTGATTCAGTACTTTAAAGTTAAAAAACGAGGTATAGTGTCTCAGTAGAAATTTTAAAATTATTGTTTTTAATTAAGTGCAGGTCGATGCGTTCATCGATAGCGATAAAATTTTGAATAGCAGGTGGCACATCTCTATTTTGCCCTTTAGGTTGGCAGAACTCTTTGTTTATCAGTTTTTAGGTTGGCTACGTTGAGGTACTTAATTTTGACATTTGGTCGGATTAATTTTGCTCTATGGAGTCCCGTCTCTTCTTACGTAGTATTGTATTCTCTTTGCATTTCAGTATATTTACCTTTCGGGTCAGTGACACAGTATGTATTCCTTTTAATAACAGCTGTTAATCGGAGAATCACTTGCTTGCTCCGATATAATATTTATAAAATTCTTCTAAATTTTTGGAAAATTCCACCGAGATAAGAAGACCATCAAAATTTTACAGCGTCTAGCTAGAAATTTTAAAAAGGGAATGAAATCCACTTCCGAATTTCAAAATAAGCGCTCGTCATTGGCCGTATAGTTTGACAATCGAATCCTGACATTTTTTAAGGCTACTAGGCCGGACTAGGGCAACGATTCTGTATCATACAGCCAAGATAACATTGACAAATTGTCAATTTCTTCGATCTCTAAAAAATCGATTCTAAGGGAATTTTAGACAACAAATGTGACCACTGAAGACCTAACGGAACCTAAACGCCGAATAAATACTAAATAAAATCCTAACCTGCCAAAATACAAAATTATTGTCTGGAAACCAAGGAAAAAGTAAAGTAAATTTTTTTATAACACCTGGGGGCTATATAACCACCCAAACCAAGCAACTCTTGTCTGAACTTTTTCCTTTTTTTTTTTTTTTTTATAAGTCCCCAATTATGCCGATATCTCTTTGCAAACCCAAAATTTTTATGACAACTAATGTCATTGTCACTGTCAGTCAGTTTGTCAATTTTGACTTTGACGACTTTGACAAGTGACAAAATGACAACGTTACACACCCCCCATCTCTCCCACGGGTGTTGTACAAGGTGACTAAGGGTAAAGACAGCGATGTGAGTAATTAGCAGCACCGTTCCTCTTATACCACCAAGCAATATAGTGCGAGTTAGGTACCCACTAGATGACTATAGGTTCGCCCCTGTTACATGGGACCTAATAACTTGTTTGTTATAAAGTGACATCCAAAAATAAAATAAAGTTAAGGTCATCAATGTTTCACAAATATAATAATATCGCAAATTCGATGTACTATGAAGAAAATGTTGCAAGTCTCAATCATGGTCACGTGAAATTGACCCCTACCGTACCTACATAAGACGAGGCGATATAGACAGAGGTATATTTTAGGGAGCACCCAACATTCCGCAGCTTATTTTTAAAATGATGTAAAGAACTTCAGGCTTTTATTTGCTGGCAACTTTTTTTAAGGCCTCGAATTCTTTCTGACATTACGAGCAATGAAATACCGTAATCTACTTGGCTAAAGGACGGCTGGATAGGCAGCATATATTTTTTTATTTACTTAATTAATTTACTTAAGTAATCTAAGATTGTTACCCAAAATAGTGAGAGCATGCACTGCCAATGTTAAGCGGATCATATTATACATACTAGGTATGCAGGTATTGATCATCATACATACCTAACGTACTAACGGAGAACATGATTCCCTTTTAATTTAAATACAAAGTAAAATTGTAAATTTATTTAATTATTTATAAATAAATCTAATTGAAAATGATAAATAATAAGTGAATTTAATAAAAAAAAGTAGCGACTGTATACATTGTAAATAACTAGTCAATAAAAGCCAATAATCTTGGTAGCTCTTATAATTTAGTCTGTTTTTCTTTGTCACTTATTTTACACTCCCCATTGTCATGTCATATTCAAATATCTATCAAAATATATAAAAATCATAAAAGGAGTTTCTAACATACATATTATTTTAATTTCCAGAAAGCCTTTTACTTTTGGCCGGCCGTGTGGTGACGGCAGAGTAGAATACAATTGTCACCACCCCAAATCTCTCCCGTGGGTGTCGTACAAGGCGACTAAGGATAAATCATTATGGGGAATGGGCAGCAGCGTTCCCCTTATACCACCTAATAATAGCAATGTACTGCGACTTTTGTGCCCGATAAATGGCAATAGGCTCGCCACCTATTACATGGGACCTAACATAATTGGCGAAACGTGGGTGCCAGTTCACCTCTGCCTACCCCTTCGGGGATATAGGCGTGATTTATGTTGCTTTTACTTTTCTTCTCCTTGCCCCGTTCCCAGTCTATCAGGCGTCGGCGCAATATGTTGCCTCTTCCATTCATATCGGTCAGCTGTCATCAAGCCATTAAATCTTCTGAAATGTAGAAAATATCATCCATCACACCGGTTAGGTGTTAGTGATGAATGAATGTATAGAAAAGAGACGGAAAGGACCATGTCGAGTCTATCTTCAACTCTTGATAAATTATTGGAACGGGCCTTTAGTGAACGTCCTTTAGTTTTTACGAACTGAACGGGCTTTGGTGAAAGCTTTTTTCCTTTACTGTAATTAAATTAGCTGGCTACATTAAAAGGAAAAATAATAGGGCGAGACGGTAGAGCTATTAGCACTTGGGCGGCTTAATTTACTGTATTTGCGAGGTCCATGTCGAAATACCGGGTAATTTGATATACTGATTGTACTCACAACTGTATACGCAAAATTGGTACTTGGATACTGGTTGGTAATGCACACATTGCTTTGTGGATGTGCGTTCTGAAATTGGTGTTTGCGTCTACTTGGGGGTAGGTACAGTAGTTGTTGATTGCGTATTGTTAGGAACGTTTTGGTGTCTCTGATTTTATGTTTTTTTACGTTGCGAATGTCCCGTCATGTCTCCGCATATGTAGCGGGAAATTTCCCTGGACGGGACGGGGACGGGGCCTCTCTCGTACAAAAAGCCCCGTGTGACATATCTCACGGAGACATGGACGGGGCATGCACGTTACTCATATTTAATGAGGCCTATATTACAGCCCTGAAGGGGTAGGCATAGGCTCGCCACCTATTACCTGGGAACACACATAATAGACATGATGACTAATTTTGAAAAACTACGCCATGTTTTTCTTACGTGTCTACTTTACCCAAAATAAATTATATATTTGTAAAAACTTTCGATTTTGATAGAAAAAACATGTTTTGAATAATGCAATTTAAAATTTCTGCCAAAACGCCAAAATAGCGATGGCGTCTGTGTGACGTCACTATTCCGTAAAAAAGCCACTTTCTATATATTAAACTAGTGAATTTGATTGGCAAATAAAATGTCAAAATGGAGATAACTAAATAATGACGTCACGCGACGTTTTAGCAAATATGGCGGATTGCTAAATTTT
This sequence comes from Cataclysta lemnata, assembly GCA_963931975.1. Lineage (NCBI taxonomy): Eukaryota > Metazoa > Arthropoda > Insecta > Lepidoptera > Crambidae > Cataclysta > Cataclysta lemnata. The sequence continues at coordinate 3,416,965 of OZ008357.1, forward strand.
ATAAAATAAATATCAATCACAAGTATAATCTTATAACAAGTGACTATAAACGGATCTCCTTATCCTAAATTATTATTATAAATCATTATATCAGTGATTATCTGTTAGTGTCATCATCCCTATTCGCAAAGCGTGGGTGTGCAAACACCTGCCCTGGGAATACACCTCTGCCTGGCCGACGGGGATAAGTAGGAGTGATGGCGTGATTTAAGTATGTATGTAATAATTGTATACTGATAACTATGATGATTCAGTGAAGTGGGTGATTCAGTTGAGTAGGTCCTAACGTTGAGATAGATAACGGAATGGAGGTAATAAGATACAAATTTATGGTTATAAATAAATCTGAATATTTGAGGCATCATTTGATAAAGGTATATCACAATCATGATTCCAGATTCGAGAAAATCCACTTTGCTGTTTGGAGAAACATTTGCAGATATCTTTGTTTATGTATTAGGTTTATTTGGGCGGCGTAAACCGTACAGTATTTTCATAAAATTAGAAATTGTGTCAATTTTAAACATATAAAAGCGCTTATCTTTTCACAAGTATTTGAGGTAGTTTTCGTGTAACCTTTTTTATTTACATAAAAGAAAGAAACATTTTATTTAAACTTTTCCATTCTTCAGCTAATAAGACAATCATTTCATTCTGGCCTGTTCCTAGGCTATCGGGGGTTAGAGCAGCATGTTTCCTATTCTATTCATATCGTCATAAGTGATCTAGCATCCAATCCCTTATAATTCATATCATTAAATGGGAAAATAGTACTAGTAGTAGATGCTAGTAATTAATGAATGACTGTAAAGAAAAGCGGTAAAAAAGACCATGCCAGAAGCTTAGGTTTAACAGCCGGCCGCGTGCCTGACACTAACCCTCTTCGCCTATGCTGTTGTTGGTGCTTTTCCCACCAGGTGGATATGCCTTAGTCGACTCTTACGACACTTCTGGGGTGAGTTTGGGTGCGCACATCCTTAATCCTCCATTGGGCGTAATTTTTATTGCCAGGCCAATATGGAAGGGCTAATAAGGCATCTCGAATGGGCACTCTAAATGAGGTCTAATGAGCACTTTTGATTTTGGGTCGAATTTTGGCGGTCCATAGGGTACCGAACCTCGTTAATACCCGCCAATCCGCACTGGGCCAGCGTGGTGGTTTGTGGCCTATTCTCCCTACATTCTTCCATCGATAGTGAAGGCCTGTGCCGCCGCAATGGGAACATCGAAGAGCCCGTGATGATGATAATCACTAAATTAAAATAAGGCATCACAATGTATAATTATACCCAGAGGGTTGGATTCAGGCAGGCGGCCGGCTGTAAAACCTAAGCCAAAACCTTGAGCAGTATGGATTGGAATGTTGTCATTCCAATCACTCTCTCCGTTCACCGGTCTCTCGACATGGTCCGTTCCGTCTCTTTTCTATACATTTATTCATACTAGCACCTTTACGATGTGATAGATGATATGGCAGCTTGAAAAGGGAGTGGATGGCTTGATGACATCTGACGGATACGAATGGGAACAGGGCAGGGAGAAGAAGATTGCAATGTTATCTCACCCAGTACTTTGCTGTGCTTAGTGCAATTTCCTTTGGCATTTTTGTCGTCGTCTGGGCCGTGCTTGGACGTGTTGTCTAATCTATTCATTTCAGATCCTCAGCGTGACAGGAACGCAGCCAAGTCTTAGAAAACATTATTTGGTTTTGGTCTTTTTTTTTTAAACTAAACGCGTTCCAGAAACACTTCTACACACTGAACAATTAGTGTACACACGTGTTTATTAATTAAATATTTAATTTATTTTGTAAGTGCACAATTAATTGTTGTTACGTTTTTGTTCTAACTTTAATCCACACACGTATTTATTACTTTAATGTTTAATACTAATGTTTGGGTCCATGTATTAGTTCTTATTTTTATTTTCAATTTCCAAACACACACGCACTTGAACTCAAAAAGTTCTATTTATTATTAACGAATACAATTTGCTCTAATCGAACCTCCATATTGGCATCCATTCGAGTATAAATTCAAATTTCAAACGTTCCAAACTCAAATCTTTGGCGATTGCTTAGTTCAAACGTTCTAAAAACGAATTTTTGCCGCGTAACTTTGGCGGCAAACGGCTACGCTCCCGACACGCGCACCCCCTACACCAATCCGGGGTGAACTGCCGCAAGATCCCGCAGGTTGCTAAGCCCATATAATCTGCGATGTATCACACTGGCCAGATTAGAGCCCGCTTTTGAACGGGAACAGATGCAGGTGTTTACTTTGGAATGGAGGTGGGTCGTTTGAGAGGAGAGCTCAACCTCTTTGGAATATTTACAAGTGGTATTTATACTCTTTCATGGCAGACTTTTTAGACCAAGGAGTATGAATGTCTTTTAAAAATATACTTTAATAGGTACGGCTTTTTCACTTACGTTATATTTACTTCACTTCGACAAGAAAGTCGACAAGAAAGTCGACTAAGGGAGTTTGCCCGAAATTAGCAGATAATAAGCACCCGAATGGTGGAGGGCAAACCTCCAACAACAACATCCATAGAGGGATGATGTCAGGCAGGCTGTAAAACCCAACATTGAGCAGTACCTATGCATTGCAAGTGCATTGGTGTCATTTCAATCAGCATCGAAAGGCAAATAGTGTATCCAATCATGTAGATTGTATTCTAAATTCAGTAGGATCCGTTTATATTCATTTTATATAAACTAACCGGATACCACTATCTCCACACAGCTAGCAGATACAACAGATATGACACTATACAAAACTGTCTAATTATCTCCAATCGATTATCATTCTTAACTTGTTTAAAGTAATGCACAAAGACACCTGATTTGCTGTAGACTGTAGAAAAAATCAGCAACGAGAAAATCGTACGCATAAAATCAACTAATTCGTTCACACGTTTTATTTAAGAATGTAAATCGCTCATGAATATTAAATAGAAAATATGGAAATTTTCGCGTTTTCATAATCACATAAGAACGTCTGCTATCTCCGGCGTAATCCTTGATTATGCGTGTTAAAAGGAAAATTTGTAAGGTTCGTTACGCCATTCACACGCTCCGTCAGTCGTCGGATTGATGGCCGAAATTTCATACGGCGGTCAGTCTGAAATTTCGGCATTCCATGCTTTGTTTAGATAGAATTTTCATGCCTTGACTTTAAACGTCTTGACTTTAAACTTCACTTAAGAGAAATTTCGGCAAGTCGGTTAACCTTAAGTTGTTTCGGAAAGTAAGTTCTTTTAAAAATAAGTTATACTGCCGCACTCAGAGACGTCAAATAACTTTAATGAGTACCTAATGTCAAAAAATTTCAATTAAATCTAGACCCGGCAAGAATAGTGACTAGTTTTGAATTGTCATTTTTTGACATTAAGTTCTCATTATCGTTATTATCATTAGTGCTATACATTTTGAATACTCAATGTTGAGTTGTATGGAGAGCAGTGTGGTGCTTTAAGTCTTAAATTTCACTTTTGTCCAATAATCTATCAACTTTAAAACAGCAATGTAACGTTGTCAATTATTAGAAGCAAAAAGTGTTATCACAAGAATATACAATAATTTATTTATTCAAAACATTGACATTGTCCTGTAGGCTTATTCCCTAACTTTTTTTGAAAGTTAAAAGTGATTATCACCGAACTATTTACTAATACATTGCTGTTATCACAGAACAAGTGTCACAATAGCATTGTAGTAAAGTAGTAATGGATACGTAAATAGTTTGGTTATCACCACTTTCAACTGTCAAAAAAAGTTAGGGAATATGCCTACTGACGTAGGCACACTTCATGCGGTCTTATACATTGTTATCACCGTCAGAACGTCACCACAACCCTCGTTCATATTCCATAAAAACTTTCAATATTCGCCAAGTTCAGACACAAAAACATCACTTCTCCAACTAATAACACATACGTAAGGCACAGTAATATGAGAACTGACTGCGCGGCTGATTGCTACACCATTTTCATTCTTCACGTGAAACATTTTGGTATCAAATTCGAATAAATCAGGCATTTCCCCTAAATAAGACACCCCCATTTTTCAATGCGCTCGAGTTTATCTCCCCCGGGCATTCGCTGGGTGTTGATGGCGTCGTAAAGAGACGTTGAAAAATGTAGAATGGATAAATTTATTTATGCACATTTTTTTGCTTCGAGTATTTCTCTAATCTCTTACGAGTGTTAACTGGGTTATGGCAGCGTATAGCCTGTTCAAACGGGAATGTGTTCATGTGATTACAGTAATCACGCTGCGGATTCTTGGTGAAGCTTTGCAATTTCTGTTTATCTTCTTGTACGTTTCGTGGAATTTTGTTTCAAACTTAAAGTGAAGCCTTAAAAATCAGCCAAGTGGCCAATTTATCGAAAGCATAGGATACAAAATGTATGAAAATGACGTATTACAGAGACAACGAAACGTCAGTTTCATACTTTTGTTTTCTATGCGTTCGAATAGATAACTTGGCGGCCCTCTGTTTGTGTTGTAGGTCTCGGTATCGGTAACATTGTTGCACTTAATTAAGAAACGATCGATGCTATCGATTATTTTAGACTAGCGATTGTTTGTCAATTTCCAATGGTGTCTATTTTTTTTTTACAATATTCAGGTATAATAGTCAAAGTCACAACAGCAACATCCCGAATTGAAAAAGCTGAAACCAACTTTGTGCTTCTCGTACTGACACTGCATTAGGTCCATAAACGTCACAATATTTTTTCGCGGCATTCCTGCAACAGTGACATTAAGTCCTAATAGGATAAGAACACATAATTGCCCCAATTTTTTTTTATTCAGTCTCTGTTGTATAAAATGTGTGACATGCAATAATACTGTAAACCCTTCAATATGATAATTATTTTTAAATTCTTAAATACTATGATCAAGAAAATGTTAACTATTTTTAACATTTCAGGCACATGGTAAAATATTTGAAGTAAATAGCAAGAGGTGGTGACGGCAGAGTGGAATACAAATTGCAGTGGCGTGGCGTGAGAAAACAAGTTAGGCAAGCCACAACTATATGAAGCCTCTTATGGTTTAAGCATTAACTTTTAACACCGCCTGCTAGGACACGGCTACAACTGTTCAACGCCATCTAGTGACGAAGCGGAGAACTACGTTGCCACTTTTGCAACCGCAACTCGGTCCGGAGCGGCTTGCAGGAGCGGCGCACGACCGCGATATTGAGTGCAGTTCACAAAAGAAATTCCGCTTTTATGGCTATTGCAATAAGATCTAAAATATTTACTTTTGACGGAACTTGTTTTCGTGGGAGTTTATTACTAATGTGTGCGTGTGTCGTAGTGTATCGATGCATAAGCGCGTAGGCTGCCGAAATGCCGGCTTGATGCCGGCTTGTAGGCAAACTTTAGGTACTATTTCGCGTTGCGTACGCCTGACAAGACTACGCTTGTCTGTGTGCGTGCAGGCGCTGTATAGCAGGCGTCCATAACTCGATATTTAGCGAGTTAGTTGAAGGAATCTAGAGAGCGGGAGCGAATTGTATGTACCTGTGTTGCATATTGTTTCGCGCGCGTTTAATACTGTTATGATAAGATTATATTGATGGATTTTTTTTATTTGCTTATAAAATGGTATTGTACTTGAATTATGGTAATGATTTTTTTATGCTCGCTCGTTTGGTACGGCTGTTGGGAATCGGGTTATATGGACGCTCCGCCACTGACAAATTGTCACCACCCCAAATCCCTCCCGTGGGTGTCGTACAAGGCGACTAAGGATAAATCAGTGATGAGGAATGGGCAGCAGCGTTCCTCTTATACCACCTAGCAATGTACTGCGACTTTTGTGCCCGATAAATGGCAATAGGCTCGCCACCTATTACATGGGACCTAACATAAACTGGCGAAACCTGGTTTCACCTCTGCCTACCCCTTCGGGGATATAGGCGTGTTTTATGTATGTATGTGTAATAGCAAGATTTGTATCATGTGGAGTTTTGTCGGTTACGCAGAGCACCCCTATTGATTCTCGCTACGCTAGCACATTGATAAAGTGAATTGTTCCTAAGGATGCCTTCAGACGTAACGCACGCCATATAATATTTCGCCTGAGGTTATCGCAATCAAAATAGGGCTGTCAGTACCATGAAATTTAGAGAGAAAATAAAACAATTTTTTTACACAAGTCACTTTAAGGCCGGTTTTTGATGTGTAGTTAACTCAACCAATTGTTACTAGCCAGTTACTAGGCCCAGCGCGGCAGCGGCTCCGTTTATTATTTATTGTTGCACTCAGGGCAACAATAAATAATAAACGGCAATTTCATACTTTAACCCCTAATATGTCTTACACTTACATCTATCTCCTAGCCCAAAATTAGTAAGCACTTGTATGTTAATAATTTTTATTAATAATAATCTCACACGCAAGTTGTTTCAATCGTTCGTCCTGTCTCCCTCTCTCTTTCCAGAATTCGAACCTTCGGGGATATAGGCGTGACTTATGCATGTATGTATATAGAATTCGAACCCTGGACCTACAGTCCGATAGCCAGCGAATAGAATACAAATTTTAACGTTCTAAACAACTTTAAAGAAAAAAACATGGCGACCGTCGCGTCGTGTCAAATGTAAGAGAAGCTGTAAAAAATTGACATTTGTATTATATTTGTTCGAATAGTTTGGTCACTTCGTCTAAAGGGGAAGTACGTACCCAAGTAAACGTCACTTTCTGGGATTTGATTAATCTTACCCCCGAATACAGAAACGCTACTCAAATTTAGAGGACTGCTTAAAAGGTTAAGTGGACACTACCTGTCAGAATTTGTATGGAAAACCGTCAATTTTGACAATACTTAAATGTTAAGCGGGACTCAAACTTTGAATAGCGTTTCTGTATTCGGGGGTTAGCGTCATATATCTCGTTCGCTAAAGCCCAGCGGCGACTATATTACGGTTGGTTGAAATGAGGACCATTTTGCCTCACGATTTGGCTGAGGCGAATCGAGCAAGAAGTGTGTCACGTCACGACCCTTACGTCAATGTGAAGGATGTGCGTCGCTTATGTATTATTTACCTCGAAGAAAGTCTGTGTTTTTCTGTGATAATTTCATTTTTATTTGAACACTAGCCGACACTAGCTACTATTGTCCTTGTTTAAGCTATGAATATTCAATTCGACCTGGAATAAATACTTAATAAAAAAAATATTTCAAACACAATAATTGCTTCCATAAGAACTTAACGCCCGCGTTACGCCAGATTATTACAGGTCCCATGGAACAGGGGGCGAGCCTATTGCCATTCACGGGAACGTCGAAGAAGAACGAAGAGACATGGGGTTGGTGACAAATGAATTCTTCTCTGGCGCACGCCATTCTGTGCATGTTTTATTAAATTTTTTTAATTAAAAAAAAACTTGCTAGGAGCTCGCTACCGCAGTGGCATAGCATGCTTGGCCTGCGATTGCATAAACAAGGGCCATGTTCGCTAAGGCTGGTAATTGGATGGATGACCAAAAATTTATTATCTCGAGTTCCTCCGCGCTTCGGAAGGCACGTTAAACCATTGTCGCAGTTGGTAAACCCACCAACCCGCATTGGGCCATCGTGGTAGATTATGGCCCAATCTCCCTATATTCTTCTATCCATAGGGAAGGCCCGTGCCCCAGCGGTGGGTACATTGAAGGGCTGTGTGAAGTGAATAAAAAACATACTCAGAAGCAAATGAAAGCCATTGCTGTAAAAAGCCTAACCAACACTCCCATAGAGGGCGGAGGCGTATTCTGTAATTTATTTCCGCCGCAGGCGTCCTGTCTGTACCTGCTTGACACATTAATTTATATTACGTTTTAAATTGGCACAATCCCTTCCCTCTGTAGCACAAAATCTTCCCGCGGGAAACGGGCTCGTGTTAAGAAATATTATACGCGATAAGCGCCTTTATTTGCGAATTGCTAAGTACTTTTTTCAAACCCAACCAGCTGTAGGCTTTGATCCTGTTTTCTGATAAGATTCTACACTCATCCTGACTAATAAGCGAAAGTGTTTTGCGATGATGATGTGAAGTGTTTGCTTAATACGCTTTCAAGTCTGAACCACTGAATTGGTTTTGAAAATTCTTTCTCCATTAGAAACTAAAATTATGAGCGAGTAATGTAGGTTTTACTTTTAATTTTAAATTACATATCCCTATATAAAAATAGTTGAATGTGTTATTAAAAGATATCAACGCAAGCGAAGCCGTAGGTAAAAGCTAATTCATATTTAGGGCCCATGCAGGGGACGCGCCTATTGCGATCTATCGGGCATGTAAACCGCAGTATATTGCTAGGTGGTATAAGAGGAACGCCGCATCTCATTATTCATTGCTGTCTTACTGCCGCACTCAGAGACGGCAATTAACTTTAATGAGTATTTAATGTAATAAATTTTCATTCAAATCTAGACCATAGACCCGGCAAGAATAGCGACTGAGTGCGGCAGTTAACCCTTAAGGTATAGATTGTGGAGCAGGGATAGATTGGGGATGCTGACAGCTGTATTCTGATCTGCCGTCACCACACGGCTAAGCAAATTCTTATGAATCAATATTACCAACCAAAAATGGTGTTGAGAGTGATTCATGTTAATTTGTTGGGTCGCAAAATTAAATAGATGATTCCCAAACCCCGGTGTCACATTACAAAAAGCTACTACAAAATACAGAGAAAACGTGAAGCCTCATTCCACATGAGTAGATAAACCGAACAGAGTAAAAGCTTCATGAGAACGCCGTCGCACCAACCCTAAGAATATGCCACTGGCTGTGCGTCATAAACCGGTTTTTTCCAGTTTCGCCGCGTGCGCGACAGCGGCCAGTGGTAACGCACACGTGCCCCGCGTGCTTGTAGTAGTGCAACCGATTCGCGCGGTTGTATGAAGGTTATTCTCTGTTCCGTTTATTTACTCATGTGCTCATACTTCAGGGGATATTTACGAGGCCGACATAAGCTACGCAGCCGCTGGAGCGAAAAAAGATAAACTTTATACTTTTCACACAGACTTTGTTCTTTACGAATGTCGCGTAGGTACGGATTATAAGTATACCTTACCAGACGAGGGCGGATGTTTTGAATTCATGCCGGATATCCGAGCTCATGTTTTATATCTTAGTGAAAATATTGTAAGAGGAGCACCTCACGGCGTGTAACGTAATATTCAAAGTACGTACACGCAATTTGACGTGTCCTGTTTACATAAAAAAATATTTACTTATTTATTAGGAAGGCTTATAAAATAACTACCAAAAAAAAATATACATACATACATAAATCACGCCTTTCGCCTCATAAGGGGTAGGCAGAAGTGTTTCAACACCCGCATTTTGCGAACCTAGCTACTACATGTAATAAGCCTATTGCCGTTCACCAGGAACATAGATCACCAGCTAGATGGTGCAACAGGAACGCTGCTGCCTATTCCTTCTTGTTTTTATAAGTCTTACGACACCCACGAGAGGATTGTTACAAGCTTTCACAAATAGGTTAACACATTGAAACAAAGGTGTGGTTTGAAAGAAGACGTAATGACAAGAAATTGAGAAAGGGATGCTCAATGTTAATGATCAATCAATGTTAATGAATTTATATATTTCTTATATTAGTTTTACACTCACATAAAAAGTGTTTATTGCGAATTGTCTCAGTTCTATATGAAGATTCATTTTCATAAATTATGATGAACATCATCTTGCCCTTGTCCCATTCTATTAGAAGTCGATTCTGTATGAAGATTAATAATATAGAAAGAAAGGACAGTGAGCAGCAAAAAGAACACACTGAATAGATTACCCATAAGCAATTATAAGCGACAAAACCATACACTCCCAGGGGCAATACACGGAAAAGCTTCCATTTGCTCGTCGTATATGGTTGGCAAAGTAAAATTGATTTATCTGTAGGCGGGGTACACGGACGGTAGGTACCTGAATTGTTTTTATTTATAGCCTTCGTATACGGCCAACAAACACGATATTCAAACTAAACTATTGAAACGTTCAATTTCATTATCAGCCTTATACAACACTAGTGGTCGCCCGCAGCTTCACTCGCGTTAATGTCGGTTACTGAATACCCTTCCTCGATAAATGGACTATCCAACACAAAAAAAAAAAAAAAAAAAAAATCTAAATTTTCAATTTGATTCAGTAGTTTATGAGATTAGCGCGTTCAACCAAACAAACAAACAAATTCTTCAGCTTTATAATTCAGCTTTATAATATTAGTATCGATGTAACATAAATAATGAACCTCCTGAATTACTATGTATAGCTCATATATATAGATTTGCCTTAATATTATAGCCTATTGTCTTAGCTTTGATTCCAGAAATGATATTATAATTACCACCGACAACAACACACCCAAAGAGAGTTGGTGAGAGTTTGAGATTGTTGTTCGGCCATAAAACCTAAGTCAAAACCTTTAGCAGAATAGATTGGAATGTTCTCATCGCAATCACCAAGTTCATAGGTCTCCCGACATATTCCTTTAGATCACATTTCTGTACTGTGAATTCATCACTAACATCTTATTGGTGTGATGTATGGTAGAGACAGGGGTGGTGACAATTGTATCTTTCTTCGCTGCCATCACCACACTAAATAGAAAAATAGTAATAAATAAATAAAAACAAATATTTCAAATTGCATAAAACCTTAGTCAATTTGTGTAGCAAAATTTCGGATCACTCCACTTAAGTTAAATCAATCTCGAAGAATGCCTTTCATGTTATTAATGTTTCGATGATATGGAGTACCACTTAATTTTATTGGTTACCTAGAGTCTCGTTTCGTGACTTTTTATTGTGAGGAATGACAATGATTTATTGCGACTCAAAAGCGCAGCTATTTTTTCAAGATACATCAACAGTCTTACTGCTGCACTCAGAGACGTCAACTAACTTTAATGAGTATACTTAATGTCATTCAATATAGGCCCAGCAAGAATAGCCAGTAGTTTTGAATTGTAATTTTTGACATTAAGTACTCATTAACGTTAATTGACGCGTGATCGCAATAACAGAATGATATCTTTGCCAAAGCTATAATTATTGCTTTCCACTAGAGTTATATGCCTGTTTTAAAAAGCCAAAATAAAGACTGAACGAATAGGTAATAACTCTTGCTTTCGACTAGAGTTCTGTGCCTGTTTTTAAAGGCCAAAATAAAGACTGAACAAATAAAGTTATAAGGGCCCTATAAAATATTTATACGCCGTACCAAGGGCCTGATGGGCCAAACACTTTGGCTTTCGTGTCGTCAAAATATAGAAATTGCCTCGGTTTATTTAATAAGCGTTGTAATATCTTATCTCAAAATACCAAGTGTCTCTTTCGAGTTCCTTGTTTTATCAAGTTTGTCATCTTAGTCGGAATTCTTCTATATTTTCGCTTATGAAAACCAGAGTTTGTTCAACCGTGAATCTGAAACACAAGAGGTTTTGCGACTATATTATCTGAGCGAGCGTTCAAAAATAATATGTAACTAAGGCATCGTCCTAATAGAACCTAGGTGTTCTAACTGACAATCACACTACGCGGCTGCGCGACTCAAATGATTGTACGCGTTCACGCGATGGTCGCATCGCTGACTCGCGCGATGGTCGCAATCGCGTTCTATTAGGACGATGCCTAAAGCAAAAATTTGCACTGATGTTATTACAATGTGAACACGGCCTTATTAATTAATGTGCAAAAAGTCCAATATATAGTACACATTACTTTTATAATGATGCGCTAATCAGCCGGGTTTATTTGAATGCTCACGTTAAATTAATAGTTAGATAAAGGGGCGTATAAAAATAGAATTCGTAACGTTTTTTTTGTAATCATGTCGCCGATTTACTGGGTGTGGGTATTTGCTTGCTTGGCTGTTAGTGATGCGCGCAAGAGTAAGTTTTCTTTTACACTTAAATTAACACCTAATTGAAAATAACAAGACACTAATTAATGGCGAGAGTTAAAACAGTGATGAGAAATGGGCAGTAATGTTCCCTTCGTACCACCTAGCAAAATTTCCTTACATCTAGTCTAGTCTAGTAAACTGCCGCGGTTACGAAAAACGCATTATGTACGATTTTTAGCGAAATTTAGTTAGGTATACAGTCTGTTTGGGATCGGACTTGCGATACTTTATCCACGTATTGTATGTATAATTTTATCGACAAAAAACCATACAAATAGGGGTCGCTTTTTACCATTTTATGTTACCCACATACAGGAAAGTGGCTTTATTTTATAGGTGATGAAATAAGCTATCACTTAAAAAAGTCGCATCACATTTGTCAAGAAGGTACAGAAAATATTAATCAAAAACCCTTGATTTAGACGAAAAATTTGGTAAATTTTTGTATTTTTTTTTAGTTATTGTAGTCTTTTAAAAATTTTGACTTGAATTTGTTCGACCGTTTCTAAATAATTTGTACGAATAGTGGTCATAGTTTTATGTTTATTAGTGAGCACAGTTTATTGCGAATAAAATAGGAGGAAAAAAATGATATGTCAACGGCCTGGTTTTTAAAGTAGTGGTTTTTTGTCGATAAAATTATAGATACATTACGTGGATAAAGTACAGCAAGTCCGATCCCAAACAGACTGTTTACATATTTGAATTCAGGAAAACAAACTCTATAACTTTCCAATAGAGACCATTTCAATATACTGAATATTAAAATTTTTACACCAATAAATAGCTCAGCACCGTTCATAAAAATGTACTAAGAAAAAAAACTCTAAACGTGTTTTTCTCAGAAGTTGTAAAAAGGTAGATAGTGCGTTTTTCGTAAACGTGGCAGTAAATGCCTCCCGGCCAACAGCTTGGGTTCTTTGAAGGTTTGATATGTGAGAAAATACTTCTGGTTCTCTGTAATATCAACTAGTGCTATTAACAGAAGTGCCTACAATTTTTTTGTCTTCAGAAACTAATTGGATGAAATGTTTGATTGATGGAAAGCCGTGTGGTGACGGAAGAGTACAATTGTCATCACCTCCATCTCTCCCGTAGGTGTCGTACAAGGCGACTAAGGATAAAACAGTGATGAGGAATGGGCAACAGCCTTGCTCTTATACTACCTAGCATGTACTGCGACTTTTGTGCCCGATAAATAGCATTAGGCTCGCCACCTATTACATGGGACCTAACATAATTGGCGAAACGTAAACGGTAGACGTGATTTATGTATGTATTTTTCCACAGTCAGACACAAATCTTCAGATGTGGGCATCGTCGGCGGTCATAGCATCCCCATTGAGGAAGTCCCGTTCATGGCGTCAGTCCGACTGAACGGCACCTACCATTGGTGCGGCGGTTCGATCATACACGAGCAGTTCATACTGACGGCGGCGCATTGTATATTACCGTAAGTATTTACGTCGCTGATATACGGTCAATGGCAGTTCAGTAGGCCTATTCGCTAACTTTTTTTGACAGTTGAAAGTGATAATCACCGAACTATTTACTTGTCATTACTACTTTACTATAACGCTATTGTGGCACTTGTCCTGTAAAAAAAAGTAATGGATAAGTAAATAGTTCGGTGATCATCACTTTCAACTGTCAAGCGAATAGGCCTACAGACTACCCAAAACTGTAAAATATTTACAATCGATTGTCAACCTTAACTTGTTGGAAAGGCGATTGGGAAAATTTTACATTATGTGGTAGCTTGACTTGTTTGGATTTGTATTAAGTGAAGTTATTGAACTTGAATGCTGAACTATTGAAATCTATATATACTGTGGTCTTCCGTGGTCTTTCGTGCAAGCTTCAAATAAATAACATTACATATGCCCCGAATCACTACTGGGGTGTCCTAAAAGTCGACTAAGGGAGATTTCCCGGTGTAAATCAACAAGCAAGTGGTTAAGAATGGTGGTCATGGTCCTTTTCATGGCTTTTCTGTAGGCATTTATTCATCACTAGCACCTTTCCGATATGATGGATATCGATTAAAAGGGAGTGGACGGTTTAATAGCGTTTGACCGATATTAATGGAAGAGGAAACGTAACGCGCCGACCCCCTTAAACTGGCCCACTATGAATACTATAATAATAATAAATTACTATGAATATGACTACGAATACTGTGAAGAAACTCACGATTTTTAATATTTTCTAAATAGTCTTAAATTGTTCATTCCGCATATTAGGTACAGCAGCCGAAATCAAAATATTTAATAGCTACTTTCCTGGAAATGGGTAGGTAATAAGAAGAGAAAACTTTGCTAACTTTCCAGCTGAAATTCGTTCTGAAATATTGCGAGGACAGTTTCTGGGAAACGTACCTATATTATTAGATCAGGAACTTTGTCGGCAATATGTCAGAACAATATAGTAGTGAGCAAAGCGTATTCGGAGATTGAAGTTTGAGTTTTACTAGAGATTTACTAAGTTATGAGCCGGAGTGGTTATGAATTAATTTACGATTTACTAACGGTCAAAGGTTTCGAAGATTTCGATATTGGGGCGGCCGTTTTTAATACCCAAATTAATGATTTGATTTATGTAATGTTAGACAAATTTTTACAAAAAAAAAAAAGAAAAAAGCGATGAAAGATACTCCTTTCAATGCTCTTCCTAGAAACCGAAAAAAGCTATTGATGAAAACTTCTCCTGACACCCCTTTCAATTCTTTCCCCAGTAACCGAGAGTACAAAATACTAGTCGGCACAAGCCTTATTGAAAACGACGGACAGCTCTACGACGTGGAGAAGATCATACCGCACGAATCGTACTCTCAAGAGACACAAGATTTCGACATCTGCCTAATCAAACTTGCAACTCCGTTGGAGTTTGGCCCAAAAGTGAACAAGATTGAAGTGGCTGGATCGGATTTGAAGATCAAGAAGAACGCTATGCTGGAAATCACCGGCTGGGGCGATACTACGGTATGTTGCAAAGAATATGGTGGTCAGAAAAAGATCGAAAAATATAAATATGGTCTTGATGCGGGAATCGAACCCGCGTCCACTGCGGCCGGGCAGGTGCCTAAGCCGCTCGGCCAACCGAGACACTAATTAACTTGCCGAAATTTAGTAGAACCTTTAAACTTCACGTTGTAAGCCAACGGATACCCTCGCAATGTATGGTATGTTTTACTACGGTATGTTTCCCATGTTTCATCGCATCATCATGTCCAGCCCTTTTAATGACCTCTCTGCTGGGGCATGGGCCTTCCCGATGGATGTAAGAATATAGGGAGATTGTGCTTTAATCCACCACGCTGGCGGGTTGGTGCCGCACTGGGTATTTTGAAAAACGGTGTGATGTCCTGAAGAGAACATGTAGGAATTTGTTCAAACTTTACGTACCACCAAGACGATTACAGCTTACTAACCAAAATGTGAATTCTATGGCCATTCGAGTTTATAACAAATTACCAGACAAATACAAACAATATAACATTAATTTATTTAAAAGACATATTTCTGAATTTCTATTGAACAAATGTTATTACTCTGTTAAAGAATATCTTGACGATCGAAATGTGAATGATGTATAATGTAACACTATTAATGACATTGATACATATTATAATTATTCTAATTAATCTGTCGAATCCGACATCTTGATTTGAATGTTCTAATTATATTTTTTTCTGACATACTAAAATCTGACAATTCAATTGACATTTTAAGTATTATATCAATGACATGTATCATGATTTTTTTTATTGTTATTTGATTTTATGATGAACACATTAATTCTACGAAATATTTGTACGCCAATTGTGGCAGAATTTTGATAGGTTTCTATAGCTGTAACACCTTTGCAACAATTACTCAAAATTCTAACAAATAAATAAATTCATTTCATTTCATTTCAAAAAAACGACTGCAGATGCAGTCGGGACCAACGGCTTAACGTGCCTTCCGAAGCACGGAGGAACTCGAGATAGAAGGAACTCAATATAGAGACAGTATCCACAAAATTCGAGAAACCTTGCTTAGATACTATCTGGCAAGAGCTTAGGAGATGATTCGGTTTATTAAATGGAGTACATATATTATTAAGATTTAATAGAAAAGAAAATAATTAATTTTTTAGATTTAATTAGTCATTTCACATGGCGTGGCGGCCTATAATTAAGTGAACACTTAGTTTAATACTTTTACTTGTACATTTAAAAATGTTAATTGGTGTGATCTTATTGGCTGTCCTAAATAAATAGGTAGTAAATTTCTGGTCACCCATCCAATGACCGGCCTTGGCGAATATTGCTTAGTGTACGCAATTGCAGGCCAAGCGCGGTATGCCACTGCGCTAGCTGAGCTGCAGTTAAATGCAGTCCGTCTATCTAGATTAGCACAATGATTGCGCAAAGTTAGGAATGTTCGTTCAGTTGATGTGACCAAAGTTATTATAACCTCCAGTTCCTCCTCCAGTTGTGACTACAACTACCAATCAGGACCAGCTTGGTGGCTAATGAGCCTTTCTTCCCTATATTCTTCCACTGGAAGGCCTGTGCCCCAGCAAAGGGGACATTAATGACATAATGCTCCCGTACAAAGATTTTGGTGGTTAGAAAAAGAGTTTCGAAAAATTATGATCTTGAGGCGGGAATCGAACCCGCGTCCGCTGCTATCCGGGCAGGTGCCTGACCGCTCGGCCACCCAAGACACTAATTAACTTACCGAAATTCTTCTAACCTTTTCACTTCACGTTGTAAGCCAACGGGTACCCTCGCAACGTAGAAATAAATTTCAAACATTCAAGCTTGGGTTTGCTTTATAAACTATTCGATAGAAAATTAGTACAAAGATTTTGGTGGTTAGATAATAATCATAATTTTTCGAAATTATTTTTCTAACCACCAAAATCTTTGTACTAATTTTTCTAACATTTTGTATGATGTTAAAATTAAAAATCGAATAATGCTCCCGATTATACATTTCACAGCCCGACGGAAAGGTGTCCCACAACCTGCTTCAAGTGAAAATACCGATCGTGTTCTGGCGCACTTGCCAACTCGCCTACTTGCCATTCCAACGGAGACTGTTCCCGAGGATGATGTGCGCCGGGGGGAACGGGAAGGATTCCTGTCAGGTGTGTGTGTTTTGGTTTACGGTTATCGCAGTAGGGGCTCCCCATTGCTTTGCAGAATCATGTTATATGTCAATGGTTTCGTGTCGCGTCGTTTCTGCTCAAATAAAAGCTGGAGTCCCGATTTGTTTTCGTAGTATATTGTTTTATGTCTGCATGATACTATTTTCATTCTTCGGCGTGACGCCGGCGCCGTGCGAATGCGACCGGCACAATTTGTACCGGCACAATTTGCTTCCTCGTAGCTTTCATTTTTGTTCAGTATGCGGCCGGTTGCGTACGTACCACGTTACAGCTTCATACAAATTACGCCGGTTGTGTGCGCGCGCGACCGGTACACGCCGAAGAATGAAAGGGGCCTTAGGGATGATTTTCATTAGAGCGGGCTGCGCCCGGGACTGGCTGTGTACGTGGTCCGGACGGGACACGTACACGACGCGTCCCGGGCACGATACATACATTTTGTATGAATCAATTTATAAGCATAAAATTAGGATCTTACCCCGGGCGATAAAAAAAGCCTTAATAATCCCTCGAAGATCTCAAATACTTGTGATCTGAAGCATTCTTTGTTTTATCGCCCGTGGTATATAATATAACTATTATTGGCACAGGGTGACAGCGGGGGTCCGTTGACGTACCAAAACATGCAAGTGGGGTTGTCGTCTTTCGGCGCAGGCTGCGGGGACATCCCCGGGGTATACACCAAGACGTCCGTACTCCTGCCTTGGATACAGCAGAAAATCCAAGAAAACTCGAGCGCTAAGAGCAGACATGGCAGGAAACATGGCCATAAGAAGAACAAGATAGTAAAATCTAAACACGCCAAGCGGCACTAGCTAGCTCATTTTCGTTGCGTTTCATTTGTTTTCTGTTCCAAATAACTCACGTGAGTTTTGATTTACAAAAGCATTTGTTTGGTTGTTACATAAACTAGCTTACAGAATCTTAACACCAGAAATACCAACGATTTAATACATATTTAATAAATACATGTGGCATTAGTATAAACATTGCCAGACACGTAAAATTATACGGAAGTTGAATTCTATAAAGTTGTTTTATTTCAAAAGCTATAATTCTTTAATAATAAATAATACTCTTTTGTGACTTTCTTCTTCTCCTTGCCCTGTTCCCAGACTATCTGAGGTCGCAGTATTGAAGCGGACAGCAAGTGGAGTGGGACTGTATCTTGAAAATTAATGAAAAGGCGAACTAAACTATGAAAATGGGTATATTGCGAAAATTACACAACCAGTACAAATCAAAGCTAAGTGACAAGCAAAAGTAACAAAGGACATATTGATTAATAAAGATGTCAAAAGGTCTTATAAAAACATACATGTAAAAAAGGTTTATTGCTACGCTCGGCAACAAGTATGTTTCCTCTTCCATTCATATCAGTCAGACGTCATCAAGCCATATCATCCAACCACCGGAAAGGTGCTAGTGATGAATGAGTCGAGATACTTATTAACGGAAAGAGTGATTGGAATGATAACATTCCAATCCATACTGCTAAAGGTAAACAAAAATGAATAAAGATTTTGGGTTAGGTTCTTTGGTGGCTTTATCCTACTTCATTTTTATATTGCCGTTATAAGCCGTGTGGTGACGGCAGAGTAGAATACAATTGTCACCACCCCAAATCTCTCCCGTGGGTGTCGTACAAGGCGACTAAGGATAAACCAGTGATGGGGAATGGGCAGCAGCGTTCCTCTTATACCACCTAGCAATGTACTGCGACACTTTTATGCCCGATATATGGCAATAGGCTCGCCACCTATTACATAATTGGCGAAACGTGGGTGCTTGTTCACCTCTGCCTACCCCTTCGGGGATATAGGCGTGATTTATGTACGCATGTATGTATTTTTATATTATCATCCTATTCGGGATCAAATTCATCTGAAATGCGAGAAACAAACCAGACATTTAAGTTATCCTTCTTCGACTTACTTAAATCATATCAAATATTGAATTCATAATATCACATTTTTTTATTTCTGCGTGGAGTTCGTTTCTGTGGCCTTCTTAATACATACTTTTATTAAATAATTCTATGGATACGACAGACAAAAATGAACCGAGTAATAAAATAAAATTTCTTTGAAAGAATTGGAGTGGTTATTAAATCAAGGGTCAGTGGAACCTACGCATAAAAAATCCCAAACTGACTTTTAAATAATAATATTACAAAGAATATGGAATACGGTGACTAAGGCTACGTAGAAGGGCCACCTTTATAAGTTACTGTCATAGTACAGTGGGAGGAATACGATGGCGCAGTGTCTTAACGCACTCGGCCTGCTATTATGCAAACTAAGCAATGTTCGCTAACATTGATTTATTTTAAACTTGGTACTTTTTGTTGTAAATTAAAAGCAACATTTATTGTTATAAAACATGCAATTTTTTTCCCGTGCGTCAACTTTTTCGTTCTCTTTGTCCGTGCCTTGGGAAAATAATACACGTTTTATTTACAGTGCTGTTGCTTCAATTGAAATCACCAGAAAATGCAGACATCAGTCCATACAGACCACACAAACGATACACTTTTGATTTTTCAGTTTTAGTATAGGCTACTGTCTATTGACGCGGATAGAGGCTGAGGACCGGAGAAACAAGGAAGCATTAACCAATAGGATTGCATGAAATATCGGAACGAAATTTTTATGCAATCCTATTGGCTAATATTTCCTCGTTTCCCCGCTCCGCATCAATGGATGGGCACCAATTGTACTGCAACACGTATTTCATTCTTTTTGTTATGTCTTAGATTTTAAAGCTGAACAAAGCCAAGCTATTATTGGTTTTTGTCTTTAAATTATCAACCACGTTCGCCTTTTACGATACTTTTCAATTTCTAGCGAGCTTACAGAAACTTTATTCACAAGAGTGCAATGTTCAGTATTCATTTTAACCACCGCTATTCTTTTGTGATACAGCTCTGGAATAAATACCGAGCACTCAAATATGTGATTCGCGTCGCGTCCCCACACGGACTGCTTTAATATTTCAAAGAGTGACGTCGAGAAAACAAAAGAAGGTTTTTTTTTGCGGAATGTGCATTTTGATTTTCAGTTGTTTTCTTGGAAAGACGCACGGAACTCTGTGACGTCACGTTTTTGTATTTTAATGATGGGCATGCTTGTAGACAGTTCAGTTGTAATTCGGTAAAGGAAAAGATCTTCAAGTCTGTAATAACTGCCGCACTCAGAGACGTCAAATAACGTTAATGAGTAGTTAACGTCAAAAAATGACAATTCAAAACTAGTCGCTATTCTTGCCGGGTCTATGGTCTAGATTTGAATGAAAATTTTTGACATTAAATACTCATTAAAGTTAATTGACGTCTCTGAGTGCGGCAGTTAGGCCTGCTGAGTTATTATGTACTTAAGTATTTTTCCTATTTCATTTATATCGGTCAGACGTCATCAAGCCATCCACTCCCTTTTGATTCATATCTTTCATCACTCCGGAAAGGTGCTAGTGATGAATGAATATATAGAAAAGATACGGAACGGATTATGTCGAGAGACCGATGAACGCCGACCGCCTGCCTGACATCAACCCTCTTTGTGTATGCTGTTGTTGGCAATTTGCCCTCCACCAATCGGGTGCCCCAAGGTGCTCATTGGTCTACACCATAGGCAATTTCGCTTAGTCGACTTTTACGACACCCAAGGGATGAGTCGGGGCTGGCACATTCTACGTTATTTTTTTGCTCCGAGCAGCCCGGCTAGCATGATCACCGTAACACGATATGATATAGCCATTTATCGCGTTGAACAGTCTAAAATCATTTGATTTTAGCACTTAAGTAAGCCTAAATTGAATAATTGAATAAGCCTTTAGGGCTATATCATAAAGATATAGCCATTTATCGCTTCGAACTGTCGAAAATTCAATGATTTTTGTCAGTTCACCGCGATAAATGGCTATGTCATATCGTGTTTGGGTGGTCATGCTAACCGGGCAGGCCAGCATTGGAAATATTTATTTTGTTAATTTTAATTTGTGTACCCGATAAATGGCAATAGGCTCGCCACCTATTACATGGGACCTAACATAATTGACGAAACGGTGGGTGTTAATTCACCACTGCCTACCCCTTCGTGGATATAGGCGTGATTTATGTTATGTATTTTCTAATTGGCGAGCGAAGAAAATATGGTTTGGAATAAAAACAAAATAGCCCCGTTCATTCCCTGGTACACCTAGGGAGGGAAACACCTTGTCGATATCAGGGGCACCCCCTTCCACCCCCGTTCTCATTTGCGTCGGCTGTCGGTAAAAAAAGGCCCCAATCCATTGTGCAAATTCCATTTACCTTAGATTGCACAAAACGTGACGGGTATTACGGGAAAATTTACGGCACCTGTGTTAATCTGTTGGAACTCTTTGAAGAATTACTGATTGTTGGATGATTTAGAAATTTTACCTTTTCCTTGCTGAA
The DNA here is from genome assembly GCA_963931975.1 of Cataclysta lemnata. NCBI lineage: Eukaryota > Metazoa > Arthropoda > Insecta > Lepidoptera > Crambidae > Cataclysta > Cataclysta lemnata. The sequence goes on from OZ008357.1 coordinate 3,438,493, forward strand.
ATAATATTTATGTAGTTCTTTTCTGGAATAAAACAAACTTTTATGTTTCTACACATTTAAGTGTTTGGAAGAATGGTGATGGCTGTGAATAATTTTGTGACCACCCTTGCCTTTCTCGTGAGTGTTGTACTAGGCGATTGAGAATTATAATATAACGACTAGGAGCTTGCTAGCGCAGTGGCATAGCGCACTTGGCCTGCGATTGCGTAAACAAAGCAATGTTCGATAGGCTGGCCATTGGATGGGTGACCAAAAATTTATTATCTCGAGTTCCTCCGTGCTTCGGAAGGCACGTTAAGCAGTTGGTCCCGGCTATTAAATGGGACTAAGAATAAGCTGCGGTGTTATAGCGGGTGTTAAATCCTCTTACAATAGTTTTGATATAACTATCATGGCATGGGTAGTAGGGTGCGATTTGTTTATTTTTCTATCTTTATTCATGTTGTATTGTCTGAATCAACAGATCTTAAGGCTTGGTTGATCTTCTTCAGTGGCTAGAAATTACTTATCATCTTACAGAATCAATTATCCCTTCCTTTTGTGTGGATGGAAAAATATAGGAAGAATAAATCGATTTATAGTTCGATCGATAGATCTGTATGGATATTATCATAAAACTGTCGTTTCCAAACAACTGCCACACACAACCCGTAAGCACATGAGTAAATAAACGGAACCGACTAAAAGCTGTATTATCAACTGGCTGTGCGGGCGTAAACCGGTTTTTTCCAGTCTCGCCTAGCGGCCAGTTGACAAGCTTTTACTCTGTTCCGTTTATTTACTCATGTGCCGTTAGGACATAATATCACAGCAGCGGCAAAGCGTTGTGCTCAAACACGCAACGTTAATTCATAACTGTCAAGAAAACTTGCCTGTCTGATATTTCCCGGGCGTTTTTTGCGTAGGTAAAAGCACATTCGCATAAATTCAGTCAAGCGAGGGACTTTCCCGATTCGACGGTGTATAGTGGAAAATTACGCCACTTCATTGCACACTCCTTGTCATGGAAACGATTTCCATTTTCACAAATGCTGTTACTAAGGCCATGCCTGAGATCTGGTACGTCTGAGATACAGTTCGGGTAAAATTGAACTTAGATTTAGACATTGGACATAGCATTACTGTTTAAAATTTAGATTTTAACTAAAATAACATACATACATATAGGTAGAGGGTCCAATATTGGTGATTTCGAGTTTCGTACTTCGGATAACCATGTTTCCATTGTAAGCCAATTGTTCCAGGTGCATCTTCGGGGGTTATAATAATTAATACCCGCACCAACCATATTACATTAGGCACCATAAACCTACACTTGGGTTTGTGACTCCAAGGAGTTCTGAGTCAAATTTAAATATAATATAATGTATACCTACTTGATCAGTATCAGATGTTACACCGCTAAAATGTATACCATAAATGTGACACTCATATCACAAGTTAAAAGCTTTCCTCTCTCGACAACGCGACAGACCTGTCACCAGCACGATCCTTCGTGGATTATTGAGTAAACTCCGTAAGTTACATTTTTCGACACTTTTCAACTTAGAATGTGAGCTTACGAATATAAAATCACACGGTTGACATGTCATTAAAAATTTAATTAGATTTTCGATTATAATTTCCATGTCTTCCGTCCTATTACAATTTACGAGTGTTTGTATCTTGCCTGAACAAAGAAACGTGATGTTTACTTTTTCTTTAACGTTAATTTCGTAAATTGAAAGAGGCCGCACCGCCGGTATTTCTTTCTACGCTCAATATTCAACATGCTTGTCATTATTAAAATTAACTTTACCAAGAAAAAGATAACAAGATGAAAATCAAAGAAAATAAAGCAAAGCCATGCCTGGAGCAGTTTTAGCGGAGAAATAATTAGCTTATTACGAGAAAAATATTTGCAACTTCGAGCTACTGGAAATATATTATAATAACAGTCTTCTAGCAGAGCAATGTGACTGAGCTAGGAACCCATTATTGTTTGCAGGATCAGGACAAGCGATCGTTTTCGAAAATAAACTGGGGGCCTAGACAAAGTAACATACCGACAAAGATAACGAAGTTCCATAAAGCAAAATGTATGGGATTTGACGTAAGTCGTCGTGAAATCACGTGACCAAAATCGTCTTCGTAAATTCCTAGTTATGTTGGTAGCGTAAGCTAAGACGCTGTAGATACCAAAGTAATATGGCCGATCGTGACAAACTTCGACAGATTATCGTTATGAAACGATTGCCACTTGGCTACGGGCCCTGTGCAACAGAAGGTTTCGTAACTGCAAAATCAGCCGAAAAATAATAAGCCGTGTGATGACGGCAGAGCATAAATTGTGACCACCCTCAATCTCTACTACGGGTGTCGAAGGCGACTAAAGGTTATAACAGTGAAAAACAGGCAATGTAGGTACTGCGACGTTTGCTTGGGACGTAACATATTTGGCCAAACGTGGGTGTTAATTCACCTCTACCTGCCCCTTCGGGGATATAGGCGTGATTGATGCATGTATGTATGCATAATAATATAGTGCGATTTACATACCTGTCAGATGCAATAGGCTTTTATAATTTAGACTGGAACTATTACAGTCTATTCTTCAAAAGAAGTATGTAGTGTATATAGGCTATGCGCCACGCGGTGAGAGGCGTGCCTTCTACGCGGCAGTCGCGCGGCTTTCTTGGCATCCAATATAAATGCGCCCTGATGTTCTATTCTACTTACTCTGGTTCTACATCCAAGAAATTCAGCTTTATCAGTTCCTTGTAGTGGTGGCCCTATATGAGGTAAGTTTTCGTTTTAGTTCAAAATCTACAAATTGGGTCGCTTTGGTCGTCTTTAGGTCTTCTTCTCCCTGCCCTGCTCCCAGTCTATCTGGGGTCGGCGCTGTATGTTTCCTCTTCCATTCATATCGTCAGACGTCGTCAAGCTTCCTTTTGATTCATATCATCTATCACACCGTAAAGGTGCTAATGATGAATGAATGTATAGAAAACAGACGGAACGGACCATGTCGAGAGACCGATGATCGGAGAAAGTGATTGGTATGCCAACATTCCAATCCAGTATGTAGCTCAAGGTTTTGGATAAGGTTTTTTCAGCCGGACGCCTGCCTGATACCAACCCTCTTTGGGTATGCTGTTGTTGGCGGTTTGCCCTCCACCATTCGGACGGCCTAAGGTGCTTGTCTACACCGGGCAATCTCCTTTAGTCGACTTTTACGACGCCTATGCATGGGATGGGTCAGGTCAGGCCTATTTTAGACTGGTGAATGCCTCACGGTGGATCCCAGACTCTCCCCGCTTGAAGGGCTAGGGTAACACCGGAGTGGTTTAGTGGTCGGGCGACTCCCACACACGTCAGCCGCCTAGCTAGCGGCTGATATGGTGCGTAAAGGCAGTCCACTCCGTTAAAAAAACGGGCTGGCCTATTCTAAGCTATTTTTTCGCTTCCAGGCCAGCATGGAAGATTTTTAGGGTCTTTAGGTGCTGTCATCTATATCACTGCATTCAAAGAGATTTCCCAGAGCAGCTGCGTTAATATCTCTAAAAAGGTCCGGTGGCTGTTGCCAAAGCGAGACCGATAGCTGTGGAAGGCCACTATCGAGATTAATTGCTGGGCAGCGTTTTTTGCGGTCCAGCTTAGAGCAATTACTAATATAGCTGATTGTTACAAATGTTGAGTTGGATTTTATAGGTTTTCTATATTTTCAACATCTGTCAAAATCTTTTGATTGTATTCATTACATTATATTGTGGTATTTTTAAATAAACACAACTACTTATTCAATGTTTATTGTTTCCATTTTAGAGAGTATAATACGCCTAACATTGGTACCGAAACCCGGGAATGAACCAGGAACACTTAGATGTTGAAAAGTCTGTATAAGAACCTGTTTAATTTACTTGACATTGTCTTGAGTTTTCATTTGTTTCCATGCAAGAAAGGAAAAGACGGCTTGATTGCAAAAAGCTTAACTGCAATATCAAAGGAAATACGAACCGAGCCGCTGTTACTTTTTTCAAGATACTGCCAAGACCGTTGGAAGCCTTATTTTTAATCATCGAACAATGTGAATCGCTTAGCTTTCACTTTACCTGTAGGACTATCTGACAAGTTCGTGCGCGACCTACCTGTGGCGGGGATGGGGCGCTCTGGATGTTGGCGGGGGTGGGTGATGCGGGGAGGGGCGAGTTTCCCCCTCCCCGTATCGCCCGCCCCCGGAGGCATCTGCAGTGCCCCGTCCCCGCCACCGTCTCTCATACCGCAAGAGGGTCGCGCACGAACTTGTCCTCCTATTGCACGGGACGTGGACAAAAATTCTCTCCGCCACTTAACAGTGTTTTGTCTCAGGATTTAGTGTGAGAGTAAAATGATTTCTTTTCCCCGAGGAGATTTTGTCTCCGTCCCGCCGTGCTACGGGGGCTAGGGGCAAGTGTACTCTTACATTTGACACGACGGTCGCCATGTTCTCTGTAATACGTTAGTTTGTATTCTATTCGTTAGAATAGATTAGACACTTGTCTAAAAGGGCTGATGTAGTAAGTTGTGAATACATACTAGGTGTAATGCCATATATCGCAAAGTCTATTGCCATCTATCGCACTCGTAAATGGCATCTTAATGTCATCTATCGGGCAAGCGTAATCTGCCATTTACGCGTGCGATAGCTGGCACTAAACTCACCCCGTAGTACATGTACCTCAACAACATACTTGGGGAAAAGTGTATCGAAAATAAAATGTCAATACACGCTACCCCTTCGGAGATAAATAGGGGTGATTTAAGCATGACAGTTAGCAAAATCCTCGTTTACACACGAGTACAGGAAAAATACATCTCCTCTTATCTTGGGGCGTTATCTGGTACGTCAGACGGGTGGCACATAATTAACGAGCTGATTACAACTAACCTTTTGGCCGTTGGGGCGAGTGGGAACGGCCTTGGGAAACGCTGGCTAAACAAGTCGTAAAGTTTGGGAATGTAATGACACTGTTTTTTATGGGACGCTCTGCTGGAGACTCGGCTAGTAAAACTTTTTGTGACTTCGGCCTAGCAACGATGACTCGAATTATTTAATAAAAGTAATTGGAAAAGAAATAAAATTGTAAAGAACTTAATTAGGTTTTCTCTCCTATGTACGCATGTAACAGTGAAAAAGGAATACAGATGGAGGGCGCTTGTTCGATTCCCATATCCGGACAAAATTTTTTTGACAATCTACTGAAATCTGTTTTTCTTGTAATAATATTGTACATACATAAATCGCGCCTATATTCCCGAAGGGGTAGGCAGAGGTGAACTAGCACCCTAATAATATTGTTTCTAACAATTATCGAAATAAAAATGAAATAATAATGTAACAGGGTAGACATGACTGATTACGAGCAATTAATTATTCAAGATTGAGTCAAATAGTTTTTTTCTGGTTGACCTGAATTATAATTTTTATTAATCTTGTAACAAGGGAGAGGACGACGTTACGATTTGTTACAAAGATAGAATTGGATTTCCGCTTAAAGACTGTAAATTTTCGAACAATCTCTAACCACAATCTTTGTAATAATTTTACTAACATTTATTTAAAAATAAAAATCAAAACAATCACTTACGATTTATGATCGCTCTGCAAAAAATGTCACACGTAACTTCAATCTTGGATCCAATCTTGGTCAGGGCTTAACGGAGCGCCAAGCCAAAATAATGAGCACCTAACTGCCGTTTAGTGACCAACTAACTGCCGCCGAGCCCATTTATGGTACACGCTGGGGAACCACCCGTAATTAACATTCTGGTTACGCCGGGAGACACTTTTCGTTTCGGTAACATTGTTCACTTATACTCTTTTTAAAATTGCTATGAAACTATAGAACAGAACTTTTATTGCACATCTACACAAATTAATATGACGCTTTTGAGACAAAAAAAGAAACGTTAACTGTAAAATGTACAATGGGCGGCCTTATATCGAAGAGCGATCTCTTCCAGGCAACCTAAGTTTGGACAGGATTTAATACATTGGCGTAGAGGAAAAATTTAGAGATGCACCAACTCAAAATTAACAATACATACTGATCCATACATACATACATATGTCACGCCTTTCTCCTACAGGGGTAGGCAGAGATCACTTCTTTCCACTTGCTACGATCCTTACATACTTCTTTCGCTTCATCTAATCTCATAAATCTCTTCATGCATGCCCGTCGGTTTCGGGTACTCTTGACCTGGCCCTTTTTTAATAGACATACTGATCCACGATATGTTTAATTTAATAAAGTAACATAAACTTAAGGTACAGATAATTTTATAAACCTCACCGACTAAGGTCAAAACATAGGTGAGGAATGTGCAGCAGCGTTCTTGAGATCTACCAATTATACTGCGATACAGGTTCCCGATATATGGCAAAAGGCTCACCCCCTATTGCATGGCTTAAAATACATACATACATAAATCACGCCTATATCCCCGAAGGGGTAGGCAGAGGTGAACCAGCACCCACGTTTCGCTAATTATGTTAGGTCCCATGTAATAGGTGGCGAGCCTATTATCATTTATCGGGCACAAAAGTGGCAGCACATTGCTAGGTGGTATAAGAGGAACGCTGCTGCCCATTCCTGATCACTGATTTATCCTTAGTCGCCTTGTACGACACCCACGGGAGAGATTTGGGGTGGTGACAATTGTATTCTACTCTGCCGTCACCACACGGCATGGCTTAAAATAGTTGGTGAAATTTGCGTGTTAATACGCCTCTACCCTTTGGGGACATATCGGTGTAATTAAATTACGATTTTTTTTAAAGGTACCTAAACACCGAGAAAATTGGTGCCTGTTGAGGTAGCTAAGACTAAAGATTATCATGTTAACTTAGCAGAATGTGTACGTTGTAGTTGTAACGACAAGTACGCTGTAACGTAGCTGATTACGTGTCACTGGAAACCAGCTTAATGAGACCGACATGTAGAGGCTGCAATAGACAGCAAAGTTTTAATTAATGTGTAGTAGCTTACTGAGCCACGTCTAGCTGTTATGTAAGCTACTACCAAACTTTTTTCGTCCTTATGACGATTCATCGCTTTTGCTATGTTTATCGACAATACTGGTAGGAGTGACCTTTATGAATGAAAGAGGAAAATGAATGGATGAAATGGAAAAGGGAAAATATTTTTTATGCTAGCATAAAAAAAAATCCCTTTTTCATTTGCGAAGCTCTTGGTCTTTATCTCACCTGGGGGCCTAGACAAAGTAACATACCGACAAAGATAACGAAGTTCGATAAAGCAAAATGTATGGGATTTGATGTAAGTCGTCGTGAAATCACGGAGTGTAAGACTCAACTGCGACATACACTATTGCGAAAGACTGAACTGCGACAGATGGAACTGCGACAGTACGGAACTGCGACAGGACTGAACTGCGACAGTATGGAACTGCGACAGGACTGAACTGCGACAGGACTGAACTGCGACAGGACTGAACTGCGACAGGACTGAACTGCGACAGTACGGAACTGCGACAGGACTGGACTGCGACAGGACTGAACTGCGACAGTATGGAACTGCGACAGGACTGAACTGCGACAGTACGGAACTGCGACAGGACTGGACTGCGACAGGACTGAGCTGCGAAAGATGGAACAGTCACTAAACTTCGAAAAACACTAATGAAACTGCGACACAATAAATGCGAAAGTAACTCTGTATCTGTTTGTCTGTTACGATTTCACATCTAAACAAATAAAACGCTTTTGATGAAATTTGGAATAGAGACAGATCAAGTCTTGGAGGACATATTTAGGTCACTTTCGATACCATTACTGGGCAAGGGTTTTGCAGCGGGAAATATAGATCACGCAAGCCAGAGGCTAGTATTAAATAAAAACCCATTAAATACAAATAATAGTTATTTGTTGTACATGAGTGCAAAGTTGTTTTTTAACCGCGTGCTCAATTTTGATGACCGAGCTAGCGAAGGAATCTAAAATTGAATCACGAGCGTAGCGAGTGATTCAAAAATTAGAATCCTGAGCGATAGCGAGGGAATCAAAAGAGCACAAGGTGAAAAATCTTTGCACTCGAGTGCAACACGTAACTTTTCATCCCCCCCAACGAGGAAATTGCAAAATACAAAAAAAAATACAATCATAACAGTTTCTGTTTTCACCCAGAAACTTCCATTACACCCTCCCATTAACCCAAACACACTCTCAACACCCACCCAGAAACACCCACAACATTCACACCCGCAATACACACCCATCCACTCAGACACACCCAAAAAACACCCATTCACCCAGAAACACCCACAAAACACCCATTCACCCAGAAACACCCACAAAACACCCATTTACCCAGAAACACCCAAAAAACACCCATTCACCCAGAAACACACACAAAACACTCATTTACCCAGAAACACCCACAAAACACCCATTCACCCAGACACATCCACAAAACACCCATTCACCTAGACACACCCACAAAACACCCATTCACCCAGACACACCTCCAACACCCACCCATCCACCCAGCCACACCCGCAAAATTTATCCAGACACACCTGTAAGTACCTAATAAAAATTACCGTCCCTAATGGAGTTCCGAGACGGTCAATCAGCTTGAGTCAAGCACGTTGATTTTCTGTATGTTTTTGTTCCGTTGCTAGCGTAAACAAATCAAACAAACCTAAAAAGCTTTTAAATGCTTGACTCAAGCATCAAGCAAGGATTGTAGACGATCAAAATGTTTATAGCAAGATTGACGCCAAGTTGATTGACCGTCACGGAACTCCAAGGTTTTACCAATTTTTTGACGTGAAAAGAAAATGGCGCGCGCAAAGCAAATTACAAAAAAAGTACACCAAGAAGGTTCCGAGTCTGAGTTTTTAACAAATTAAAATAGTTTGCATGATAATTTCGGCACCATGGAGGTAGAAATAAATAGGTATAATGATGTTTTGAACTCACAAACTCATTGCACACGATGTTCTAAATTCAAATTTACTTTAACCTCTAGAGGATAAAAACGGCTTTTGCACTCAGATATCGAAGAGCAAAAACGCTTTTTCCGAGATGGTGGGATGAAAATACTTTTTATTTTGAATAGATGCGATAAATTAAACTGATAAAAAATCTTCTATGCCAGTCATCTATCATTAATAAAGAAACGGTATATTTGTATTTAGACAAAATAAGAAAAGAAATCTCTTAGATAGGTTAATTTAGTTTTGCTAAAATCTAGCTTAACTTTGTTGAAGTGATTTCTTTTTTTTTTGTATAAATAAAAATATACCGTTTCTTTATTAATGATAGATGACTGGCATAGAAGATGTCCTCCAAGATTTAATCTATCTCTATTCCAAATTTCATCAAAAGCGTTTTATTTGTTTAGATGTGAAATCGTAACAGACAAACAGATACAGAGTTACTTTCGCATTTATTGTGTCGCAGTTTCATTAGTGTTTTTCGAAGTTTAGTGACTGTTCCATCTTTCGCAGCTCAGTCCTGTCGCAGTCCAGTCCTGTCGCAGTTCCGTACTGTCGCAGTTCAGTCCTGTCGCAGTTCCATACTGTCGCAGTTCAGTCCTGTCGCAGTTCCGTACTGTCGCAGTTCCATCTGTCGCAGTTCCATCTGTCGCAGTTCCATACTGTCGCAGTTCAGTCCTGTCGCAGTTCAGTCCTGTCGCAGTTCCGTACTGTCGCAGTTCCATACTGTCGCAGTTCAGTCCTGTCGCAGTTCCGTACTGTCGCAGTTCCATCTGTCGCAGTTCAGTCTTTCGCAATAGTGTATGTCGCAGTTGAGTCTTACACTCAGAGAAACATGACTGGAAAATGACGATGCGTCGAAATAATATATCGTTAGTCGTGTTGTCCCCGATTACGCCCTTTGTACTCCCATGTCTAGCCATTCATTACGTCTGGAGTTTTATCGTTCACAGCAATAGAGTTACTATTTACTTTGGACGTGGTAAAAACATTTTTTTTTATTTTTATAATTAGGACACCACCGCTCAAAGCATAAATAAATCAAATCATAACTATGTTATTTTCCTTTTAACGTTGTTAGTATACGCAAATAATAAACACAAAAAAATAACTAACATCAAATTAATTTTATACCTCTACTGCCGCACTCAGAGACGTCAAATAACGTTAATGAGTACTTAACGTCTAAAAATGACAATTCAAAACTAGTTAGAGACTACATAGTTAATAACATAGTTCTTGCCGGGTCTATGGTTTTGATTTGAATGAAAATTTTTGACATTAAATACTCATTAAAGTTATTTGACGTCTCTGAGTGCGGCAGTTAACTTCAGTTACCTAATTCTTTCTGAGATTTGTTGACGTTCTACCTATTTTGTATCACAAATTCCTCAAAAAAGAAATTCTCATAAATGACAGTCATTTTCCGCGGGCGTCTTTGAGGTGTTAAGATTGTTGTTCTTGTTAATTAAAATTCTGCTTCGAAATTGCGAGCTGCCGCCGCTCAGATTGGCGTACGAATATTAAATCATCAATTAAAATACTTGGGAGCGCGATAACTTTCAGATTTCGCAATGTTGCCCCCTGAGCAGTTTGCCAACTTGGAAATAAAATATAATTTCTGCGTGGAGCGAACTCAGCGGACGAACTTTGTTACATTAATTAAAAGTTCGTGGTCCGTCGAACATGAAGCCATTAATATCCGAGTTAATTAAGCCACCAAAATGTGGCCGATGTTTATTAAGAGCCACTGAATTGATTTAAATTTTATCTTAAATGGCGTCAGTAGGTTGTTTTTGCTAAACCGCGGAATATTCTAAATGGAATCAAGCGCCGCGTGGTGACGGCAGAGTAGAATACAATTGCCACCACCCCAAATCTCTCCCGTGGGTGTCGTACAAGGCGACTAATAAATCAGTGATGAGGAATAGGCAGCAGCGTTCCTCTTATACCACATAGCAATAGTACTGCGACTTTTGTGACCGATAAATGGCAATAGTCTCGCCACTTATTACATGAGATCTAACATATTCGGCGAAACGCGGGTGCAAGTTCACCTCTGCCTACCCCTACGGGGATATAGGCGTGATTTATGTATGTATGTATGAATCAACAATGTTGGGAATCTTCGTTTTGAATTTATAGATGCATTGTATTTGATTCGGAGTGTGGTGACTGCAGAGCAGAATAGGGATGGTGACACTAACAAAGAATCATTGAAATAATGATTAAATTTTATAACTATTTAGAATTCTATAAAAATGAATGAGCATACATACATAAGTACGCCTATATCCCCGAATGATAGGCAGATGTGAACTAGCACCCACGTTTCGCCAGTTATGTTAGGTCCCATGTAATAGGTTAATGAATAAAGATTCTATGATTTTCATAGAATCTTTATTCATTTACCTTTTTCTCGGATTATAACTGTGGTTGATATTAATTTTATAAAAATAAAAATAGGAAACTTAGCAATCCGCCGCGTGGCATCACGGGTTCGTAAGCATCCTTTTGACATTTTATTTGCCTAACAAACTTTTCAATCTTTACTATAGAAACAATCGTGTGGTTACAAATCCGTGACGTCACACATACACCATTGTTAATATGGCGTTTTAGCGGAAATTTTTATTTGTATTAGGCAAAACATGTATTATTTTAATTATTTATTTTGGGTAAAGTAGACACATAGAAACAAAGTGGTGCAGTTTGTACGACATCCAACAGAGGAGCTTTCTTTCGATTTTTAAGACTGGAGTTCACCAACACGTAAACAGTCGATTAATATCTAACCGGTTCTTTTTGACATCTAACAGTATAGAAGAAATGTCAAAAACAGACGGTTAACTTTTAATCGTATGTTTTACGTGTTGGTGAACTCGAGCTTAAAAGGTGGACCTTCTAGAGACCGATCTTATATAACGACGTTTAGCATACATGACGACAATTCTAGGTCACTTGCCTCTGCGGCTGCACCATCAAGCTTACATAAACAGCAATACTTACATACGCTTTATTCATGTTACAGCATAAAACCCAATAAGCAGTTAATCACGAGCCGTGTTTTGAATAAACTTCGGGCCTTTGTAGGGAAATAAGACATCGCTGCATTAATATTCAATGAGCGAGCCGTCGGGCCTAGGGATTTGGCTGTTTGTGCTTAATTTCAACGAAAATCGACAGGCCTGTGGCGAATCAGTAACGAAACACCCCCACCGAAAAATTTGGGCGACGGTTTCACTAGCAATCGGTGTAGGTAATGTATGCTACAGTCGAATTGTTGGCTGGACTAAATGAGTTTGCGAAATCAGTCAATAAAACTACTAAGTTAAGATTATACCATGCAATATTACGAAAAGTGAAGCCTCCTAGGACATGCATTATTTGCTTCACCGATCATTGTAAAATTTACTGTACATACATACATATCTACATAAATCACGCCTATATCCCCGAAGGGTGGTGAATTAACACCCACGTTTCGTCAATTAGGTTAGGTCCCATATAATAAGTGGCGATCCTATCGCCATTTATAGGGCACGGAAATACAGTACATTGCTAGGTGGTATAAAAGGAATGCTGCTGCCCATTCCTCATCACTGTTTTAACCCTTAGTCGCCTTGTAAGACACCCGCGGAAGAGTTTTGGGGTGGTGACAATTGTATTCTCCTCTGCTGTCACCACATGGCTATGTTCGAGTTATGTACGAGATTTCAACAATCACTGTAAAAATGTTCGTAAGCAAATAAATTGTTATTATTATTTCTTAAGAACAGCGCACGGATGATGAAAATTACTTTTTGCCGCTCTGCAAAGCCACTTCCATTCAATCACAGTAACGCCAGACGTCGCGATGTACGAGACTTTGCCACATGAGTAAATAAACGGAACAGAGTAACAGCTTGTCAACTGGCTGTGCGAAACCGGTTTTTTCCAGTCTCGCCTAGCGGCCAGTTGAAAAGCTTATTCTCTGTTTCGTTTATTTACCCATGTGACTTTGCCAACCCTAAAGGGAATTGAAATTTGTTGCCAACTCCCTGTTTACCATGGCTCTGTGACAGCTCCGAGATTGCGTCAGATTTATGAATGCAGTGGTTGCTGTGCTAACACAGAAAAATCTTGGAAAGTTTTCTTGGCACAGATTATTAAGATTACCTAGGATTACCTACTGCAGTTTCTTTTTGGAGTATGGATTTATGTACTGTTCTCTTGTTTGCATGAGCACTGCACATTTGAAATAAAACAACTTTCAAATAATAACAATTCCCGCCTCAAGATCATAATTTTTCGAAATTCTTTTCTAATTACCAAAATCTTTCTAATAATAACAATGCCAAATACCTAAACACTCAATATCATTATTACAAGCCGTATTAAACAATAAGTGTTAGGGCAATACCATGCCGTATGATGACGGCAGATCAAAATACAATTAATTCCAAAGCCAGCCTACCGCCTAACTCGATTGCTGATGATAGCTTTAAATCAATGCATTTCCTACGGCTATCAATTTGGCTAGCAACCATTTCGAATTTTTAGGCGGTACGGATTTTATTCCAAATTCATACAAAATCATTTGGTGATCATTCGTTCAAAGCTATCGCTAATAGTTTCGGTACATTTGGTGCGAAATGACAGCGTGACGTCTCAAACTATAGCTTTTGCTTTAGAAATCGAGTTAGGCGGTAGGCCCCCAGGTCAAGAAGTAAGAGTACCCGAAACCAACGGGCATGCAGGAAGAGATTGGTTGAAGCCAAAGAGTATATAAGGATCGTAGCAAGTGCAAAGAAGTGATAGTGACTTCTGCCTACACCTGTGGGAGAAAAGCGTGACATATGTATGTATGTAAAAACTCACCCGCGGGTGTCGTATGAGGCGACTGAGAGTTAAGACAGCGATGAGTAATGGGCCATAGCGTTCCCCGTATAAAGTAAATACTATATATATAAACTGCGATTTACGTGCCCGGTAGGCAATAGACTCAAAGAATGGAGGGCAAACCACCAACGACTATCTTATATTTTTGATCTGCTTTTAAGTACAAATATTTTGGTGGTTAATTTCGAAAAATTATGATCTTGAGGCGGGAATCGAACCCGCGTCCGCTGCTATCCGGGTAGGTGCCTGGCCGCTCGGCCGTACTAATATTTCTAACATTTATATAATGTTAAAATTAAAATCGAATGCTTTTAAGTAGTTTAAAATAAATTACCACGGGCGATAAAAATCGCACATTATTTTATCGCTAGTTTCAGTCAAATACTCGCGATCTAAGGCATTCTTTGTTTTATCAACCTTGGTGCAGAATCTACAAATACCTAATTCTCCCCTAATGCATGGATACTCCCACGCATTAGGCAAGGATTCCCACGCGAAAATCCAGCAGACCCGGTCAAAGTTCCCGGGAGCAAAACGGGTAATGTAGCGTAAAATCGAAACAAAAAGCCGTGAGAGCGCAAAACACTTAAAATTCAGTTAAAGTGCTATCGTCTCGCTCGCGGCACGCAACTTTTCAATATAAAACTTGGGTGTTGTTTACGCCCCGACCGAACTCCAGAACAATTTCACACGTAGAAGCTTCGCTTCGTAATGAAGGTTGAGCTTGAGCACAATAATGGTAGAAACACATTTTTAAAACACGACGCGACCCGATGTTACGCTACGCGTGTTGAGTTGAATCAAATGTATATTGGTTTTCTATGACCAGAAAAATAATATATTATGAACATCCGATGCGACGCCGGATTGTTCGGTGTCTACGTGGAATCGGGTCGCGTTTCAATAATGTGTCGGGATCATAAATCTTACTTCTTAACTAAGCAGCAAAATGATTGATCAGTTTTAATGATTTATGTCTTTGCTTGGATCGTAATTTATAAGATCCATTAAAAGACTAATGGTGAGTAGATAGACACTGATTAACAGGCGCGTGAAAATGAATTTATTTAAATTGATTATTTTTCTAGACATCTTTATGATCTGACTCTAAATCAGCAGGAAAAGATGACGTTTTGAAAGTGGCATGCAGTAATTAATTACCTGCCAGATATATCAAAAATTGTGAAAGTATATAACCTATGCTTCAAGCTTAAGTGGAAGAAACACAACAACAATGCTCTTTAGATACGTACGATTAAACTGTTCAAATTAAGTTCTCTTCATCGTATTCTAAAATTTAAAACGTAGTATCTTCTTATTTCAGTATTTAAAATGTCCATTCGCTACTTAGCTTTGAAATTTAGATACCAAGCCTCTCTCAGAAACGTTTATAATTTAAAATGAAATGTGAACACGTTTCGCTTCTTAATAAAGTTATAATTTTCGCTTATCCCTTGTATAGATGTTGAAAGCTTTGCTTGATTTTGTCAAGACAATTATGTTGTCAACCTATTTCTTAGAAAATAAGGACATATTTTATTCCCCCAAAATAGTCTCAAACTTTTTCTTCCTCCCTAAATAAGAGGGGAGTTTATAAAAATACTTAGCTTTAATTTTGTCAAGATGATTAAATTTTGTATTTCTTAGAAAATAAAATAAGGCAAATTAACACCCACGTTTCGCCAATTATGTTCATAATCATCATCACCAGCCCTTTAATGTCTCCACTGCTGGGGCACAGGCCTTCCCTATGGATGGAAGAATATAGGGAGATTGAGCCATAACCCATCACGCTGGCCCAGTACGGGTTGGTGGGTTAGGTTTATTAACGACTGCAGATGCAGCCGGGACCACCAGCTTTACGTGCCTTCCGAAGCACGGAGGAACTCGAGATAATAAATTTTTGGTCACCCATCCAATGACCGGCCTAAGCGAACATTACTTAGTTTTCGCAATCGCAGGCCAAGCGCGCTATGCTTCTGCGCTGGAGAGCTCCTAGCCAATTATGTTAGGTCTCGTGTAATGTAATGGTGAGTCTATTGCCATCGCTTTCCAAATCCTTAGTCGCCTTGTACGACACCGCGGGAGAGATCGGGGCAGTTGACAATTGTGTTCTGATCTGAGGGGAAAAAGGAGGAGCTCGCTAGCGCAGTGACTTAGCGCGCTTGGCCTGCGATTGCGTAAACTAAGCAATGTTCGCTAAGGCCGGTCATTGGATGGGTGACTAAAAATTTATTATCTCGAGTTCC
This sequence comes from Cataclysta lemnata, assembly GCA_963931975.1. Taxonomy (NCBI): domain Eukaryota; kingdom Metazoa; phylum Arthropoda; class Insecta; order Lepidoptera; family Crambidae; genus Cataclysta; species Cataclysta lemnata. The sequence continues at coordinate 3,454,605 of OZ008357.1, forward strand.
TCCAAGCTTGGCAAGGCACGTTAAGCCGTTGATCTCAGCTGCATCTGCAGTCGTTAATAGCCACCTACCCGCACTGGGCTACTGGTGGGTTATGGCCCAATCTCCCTATATTCATCCATCCATAGGGAAGGCCTGTGCCCTAGTAATGGGGACACTAAAGGGCTGGTGATGATGATGATGGTGAAGGGCAAAAAGCGATATATTTACATGAACAAAAATATGTAGCTACATTCTTCTTAGTCACAAAATAGAGTCTACATTGTACAGTAAACTCGTTGTAATGGATGTTTTACCATTATAGCAAGTTTCAAAGTCCTTTCTATTAAAACTTTGACTTTGACAAAACAGACAAGATACACTTTTAACAAGCTAAAGAGCGGTAACTTTGTAAACAATCGAATATTAATTGTGAAACGAAGAGTTAGGAACAATGTTCCAAAGATGATTTTCCGTGAACGAAGCCTTTTGGGAGAATCCGGGGGTTTATTCCAATTATGAGTAACTGGCACAGTTTTGGTAGGTACATTAAAATTTATAGAACATTTTCTTGTTAAAGGTTTTCAAGTCTGGAAGGGTTGAGTATTTGTTGTCTTTGATCACACAAGTAGGTATACCTATATACCTAACTCGGTTTGAGCGTAGCAATAATTATAAATTTTAATATAAATCATCATCTTGCTCGAGGAGAGCGATGGTTCGGTAGTTTAGCGAGCTCGGTCTGCGATTGTGTAAAGCCGGATCCACGCGAGTGTAACGTATAATGTAATCTAACGTGTAATGTAACACGAATCCTACGTAAGGACTACGGTAGTACGAGCCTTACATGTAATGCTCGTAGTGTCGTTTAGCTTAAACTAAGTTTAGGCTGGCCATTGGATGGGTGACCGAAAATATATTATATCGTGTTTCGCCGTGCTTCGGAAGGCGTATGGCTGCTATCCTATGCTTCGGAAGGCGTATTAATCCACTGGTCTCGTCAACATAATTATTATGTATTAAATTTAGTCAATACCCGTCAATCCGCCGTGGGCAAGCGTGGTGGGTCATAGCCCATTTTCCCTATATTCTTCCATCTATAGAGAAAGTCTGTGCCCGAGCCGTGGGGACAAAGCCATAACGTGCCTTCCAAAGCACGGAGGAACTCGAGATAATAAACTATTGGTCACCCATGCAGCTTAACAAATATTGCTTAGTTTACGCAATCGCAAGCCGAGCGCGCTATGCCACTGCGCTAGCGAGCTCCTCCTAGCTCCTCATTTTTTTTGTGTATATTTGGTAGGTGTGTGAAGTTAGCAGGCAAAGTTATAATAAAATTATGTATGCAGATAAGGGGAATACGTTTGCCCGATCAGCTAGTTTACTATGTTAATATCATAGCTATCGTATGAATCGTATAACATCATGAAAGAAACCCCGAGCATTTTTACAGAACGGCGTAATTGCCGCGTCGAATCCCCAGGCGCCGCTTAGTCTGGGTCTACTTAACGAACGTTGGCAATGTCACAAAATGGAGATTTAACTGTATTAAATAACAATAGCGCTGTTAAACTTATTTTTCGACCTCAGACCGAATGAAAACAGTTTTTGAAGTCTATGCTGGTAGTCCTACCATCCACCAAATGAACTTTGCAGGCATCTATTATAGACTTGTGTCTAGAAGATAACGTGTACTCGTATATTTGTCATAGTTAATATGGGTATTGTTGTGCTATACTCAAAGTCATGACTCCAGTTATTACTCCAAAATAATTACTATAAAATAGCTATAAAATAATATACTCCTTTATGTTTAGAAATCCCGTCCACGAAAATTGTAAGTAATATAAAAAATACACTCCGACATTTCATTTCACACACAAATTCATCGTGCTTAATCTAAAGTGAAGATTTGTGAACTTATTTTGCTTGACAAGTGACTAGTATAATTTAATTGAAGTACCTTCTATACAAGTAAGCGTGATGTGTTTATTTATGTAAAATATTCTTTATCGTCGAACACATAATCAGACATTCTTAAAAAACCCCAACGGTGAAATTACAGCCAAATTACAGGTCCACAAGCGTCCAATTCATAAATCATTTTTATTCATTTTATTCCTACTGAGCAGCTCCTACGAAAACGCAATGGCGACTAACGTACTCTTGCGTTATTGCTGTTTCGTGTCCCCAGGCGCCGTAGTGACTGGGCACATTTGGCGGGACGCCAATGCCTACATGTGTGAATCGCCGGGGAAGTACAGTCAACCGCAAGCCAAGCTACGACATAATGTCAAATCTTCTCAATCGACTTTGTGCTTTACTGCCAACAAGTTAAGGTTGACAATCGGTTTGAGAAATTCGACAGTTTTGGTTAGTCTGGAGTGCCGTTGAATGTACGCCCGTAGTGGTCGATTAAGGGAAATAGACAGAATGTTTCGCGTAACCCTTTTGTGGTGAGCTCAGTTGGTCGAATAACTTAAAAGGTCAGTTGTCTCCGGAATACAAGAATTTTTGGCAATGATCGTGTTAACAGCCGTTCCAATGCATAGTATTTTAGGCGTAATTTTTGTATGTTTACCACATACAAAAATTACGCCTATTCACTCCTGATAGGGTAGGCAGAGGTGATAAATTACCCACGTGTCGCCAATTATGTTAGGTCTTAGTCTATAAGTCTATTGCCATCTATCGGGCACGAAAGTCGCACTATGTTGCAAGGTGATATAAGAGTGATGGATGGTGATGTAAGGGTAAACACAGCGAATGATTAATAAGCAGCAGCATTTCTCTTTTACCACCTGGCAATATACTCCGATTAATGTGCCCTAAAGATGGCAATAGGCTCGCCACCTATTACATGGGGCCTAACTTAATTGGCAAAAAGTTGATGTTTTCCCTCTGCTACATCTTCGGGGATACAGGCGTGATTTATGTATGTATGTTTGTATGATATAAGAGGACCCCTGCTGCCCATTGTTCTTTGTACGTCACTACACGGCAGAGCAAAACACAAAAGTCGAAGAATTTCTATTAAAATTTCAGATTCTAGCGAAAATACGCTATTCAAATATTTATAAATTAAGAAACACGTTGATTCCAGTTCCGTTACTGACACAGAGAAAAGCCTGTGATTTGTCTTCACAGGGCCAACGAGCGTATATTTCAGCAGGCAAGTGATATATGGAAGTCTTAACCCCAAGGCTCATATAATCCTGGGGACAAATGGGCTTCGTAACTCTTCACGTGCCTTAAGCTAAGGAGGTTAATTGAATTTAATTTTACATACATAAAACACACCTTTTTATCCCCGAAGGGGTCGAAGGCAGAGGTGAATAAACACTCACGCTTGTCCGTGTTGCCGGTCCGTGGGCAGCCTATCGCTGTCGTCTTTTATGACACCCGCGGGGATTGGGGGTGGTGGCAATTGTCTTCTACTCTGCCGTCACCACACGACGAAATTTTAATTTCAAAATGTGATTTTATTTATTTAGTCCCTAGCCAAAACTTTGATCTGTGTGATTGGAATATTACACAGACCTTCCTTACTGAAGCCCTGTGTAAGATTAGTAAGGTAAGGTCTGCGGAATAATATAGATAAGGAGAATGGGTCATAACTCATCACGGTGGTCCAGTGCAGATTGGTGGGTATTAACGTCTGCAGATGCAACCGGGACCAAATGGCTTAACGTGCTTTCCGAAGTAGGGAGGAAATCGAAATAATGTATTTTTGTTCCAGTTCCAGCCTTAGCGAACATTACTTAGTTTGCACAATCGCAGGCCGAGTGCGTTAAACCCCTATAAAAACCATTATAACACACTACCGATCTCCTCCTAACCGATAACGTACCCCAGGTATTCAGGAACAAGGCAGGAAGATGCTCCTTCAAATATAATCTAGTTTATGAGTGCCCGTTTCAGGAGATATGCTGGCTTTAGTTCACTTTCCCCATCTATTACACCACCGACTCCACCAAGCTTTATTGCAAATTGTAATAATGCTGTAGACTGATACACTCAAGATACAACCGAGTTGATATTAAACTCAGATTATTAAACAGAGATATTTCTGTTACACTCTCGAGGTATACGAGGAACTGATATCGGTGGAAACTTTCGATTTGTATGCTCTGAAACTTCACCTCCGTACCTCGCCAGCAAACTTGTAACTTACATAATATTACATCATTATGTTAAAGTGTCAGATTTTTGGACAAACAACGGCTGTTCATCATCATCACCTATCCCGTGGGTGTCGTACAAGGCGACTAAGGGTTAAGACAGCGATACGTAATGGCGATCCGGTTATGGGGAACGCTGCGGCCCATTACTCAGCAAAATCGTGCGTTTTAATTAATTCACGTCTGTCTACCCCATCCGGAATTCTCGTGTTTATGTATGTTGTCGAAATACTAGCTGTTATGTTAAGGTTAGCAGAATCGGGAAAACCTAATTAAATAATAGTATTAAAATAATATAGTAAATAATAACAATAGCCTTGGCTGAATTGATAAGACAGCCGGATTGCGGAAGAAGCAGGTTCGAGTTCCGCATTTAGAAATATTTTTTTTTAAATATCTAAACTTTTAATCATAGTAATATTCATTACTCAGTGGTATGCCAGCTCGGCCTGCAGTTAGTTGCATACACTAATCATTCTTCGCTGAAAGCGGTCATTGTATGGGTGTGAAAAATACTGCCTCGAGTTCTTCGGTGCTTCAAAAGGCACATTAAGCCGTTTTTACGCCTGCATCTGCAGTCGTTAATACCCACCAATGCGCACTGGATCAGTTCGGTAGGCCATCTCCCCTTCTTCATTTTCCTACCCTGTTCTCTGGAGTCGGCGCAGTATCTTTCCTTTTACACCCCGGTCTCCGTGACAATGTCACACGGGGCTCTTTGTACGAGAGAGGCCCCGTCCACGTCCCGTCCGGGGTGGATCCCCTTCCGTATGCTCGGACCTTTATATGCTGAATAAGATGTGATCTGATTTCAAGGAATGTTAAAACCCTCATTATAATGTCCTTCACAGAGTACCTATCTGGTTTTAGAATGTGACATTCGCGCAATGTTTTCGAGAGCGTTTTCGCTCATAACTTGTACAAATTTAATTTCCTCGCTTCGTTCTGGTGTGATGTGCCTCGGCAAGATTACATTATCAAATATTCACGCACAGCCCTGTAATTTCCTTTTCTTAGAAATTTTTTATAGAACAAAATTTCATTGAGTGAATTTTTGTGAAAAAAACAATTTTGTAATCAGTTTGAAATGGGTTTTTGCAAAACTGTTCCAGAAATATTGTTCCAGTTAGTCATGTCAATCTCCAAAGTTGAGTGCTGTTAAAAATGTTTGTTTGTATGGCAAAGACCCACCACAAACTGCGCAGTCGGACTCGATGGCAGTTGAAAAGAGTACATACTGCTTTTCATATCCAGCTATGAAAAGTATGGAAGGAAATTGTCAGAAAAAGCTCCTATAAAAATGACACCACTTAAAAATGTTTCACTATTTGCTGTTTGGTGTAGTTCAAAAATTTTTAATCTTTCGAATATACATTTATGTCCACTGCGAAGCTATAAATTGCCTGTGTTCAATATGGGTGATACCGCCCGTACCATCTAATTACTGGATATTTGAAATAAAAAAAAAAATACAAAATTAATGTGACAGCAGAGACGATCTACTAAATTACTGGGATTAGCATACCCGGATAGCAATAAGCGCATTGTCCCTATATTCTTCCATCCATAGGACGGCCCTCTTGGCCGAAAGCTCAGATTGCTGGGTATTGGCCAAGAGGTCCCGGGTTCGAATCCTGGTAGAAGCAAACTTTGTGATGACCACAAATTTTGTTTCCGAGTCATGGTTCTGTATATGTTTATGTAGTATATTTTCAACACATAATTACTATATTAAAAATATGTCCGTCATCTAGTATCCATAACACAAGTGCTTAGGCTACTTACTTTGGGCTAGATGATAGGTATATTTACTTAAGTGCAATAAAATTGTGTGGTGTGAGTGTAAAAATATTTATTATTATTATATTATTTTATAGGGAAGGCCTGTGCCCCAGCAGTGGGAACATAGAAGGGCTGGTGATGTGATGTATAACATATATGATGTATGATATATAACATAAGCTGGCGAACATTCTGTTAGGGCTAACCTTCGAGTGGATCTGCTATTGCCATGTGAAACTGCTATTCAAGTTGCAGGAATGCCCTTAATTTTGACTATTATTTAAGAAACGATCGATATTTGTAGATTTATTTATTGTTGTCATTCGACTATTGGTTGGAAGATAGTCCTGAAATTGACTATCTTCCAACCAATAGTCTGAATTACTGAACATAATTGTAAACTATTTGATTTTAATTTTAACATTATATAAATGTTAGAAAAATTAGTACAAAGATTTTAGTGGTTAGAAAAAGAATTTCGAAAAATTATGATCTTGAGGCGGGATTCTTTTTCTAACCACTAAAATCTTTGTACATAATTGTAATTTAAATTTCATCAACAAAACAGTCCCAACAAATTTTTCCCAATTTTCTTGAAATATTCAAACGTAAAGTTAAGTCACCAATTTTCCTCAAACAAACACCCGTCTATTTGGCTCTTAAGCATTTACAGCTCACGTATTTCTTTGCATCAATTCTAAGCCTTTTCAGCCGAAACAAATGACACAGCTTAACGACTAATGACGAGAGTCGTTAATATGGAAGGCACGATTTATTCCCGTAAGCAGCGAGTTTTAAGTGGCACATGAACGAGGCATTGATCAAGACAATAGGGAATACACATACATACATACATAAATCACGCCTATATCGCCGAAGGGGTAGGCAGAGGCGAATTAACACCTACGTTCTACTACCTTCGCCAAAGGTGCCATGTAGCTGGCGAGGCTATTGCCATATATCGGGCACATAAATAGCAGTATATTGCTAGGTGGTATGTGGTATGAGAGTATTTACCCTTATATAGTCGCCTAGGCATGTACTACACCCAAGGGAGAGATGGAGGTGGTGACAACTGGCGCCACCACGCGACCATTGGCTTTGGCCGACTTGAAAGTGTCGTGTTGGATTATGTTGGCTCTGTACACAACAAAGACGGTTAATTTGATCGGCTCATTAAAAAATCATTACTTTATTTGATTTTAATTTCACATACATACATAGATCACGCCATAGGTGAACTAGCACCCACGTTTCGCCAACGTATGGAACGTCTATTAGGTGGCGAGCCGATTGCCATTTATCGGGCACAAAAGTCTCAGTACATTGCTAGGTGGTATAAGAGGAACGCTGCTATGGATGGAACAGTATAATATGGAGAATGGGCTCCCACTATTGATATATCTGTGGCTACCAATGCGGATTTGTGGGTATTATGTCCCAATCTAACTACATTATTCCAGCTCGTTCCCCAGCAGTGGGGACATTACATGTATGTTCCCTATTAGAGAATGCTTAAGTCATTGACGAATACAAGCCCTATAAAAATAAGGCTTCACATTTCGCTAGTACCATCTAGTATAGAGTCTTTTATCTGAACAGTCGTACGTGAGATAAGTGAGGCAAATCTTATTAAGGTTTAAGAGAAACATTGAATTAAGGCGTGGAGCTCTTTTGTCTGTTTTGTCCAAAGGAAATTTTACGATTGCTTGTTCTGAGGAAAGTGGAGCATGAAAAATATGATTATTATGGTAGGAACGATCTCGTTTGCGCGTAACAGCAAAATTGAGGCAAGCTGTATTTACGTAGGTTGTAGTTAATAGTTTCGATGTATGGAAATTATTACAAAGAAATATACAGATTATTACAAATCGTCACCACAGCCGTGTGGTGACGGCAGAGTAGAATACAATTGTCACCACCCCAAATCTCTCCCGTGGGTGTCGTACAAGGCGACTAAGGATAAATCAGTGATGAGGATTGGGCAGCAGCGTTCTTCTTACACCACCTAGCTATATACCTACTGCGACTTTTGTGCCCGATAAATGACAATAGGCTCGCCACCTACATGGAACCTAACATAACTGGCGAAACGTGGGTGCTAGTTCACCTCTGCCTACCCCTTCGGGGATATAGGCGTGATTTATGTATGTATGTATGTATGTATTATTACAAATAAAGAAATAAAGGTTAGAAAAATTATAGTTTTGATGCGGGAATCGAACCCGCTACCTCTGTAATCCGGTCCCGCATCACCACTAAAATTTTTCGAACTTTCCTAACCGATTATTTTGTTGTATAAGTTGTAGTTGTTGTTGTATTATTAATTTTGAAAGAGAGAGATTGCTGTCTTGCATACTGGCGCAATTGAAAATTCGATGCAGTTTTAATACCGTCATCACCAGCCCTTTGATCTCCCCTTTGCACTCTCGTTGACGGAAATATAGAGGAATAAGAATGGGCCAGAACTCCTAACTCTGGCTGGCGATTTTTGGTCACCAATTCAATGACCGATGTTAGAAAAATTGCTTGTTTTATGCAATCGCAAACCGAGTACGCTGACACACGCCTCTCTAACTATTTAATAAACTCAAAATATACAATCCTATACAATCCAAATATAAAATATACATACCTACCTACAATATAAAGTTTCTTGTTCCTTCCGAAAAGGGAAGTTTTTGAGTTGTTACCTACCCTTTGAATATGTAGCGGTATCTAGGTCCTGTGTGAAGGGGACAATAGTGGATTAGGGCCCACTTACACAAAACTTATTAAAATAGCTTTACTATCATTCAGCGTTTACACAATCTGACAACGATAGAATGGCGTTTTAATATTTTAATAAACTGAGCCCAGATGAAAAAGTTATCTATGTAACTAGCCTAAATCTTTAGGGCCTGTTTCACAAACGACAAGTAAGTTCGAAGTAGCTTACTTTGCAGTTCAATTGACATATCATATTACAGCTATCAAATGATCTGCGAAGTAAGCTACTTAGAACTTACTTGACGATTGTGAAACATGCCCTTAGAATAGTAACAAATATTACAGTTATTGGACAGACTTACGTATGGTGTATTTCTTGTCGGAATGCCTTGATCCTCTTGTGGTCTGGGAAGTTCGTCTCTTGTACCTCATTATAAAATCTGAAACAACATATAAATATTCTAAATTATAACTGCAAAAAATTGTCTGTTTATTTGTTACGGCTAAAATAGTTTGTAAATTCTTTCACCAATAAAAAGCGACATTATAAACAAATAGCATGGGTTATATTTTTTCATTGGAGAGCGCTACTATTTCTACAATAATGTAAGTAATCCAAAATATCACAAATTTGCATGTTAAAGTAATGACAAAGATTGTGACTTCAACAGCAATTTAAAGGAAATCAACTCATGTGAAGCCGCGTTGAAAAACTAATAAATATTAATAATAATATTAATAAATAAATATTCCTCATACTTACACTTATCATCTAAGTAAGTAGCATAAGCATTTGTGGTATGGATACTAGATGACGGATTTTTTTTCCGTCATCTAGTATCCATAACAATTCAGCAGTTTTATATATTTAGCAAATTGACCAAAAGAAGGCTTAATATATTTCACATTAAAATCAGCCTTGTGGTGACGCTAGAGCGAAATACAATTCTCACTACACCAATCTATCCCATGGGTGTCGTAGAAGGCGGCTAAGGGTTAAGACAGCAATGGGTAATGGGCAGCAGCATTCCTATTTTACCACCTAGCAATGTACTGTGATTTCCGTGCCCGATAAATGGCAAGCTCCCCTCCTATAACATGGGACCTAACCTAATTGGCGAAACGTGGGTTTCAATACATCTCTGCCGGCCCCTCCGGGGTTAAAGGCGTCATTTATGTATGTATGTCAACAAGAAACAGCACGAGAGCCTGTTAAAGTTCTAACGATAAAAAGGGAAGACCTCCTTTCAAATATTTTATTTTTTTTCTGCGTTTAGCCGCTTGTCGTGTTCGACGTTCGAAAATAATTGGTGCTCTATTTCACAAAGGTTGTTGAGCACAAAGGAATATTATTATGGCGTGCTCGTAAAAGGCAATAGGAATTCACTTGTTTGTGAATCTTGTACAGCAATTATATTATGGAATACGCCTCGAGTACGAAACTCTATAAAAATAGTGGTTTAGATTTATACTGGTGGTTGTTTGAGATCGTTAATAGTAAAACAAAGATGTTTCAGTTATCAAGTTGCAGGCGAGGGCGCTTAATATGCGATCTGATGCTTTCTTTTTTACCGCCTGAGGTAAGTACTTTATGTCACACCTGACGATAAAGTGACCTTCTCCGTACGTATAGCGGGCGGAAAAGGTCACATCCCACATCCTGTTTTTGGGTAGACGTAAAATTATTAACTTCCTTCGGGCGGTAATAAAAAGCCTCAGATCGCATTTAAACAAGTGAAATACTTGTGATCTGAGACATTAATTGTTGTACCGCCCTTGGTATATAATCTGCTATTTCTTAATCCGTAACAGCCATGATATCTTTTTAGTGTCTTAACCCTAAGTCACCTTTTACGACACCCGCGGGAGAGAAGAGCGGTGGTAACAATTGTATTATACCTTGCCGTCACCACAGAGTATAAATAAAAATTTAAAAATTAAATTGTGAAAAATCAGTTATTGTTTTAATTTTTCTTGCGTATAATTTGTATGGCCTTTGTATTTGTAATAATACCTAATTATAAGATGGGACACCCGTAATATTTTTTTTATTTTCTTTTAAGCCACAGGTAGATACAGTCAGCAACAAAAGTCGACGAACAGAATTATTAATTTGGTTCACAACGGTTCTTAATTCACTGCCAGAGTAGGTATAGAACACAGATTGAGGTTATCATTTCAATGCTACGACTGTACCTGTTGCTTTCTGTACTTAAAAAAACGTAAAAACGGGTCATCGCCTATTAAATGATTTTGAAAAGGATCCTCAGTCGTGATATACACGTTTGAGTTTTATGTGATTTCCACGGGGCGAAGCTATTCTGTCTGACTCTTTGATATGGATCGCTTTTAGGTTATAAAAGATCATTTCTTTTATAATCTAAGAGCGAATGAAAATATCAATTTAGAATGCGTAACACCACTACATCACCTTTCTATGTAATTTCTTAGACTAATTCTCATAGAATAACAAACACTCACCTTTCAACGTAAACGTTATATCTTCAATTTTATATAGCACAACCTTTGCACAACAAACAATTGAATACGACAGCAACAAGCTGCGATATGTCGAACAACACGGAAGACTTAATTCAACAACAATCTTATATTACAACAACAATAATATCAAAAGACATTGAACACAACTAGTTTTACTAGTCCCTACGAAAACAGACGAAGGCATTGTTTCCTATGCCCTGCCCCGCGATTCATTCGTTATTTATTTAATACGTAGTCATTCGAACATTTGCGATACCGTATAATTCATTAAACTCACATTTTCATTCATAATTTTATTAACAATTGTGATTATTTACGCGGAAAATTCGCTCCAGATTCATGGTTTTGACGTTTCGAGTGAGTGTTGCCATTAGCGTGTGATCGTTACCATTAAACATATAATATTAATGTCATAACGTCTGAAAAATATGTTTCATGGATATTTAAATTACCTATTTTAGTACATATTTGGAGAATGAATGAGCACAATTTAATATGAATGAATGAATGAATGAGCACAAATTAATACATTTCATTGACGATTGTCTTCAGCTATCATAATTTAAAAAAAGAAATGAAATAATTCAATCGTCTCAAAACTTTTAATTTACATACAGCAGGACGTAAGTTTATCACATTATAACAAATTTTCTCAATAGGCTTTGCGTCCAACAAGTTAAAGCTGACAATTGATTAGAGATAGTTAGCATATTTATTTAATCTGACTTTGCGTATTACCTAAGTTTTTGTTACAATAATTGTCTTAAATTGTCGTTATACCTAAGTCTCTGTGTCAACGATGGAATAGACCGAGGTGTATTAACGCCTATATTTCCCCGTCTTACTCTTATAGTCCATTGTCATTATTATTAAAATCTGAGTTACACAAAATTAATAAGTACTCATTTAGGTTGCAGTTATTGGAGATGGCCAATCTTTTCTTGTTTCAGTAAAATTAATATAATCTTTGGTGTATCAATTATTGTCAAATAACTTAATCATAATTCCTAAAGTTAGTTAAAGGTTATTGAAATAGTTTTTCATTTTAATTATGTAGAGGATCGAACGATACTTACATAAGTAGCAATGTCATAAAGTTGCATGGATATCATCTGCTTGCAACAGTATATCACTTCTAATATATTATTTCTTCTAAGAGAAATCCCAATAAGCTTGTCACCAAATTTTCCACTAAATCGGGGGTAATTTCGTATGTTGCTTTGGCAACACCGAATGACGCATGCGCGAAATTCCCCCGGGTTCGCGCCAGATGTTACACTTTTGGCACTTTCTTATTGATCCGGCAGACGAAATAATGAGCCCTATGAATTAGCTATGACAGATCATTCCCACCCCTAAATCGCTAGCTATTTATAGATTGCTAGCCTATAAATCGATTTTGTTCCAATTCTAGTGACTGGCTCCGTTCAGATAACTTATTTATTATTTGTAAGCAAAATAATTTTCTCCCGCAAGTGTCATATAAGCGTTCCTTTTATACCACCTAGCAATGTACTGCGACTTTCGTGCCTATTACATGCTGGGACCAAACAGAATTGGCTAAACATAGGTGTTAATTCACTTCTACCTACCCCTTCAGGGATATAGGCGTGATTTATGTATGTATATATTTTTGGTGTTATTATGTGCAATAAAGAGTTAATTAATTATAATTAGCCGCTTTAGTCGCCTAGTTGCCGAAATAAATCTTTACAGATCGCATTTCACATAACTTGTGCTAAGAATATTACATTCTCATACGCAATATTGCGTCAAGGCAGATGACGCCATACGCCATACGCCAAGATGCAGGGTAAACGCGTCACTTAAAATCAGGTTCCATTAAAAGCCAGCACCGGATCTGGTTAGGCTAAATGACTTTGCGACCAAACCGCTGACCGTGAAAGCCGAACTTGGCGAGTTCAAGGCGATGTGGGCAGACTACGCGACGGCGCCCGCGTGTGCGCCGAACTGTTAACAAAAGACGGTCGACCGAAACGCTAGCCGTCAAATGGACCCTTCATCCATTGAATTCTGTCGTCCTGCCCTGTTCCCAGTCTATCTGGGGTCGGCGCAGTATGTTTTCTCTTCCATTCAATCAGTCACACGTCATCAGGCCATCCACTCTCTTTTGATTCATATCATCCATCACACATTCATATCATCCAGACAACATTCCAATGCATTCTGCTCAAGGTTTTGGCAGGTTTTACAGCCGGCTGCCTGCCCGACACCAACCTTCTTTGGGTATGCTGTTGTTGGTGGCTTGCCCTCCACCATTCGGGTGCCCCAAGGTGCGTAATGGTCTGCTTCGTTTTCGTATTACAGAAACATTATTGGTGAATTTTTTCTTCGCACACCGCTTAGCCTACTACTTTCTGGTACGCCCTAGACACTCCAAAAACAGTACCTAAACCTCTTATTCATAAAACACTGTTTTAACTAAAACACTATTTAACTTAATCACTAACCTATCACTTTTCGTGAAACTGTCTTTACGCTGTGATGAAATAAAAGAGACAGATCAGTGATTAACTTAAAAAAAGTGTTAGAATGCCGTACTCAGAGACGTCAATTAACTTTAATGAGTATTTAATGTCAAAAATTTTCATTCAAATCAAGACCATAGACCCGGCAAGAATAGCGACTAGTTTTGAATTGTAATTTTTTGACGTTAAGTACGCATTAACGTTATTTGACGTCTCTGAGTGCGGCAGTAAGTGTTAAAAAAATGCTTAGAAACAGATTTGTTATTATGAATAAGGGGGTAAGTATTGGTCTATTCTTAGCCCAAGGGTTTTATAGCTGAGCTCCTAGTAATAAAAAGGGGTAGGTACATTTACATCCACGAAAGGCTGAATGCCATAGACGCGACAAAAAAGAGAAGTGCTTTAGATTTTCTATTCCGAAATCTTATTAGCGTTCTCAAAAGACGTTGATTAGGCGTCTCACAATATTTGCAGTGCCCGTTTATTACGTTTCGTACGACCTACGAGACAAAGGACACCTGATTACTCAGAGCTCGCAAATATAAATAACAAATAATTCGCGAGCCTTCTTTCCAACCTGTAGAGCACTAACCCTTAAATTAAATTATCAAACAAAGACACGAAAGGACACTACTGATAAGTATAAGCGTTGACTCTTACTATTTACTTGATAATTATCACGAGGAATAGGCAGCAGTGTTCCTGATATACCTATCTGATAGATATACTAAGAAATACTGGATGGCAATAGGCTCGCCCAATGAGACGAAAACTCTTAGTTAGTTATTACATGGAATCACCGTGCCGTAGTGTGGCAGAGGGAAGTCATAATTCTGCTCTGTCGTCACCATACAGCTTGAAAATATTTATTTGATTATTCATATAATATAAATATTCATAGCACAATAAAAATTGATACAAATGACGGACTTTATGCTAAAAGCATTTTCTCCCATAAAAAAAATATAATAGAGTCTTAAGTGTTTAGAACTCCTCCGAAACGACTTGACCGATTTTCATGATTTTTTTGTTTATATTTGATAGTGAAATTTTAATTAGATAGTTATTTATTTTGATCACGAGCGCGTTGCTTAGCAACGCCTAGCCCGCATAAACAAAGTTCAAGGCGGATTTAGAATGCGGGCCCTATCAGACGTCCGCACAGCCAGTGAGTCAGTGGTGCGCCGGCGCAGCGCACGCGTCACGGTATGTCAACCTTTTTATTCGCACGCGCCTTTTTATTTTCGTACGAACGACGTCGCTGTAGGCCTGGCACGGGACAAAATCTCTCTCCACCACTTGACAGCGTTTTGTCTCGGGAGTTAGTGGGAGTTGGGGCGAGAGAAAAATGTTTTCTCTTCCCCGAGTGGTTTTTGTCACGTCCCGTGCTACGGGGGCGGGTGTGTGAAACCTTTTTTGTGTATTTAAAAATATAATAAAAATGTGTTTCCGGTTCCATTATTTTGTTTAGCAGAGGTGAATTGACACCCACGTTTCGCCAATTTTGTTAGCTCCCATGTAATAGGGGGCGAGCCTATTGCCATCTAACGGGCACGTAAAGAGAATATTGCTATTTGCTAAAAGAAGAAAGTTGCTGGCCATTAATCGTCCTTAGTCGCCTTATACGACACCCGCAGATTGATGGGGGATGGTGAAAATTGTATTATGCTCTTATAGCTGAGTGTAAATTTATTGTAATTAACAGTTACGAATAAGAACATAATTTGCATATTTTTACTAGTAATTTGAACAATAACATAATAAATCAATCGCATCTTTGTTACTTTTAATTTTTAACAACTACATGTAAGTAAAGTTTTTAAAATAGCGAATGGTAATTATGATTAATTGCTATTTTCTGACTTGAACAGTACCATGGCTATTTGTTTAATAGTTTCTTGTTTTATTTACTTAAGTTTTTTATGGCAACCGATTCTTAACATTGACTGTGTCATTTAAAATTTTATTGTTATTATGGTTTTTCAGATACTATGTTAAGATAGATTAAGACATAAGACGAATCTCTCTTGTTCTGTTTGAAGACTCAGTTCTCGAGACTTGCGTCGAAATCAAATAATTTTGAAACTTAAGTCTTTTATAAAACTGGAGTCTTGTTTGAATGAACTCGAGACGGAGTCTATTGAAAAGAAATCGATGTATAATCATTAATTTATCAATCGCTATTATGTATCCGTATTAATTTGAAACCTTTTATATTAATAAAAAAAAATTAGAATGATTTTTTAATAATCAATTCACAAAAAGAAGAGAAAGTAACATTAGACAATACTTAACACGACTGGAAAACTATTGGTTTAGATTATAAAATCGTTTCAGCGATACTCAAATGCAGAAAGATATATTAAAAAACCAATTTTCTAATCAAATTAATTGTGAAGTGCATACTACCGATGATTGTGTGTGGTACGGGTGTTGTCTAACTTATTTTCAATATTCTCTTCAATTCTATTCATCAGTATACATTGGTGATGACCCCTCGAAGTATTCCGCGTAATTCGAACAGTGCCTCTTGTCTTGCGAAAAATCGATAAGCACTGGCGTACCTTAAAATTGCAATAACAAGGAAAGAGGAAGTTCGTTGGCACTTAAAAAAGAACTTTCAAGGTTTCAGACAAGATATTATTGGCGAAAACTTTTTGAGGCTTTTGCGATTACAATTGTAATGGAGTTGACGTGTGGGAAAATAAGTGATAAGATGTACATACACAAATCATGCCTGTCTATCCCAAAAGGGGTAGACAGAGGCCTATACCACTCGGCCAACCAAGACTTCCGTTTGATTTCCGTATCAAGACAATTTTAACACTTCTAAAACTTTTTAAAACCACTAATTTATTTGTGATAATTTTTCTAACTTATATATATATATATTTTTTAAGACCGCCGAGTTTCAATTTCCACGTGTGCATTAAAGAAAAAATAAATAAACAAACTTATTTATAAACACGCACTTAAGATTGCAATGTTAACAACATTAGAATTGAACCTTCACATAAAACAATCAACTCCGATTATCTTGTATCGCACGTGGGTTTCCATTGTCGCTTAGAGATAGTAAACATATAGTATATTAGTTGTATATTGTCGATATGGTTCCGTCGCCAAGTGAATGTAGTGTTGTATGTTGATGCTGTGTGGTCACGGCAGAGCTGAATACAATTGTCACCACCCCCCAATATATTTACCCCCGGACTTAGGGTTAAAACAGTGACGAGGAATGGGCAGCAAGCGTTCCTCTTGTACCACCTAGCAAAATATACTTCGATTCACGTGCCCGATAAGATGGCAATAGGCTTACTACCAATTACATAAGATGTATTACGCCGCTTAGGACCTAACCTAATCGGTGAAACGTGGGTGTTAATTCACCTCTGCCTACCCCTCTAGGCGTGATTTAAGTATGTAATGTGTAGTTTTAAGCTAGGAGACATTGGTGAAAACTTGCATTAGTCGACATCCATAGAGACACAACGAATAACAGTGACAAACAACAGCAAAGCAAATAAACAAAAGAGAAATCACTAAGTGGAATTTGGGCCCTATTCGCGGCAAGGCTCAGGACGATTTACATAATTTCCATTGCTCATCTGTAACCGATCGGGAAATAACCTTCTGCCCCGTATTGGGCGACGAGACGGGTATAGGATCGATTTGTGAATGATTAATTAATCGGCTACAATCGAATGCCGGATGGCCCAACACTAGCTCTCAATGCGGGAAATAACCTTGCCTCGGCCTTACAGACACCGCGTGGCAAACCCATCCAGCTAGTTTTCTTCGTAATAATTCTCTTATAGTAACCAGTACAGATGCGGAAGTATAATTGTTATTGACAGTGAATACATCCGTTCATTAAACAGTGCCTACACAAATTACGAATCGTCTGTCGTCTTTAATGTCATAGAATGGATAGCAGCGTTCCTTTGATATACGTGCCCTTTAGATGGCAATAGGCTCGCCCCTTTTACTTGGGACCTGACGTAATTTGCAAAACATGGGTGTTCAAGTTCATTCACCTCTGCCTCCTCCTTCGGGGATAAATAGGCTTAATTTATGTATGTATGTTCTCGTCTTTGAAAAATTCATATAAATAAAGTGGCTGAGGTCGAGGAAATAGGCCACAGATAAATAATTATTTTACATTCACACTAAGTTATATAGTAGCACAAGTATTATGGATACCTAGATGACGCAAAATTTTAATATACATATTAATTATATTAAAATGTTTACTACTTCATAATACTACATCATCCATTATAAGCAACCATGACTGACGATTTGCCCCTAACAGGATTCGAACCCGGGACCTCTGGACCGACTATTCGACCTAATCAGCCAACAATAAAAATAAACTAAGATTATCTACTTTTTCACACTTTTTTTCTTTACTGTATTAAAAAATTTAGGTAATTCATTACATATTTGTGAGCATGTTTATTTATCTGTGAATCAATATCAAAACAATATAGATTGATGATCTACAGCTGTACCATCAGACGAGGTTAATAGGTTCACGAACATGATGATAAGCAGGGTTTAACTGCAGTTTTAATTAGCCTATGTGTCTTGGCCTAGATTATTTGTGATAACAATGCATTAAAAGCAATATTCGATTTTTAACCAAATTAGATTTTATGGGAGACACGAGAAGAGTTAAATTGCGATCATCGAAAAACAATTAGACCAATAATTAGTTATTGCATTTGGTTTATTTGAAAGTTATATTATAATTTTCATCTTCTTGTCCTGGGGCCTTACCACCAACTCTAACCGCGACTCAATTCCCATTGTTAAAGTGAGACAGCGCTATAAGCCGAGTAGATCGGCGTCCCATTTTGTCAGCCGCGTTTGGATCGCAATAATACTTCATGGTACGGCCACTGTTCCCAGTTTTCTCAGTGCGGCGCAGTATGTTTCCTCTTCCATCAATATCGGTCGGACGTCATCGTTTCATCATTCGTGCTATTTGAACATTACTTAGTTGTCAGAACAAAGGAAAAGAATTTCGAAGTCCCAAATAATGACTTTATTTTTCGGAAATTCTCTAACACATTATTCTGTATGATTTATACCTAATATTTTTATAGAATTTTCGAATAAGGCGGAGGGCTAACCACCAACAACAGCATATCCAAAGAGGGTTGGTGTCATGCAAGCGGTTGGATGTAAAACCTAAGCCAAAACCCTGAACAATCACTCTCTCCGTTCATCGGTCTCTCAACATGGTCATTTCCGTTTTTTTTCTATACAATTCATTCATCACTAGCACTTTTCCGGTGTTATGGATAATATAACTCAAATGGGAGTGGATAGCTTAATGACGCCCGACCGATATGAATGGAAGAGGAAACATACTGCGCCAACCCTAGATAGACTGGGAACAGGGCAAGGAGAAGAAGAGGACTCATTATTTGAACATTCTAACATATTATTCTATAGGTAAATATTCATCCCCAAATCTCTCCCGTGGGTGTCGTACAAGGCGACTTAGGATAAATCAGTGATGAGGAATGGGCAGCAGCGTTCCTCTTATACCACCTAGCAATGTACTGCGACACTTTTGTGCCCGATATATGGCAATAGGCTCGCCAACTATTACATGGGACCTTTTTTTTTTTTTTTTGCGGAGAGGTAAACTGCATTTACGCATCATCCCTGCAGTACGGTGCAACTACAGAGGTATGTGGGACTCGGGGTAGAGACGTTCCCCCACTACACCACTAAACATCCTCTCCGGGCATATCGAGCCAAAGCACACTATGGCAGCCATCCGGGGTCATCCGTTAGGATATGTCACCGGACAGCCACCTGCGCCCGCCCTTTCGGGCTCCTTCTGTGCACCGTTTCCCCTAGTCCAATGTCCAACAACAGCGTACTGCGCCGGACAAAGGACCCGCCTGTCCTGACCAAGTTTCATCCGAAGAGGAATCTTTCCAAGACAGGCCCCCATACGACGGGAACCGGCGCTCTTCCAGCCCCAGAGGGAGCTAGAGGGAGCAGGCTCCCTCACCCTACCACCTATTACATGGGACCTAACATAATTGGCGAAATGTGGGTGCTAGTTCACATCTGCCTACCCCTTCGGAGATATAGGCGTGATTTATGTATGTATGTAAATATTCATGCAAGTTGCTGCAACGCTTTTTGATAGTTTCGTTGCGGTCGTGACATCTGAATTCAAACTTCAGTTAGGCAGTCGTGGGGCAGTTGAAATGTCTGTCTTTGTGGCAAATTTTTTTTTCAACCAGTGACTGCATTGCGTCATCAGACTAGTTTGTTTTGTCTACATCCTCCTGACTTCGTTCTCCATGCTCTATTTGCTGGATGCATTGCGCTGAACGTTTTTGTAGCACCATTCGTTCTTTCCAATCAATTAACATTGCTAACGCTCACCGATATCAGGTCAGTTACTCAGGTCACTTGGTATTGTTAAATTTTCACGTATGGCAAAACTGTTTCTTGTACTATTTCGACTCTAACCCTGTTTTGAGTTATTTTATACTATACACCACTAGTATAAATATCTATAGTAGTATCAATATCATCATCAAATATCATCAAATCATTATGAAAGTATCACACTTTCTGATGATGATATTGATACTACTGTAGATGTTTATACTGGTGGCGTATCGTATAAAATAACTTAAAACAGTGACACAGTTGAAATTTACAAGAAACAGTTTTTCAAAATAAAAATTTAACAATAGCAAGTGACCTGGGGCCTTACCACCAACTCTAAACGCGACTCAATTGCCAGTACGGCCACTGATATCGGTGAGTGTTGGCAATGTTAATTGATTGATGATATTTTGCAAAATTTCGTAACACGATATATTTTATGTCACACCTGACCATGAAGTGGACTTTTCCGCCCGCTACGCGAACGGAATATCCCATTTGCTGGTCAGGGGGTGACATAAAACTATGATCTTACCTCGGGCGATAAAAAGGAACGCCTCAGATCGCATTGTTATAACAGAACCACTCCTCAATCTCCTCATCATTAATTTAGTTGCCTTAATTATGACACCTGCGACAGAGATTGGGGAAGCTAAATATTCGTTGCTGATCACCATTTTAAGTGGGTTAATGGAAAAATGACTTAATGCACATCAAATACTAATTATCAAAATATCATTCAATATTTACCTTAATGATCTACCGGATATATAAGTAAGTTCCTCTGAGATGAATATTAATGTCATGTATACATAAATCACGCCTATATTCCCGAAAGGGTAGGCAGAGATGAACTAACACCCACGTTTCTCCAATTAGGCTAGGTTTTATGTAGGTAATCGGTGGTGAGCGTATTGCCATTTGTCGGTACATTGCTAGATGGCTTAAGAAGAACTATTTTACCTATTAC